>OX457138.1:1205000-1805000 GCA_949752895.1 Dendrolimus pini | reverse complement strand
GTAAACTCTTTCTATCACAGTTGGACTGTCAGCTTGTCTGCTGAGCTTCAGCAATAAAAAAATGTATTAAAAAATTATTTGTAAGGTAGCTCTCCTGTAAAATTTTATATATCGCTTACCATGTTCTTCGAAAATATACTTGATACATTGCTTGCCAAGCTATTGACAAAATTCTACTAACCCATGTTTCCAAATAATGATTCATTCATGATATTTGTACACAGGTGTCGGGTACGCTATCTGCATGATAGATATCTACATGGGGATGTACTACAACACCATCATAGGGTGGGCGGTGTACTACCTAGTGGCTTCGGTGGCATCAATCAACTCTGTGCTCCCTTGGACTTCCTGCAACAACGAATGGAACACACCCTTATGTAGTCCTGTCACGGCACCGCAGACCAATCCTAACGCTTCGACGCCGGCTAAAGAATTTTTTGAGTAAATATTTGACAAATTACAATAATTTTTAACGTTATAAGATATAATGATCATTCAGAGATACTTTCTCTATTTCGTATTTTCACTTCGTTTACATATTATCAATTAGTGTTGGGCAGTAGGTGATTTTAAAATGAGTTTGTAAGAGTAACATGAAATTTGTACTGAACAAGTACAATACTTCAATTGAGGCGAAGGCATTTGTACCGCGTCAGTACATTTGAAGCAATGAGGCCGGTGAGGCGAAGAGCGCCATTCCCTCATTTGTCCCGTTCAAAACTAGTTCGGAAATGTTGGTTAAGAATCGGATCTCTCTACCTCATTTTACTAACAGTCGAACTATGACATTCTAATGTTGTCGTTATGGTATTTTGGAAATTGATAAAAAGAAAAAGTTTTGCACAAAAAATATTGCTTTCGGAGGTAAAAGAAAACACGTGATAGCAAGAAACTAAAAGCAGATCTAAATTCAGCATGGCAATTTTTATATATTTATCGATGTTTTATTTAAAGGACGATTTGGTTGCCGACCAGTGTTATTTAAAAATGTTTGTGGCCATACTTTACTTGTTACTTAATATTTTTAGGCGCAACGTCTTGGAACAGCAGAAATCAAATGGACTGGACGATATGGGGCCTATAAAACCATCCCTTGCTTTGTGCGTGTTTGGAGTCTTTGTGCTGGTTTATTTTTCTCTGTGGAAGGGAGTGCGAAGTGCTGGAAAGGTAGGCATACCTAATTATTACTAGTCCGATTACTTCTAACCCCTTAATACTGGATTTTGCCTCTAGAATACCAGAAATTTGATTCCATTGAAGACCAGTTTTTTGCAGTCTCAAAAATTTTATCACGCAGTAGAACTATAATGTTATTTAGTATTATAAAATGTATATTTACAATTATCATTTACAATAATTATGTAAAAAAATTAAAACTAAAATATATCTTTACTAATAATATCTACAGCTTAATTTACAAAAGATAAAAGTTACAAGTAGTAAATGGGTCCCAAATCACCGTCTGTTGGGAACTTTCTCAAAACGCTGGCCGCGTTACCACGTTGTATGGCAACGTTTATGCGTTGCCCAAAATACAGGGCAGCGTTTTAGTCGCGTGAGACATCTATCAACCGTTTTGTTAGGTTTCGATAAAGGTGGTGGGCTTCTGGACCCCATGGCCCCAGAGTTTCGACACCAAAAGACTCAAATATGTATCCGCTACCAACGGATGCATATTTGCGGCGTTTTAGGTGCTCTTGTCGGCAGCTGCACGCACTCGCTATCACAGGCGTTTCGGGAAGATGGGACGCGGCCAAAGTGTCAACGCACGTGGCATCCCACACTAATGGTTGTGCGATCTTCCATGGCACCAAAGACATCCCATCCGGTGCCTTGCCATCATCGCGACACAGTCCATTCGGCTCTAGAATGGCTGGGATCCCGGCGGTGACAAGAGCCCGGCAGATAATGTGATTAAGTGCAGCATGGCGTGGTATTCTGCCGGCATTTCTGACGCACGATAAGCCATGGTGACCTGAACTACCGACTTTATCTCCGCATTAACAGTGATGAGGCACTACACCCGCTGTCCCCAGTCGAATAGAGGCAGCAATCCTAAATGTAGTGTATTACAAAATTAAACATTTACAGGTAGTGTGGGTGACGGCTTTGGCCCCTTACGTGGTACTGCTAATTCTTCTGGCCAGAGGCGTGACATTGCCAGGAGCCACTGAAGGCATTCGGTATTACTTGACTCCCGAATGGCACAAACTGCAGAACTCTAAGGTACTTAGACCACAAAAAGCTATTCAATTCCTGCATATTTATTTAATCACCTATTCAGTGATATAACCACCGTCAGATCTGAAGGGGTCCAAGAAATGCCATGCAGTGAAAGGAAACCAAAAATATTCGCACTGGTTAAAGTCTAATTCGTGACTTTTCGACTTTGTTCTACCTTTAACCTCAATTAAACGTACGTGAACTGCACAGGTTATCGCAGAGGACAACGAACTACTGACAAGCGCAACGCAGGGCCGCACATATTAATATTTACTCTATCTCCCTCGCACATCACCCGTTCCACTCACATATTGTGCTATATATTGTACTAGCTAATACGACCTGTTAATATTTGTAATTAAGGTTACCGTTGAACATTGAATACTACTCTCTGCCATCTGAAGTATAATTAACCTCTACCTCTCGCTGCTGCAAACAGTCTTAGCAACAAAAGTTCGTCAAATAATTTTTGTTGAATGAACTGATTTGAAATGATTTTTGGTGGCCACCTTCATTACGCAGCTAGGTGGTTCAGCCATGATTCAATCATATACAAACACATATCGATATTGAAAACAGTTATTATTGGGCAAAACAAACCTCTTGCAGAACAAACCGGTTAATGGAGATTTAAATTACATTATTTTAACGTTCACACACCGTTCGCGATCATTGAATACCAACTAATTTAATGTTTAAAAACCGAGGGGTGGGGTAGTTATTGGAGTGTCATTAAAAAAAACATCTTAATATCAATGATTTTAAAAATTGGGGAAGTTTTTGGTTTCATAGCTCTTAAAAATCGAGTTCTCATTGGATATTTGCGTTTTGAAGTATAGTTACAGTGCATAGATAATAGGGCGGTATTTTTTCACGGTGCCCTAGAGCAGCACTTAAGGTAAATCCGGCCCTGTGTATGCCAAATAACTTATCACCAAGGACATAAAGACTGTTCTCCTTTTTAAAACGAATAGGAAACAGCTTCCAGTTTAATAGGCTAAATTATTGTTTCAAGGTCTGGATTGACGCGGCATCACAAATCTTCTTCTCGCTGGGTCCTGGCTTCGGCACTCTTCTAGCGTTGTCCAGCTACAACAAGTTCAACAACAACTGCTACAGGGACGCTCTAATCACTTCCTCTATCAACTGCTTGACGAGTTTTCTTGCTGGATTTGTTATCTTCTCGGTATTGGGGTAAGAACACAAATCACTAAACACTACCTCCCGTTTTAGAACCGAACGGCTTGTACCGCGACAATGGCAAGAGACCTAATGGTATGTCATTGGTGCCCTGGAAGATGGGTCGCCCCTTAGTATGGGACGCGTCTTGCGTCGATACTCTGGCGGCGTTCTATCTTCCAGACACTAGCATGTCTGCCGGTACAGCTACTGCACAACAGGAGGCCCCAAAACGCCGCAATTCTCAGTCATCGGAAATAGGCTTTTGGGGTTGAGACCCTGGGATCATGGGGGCCTGAGGCGCACAAGCTTTAATCGAGACATAGGCAAACGTCTGGTGGAAGTCTCACGTGACCAAAAGACTGGCTTATACCTCGGGCAAGCCATTCGGCGAGGCAATATGGGCAGTCTTTTGGGCACGTTTCCAACTGGCAGCGGTCTGGTACTAGATTTTATACCTATAATAGTTTAATTTTAATTTGTATATATAGTTTACTTTTAGTTTGATTTGTAGTATAGTTTAATTGGAATCCTGATAATGTTTTTTTAAGTTCTATATCTTTCAACATTAAATAAATTAAACTACTTTGAAAATAAATTAAACTAAAAAATAAAATAAATTAAACTAATAGATTAATTTATTTATAATTTCGTTCATTTTTAATATTTAGTTTTTTAAGTTAGTTTAGTATAAACTATTCATGTTCCTATATTTTTATACACACAATATACAATAAATAAGTAGGTATTACATATACTATCTACAATAAACTTGCCAAAAATAGGTAATATGTGAAACTAGTTTACTCGAGTTAAGGTGGGGGGTTCTCTTATGGATAGAATCGGACAAGTAGACATCGGTAAGAGAACCAATGTTAGCGATATAGCTGACAAAATGAGGAAGTTGAAGTGGCGGAGTCGGTCGCGTCTGTCACAGGATCAACGGCCCATGGAGCAAACGTGTTCAAGAGGCCGCATTTTGATAAACGTAGCATAGGATGCCTTCCAGTCCGGTAGACCGGCGACCTGTGCCAGGTCACTGGCTGGGGCTGGATAAGGAAATGAGGAAGGTAGGAGACCGCAATATGTGGCACAGACCTGATGAGGCTTATAACCATCAATTGACAGTGAGTGTCTGTATATGAAATTGGTTATATTCATTCATCTTCTTTTTCCCTCAGGTATATGGCGCATGTTCAAAACAAGAGCATAGAGGAGGTGGGCCTTGAGGGCCCTGGGTTGGTTTTCATCGTGTACCCAGAAGCCATCGCCACTATGACCGGTTCCGTGTTTTGGGCTATCATATTTTTCCTCATGCTAATCACCCTGGGCTTGGATAGCACTTTTGGAGGTAGCGTCCACTCATTCACTTATTTATTATCGATTATTTGATTTAACTATCTAATTTCTTTGTAGTGCAGGATCGTGTCATCCTTCAGACCAGGGATTCCCAAAGTGGTCGATATCGTCCCCTGGAGTCGAAATCGGTTTCCGAGGGGTCGACATAAACAAAAACTGATTTTCGGGGTCGACGAGGTCTAAAAATCGACCCCTATTAATTAACACAAGTTCGTAATTGTAAAAGTGGTGTTATTAAATGTACGCACTTGTTATAAGAATGACTAATATACAGATAATTTAAGAATTTCCTTTGAGTGAGGTTGCCTGGAAGAGATCGCCTTTAGCGATAAGGCCGCCTTTTGTTTTACCAAGTAACTATTGTCTTGCTGTGCATTCTTGTAATTTTAGTTTTGGTGAACAACAAAGTATTGTCTATGTCTATGGCTAATATTTTAGTAGGAAGTATTTCAATGTATGTCTTTCAAGACCACGGGCCATAAAAATGGCCCGGACTTTTGGAGGGCTTGCGCGGGGCCATGGAAAGGCCAACACGTAGAGGCCTTTTGACAAATTTAATGTAAATGTGGCGTGACACTGACCGGCGATTATCCCTGTCTACACCATATAATTATGCACCCAGGGACAAGCCCCGGCCAGTGTAGGACTATTGTGGAAAATGAGGACAAAAAATACCGGGCTATTGGGGTGAACTGCTAGTGGTACTGGGGTTCTGGGAATATGGGGACTGTGGCGTCTGCCCGTCGCAATGTTCGGGGAACATGGAAAAATGGGCAGCCGGTGACTCGCCACTCCCTGCATGGGCCCCAAAAAATGCCATAAAAGGCAGGGGCAACATGGATATGAGTGGCTAAGGGGTGTAGAGAGGTGGGCTGCAGGTTCACCGAAGCTACTTCTGACGTTAGGCCATTTATCACTTCCACCCCTGGAGCTTGAGTCTTAGCTCTAGCGATCTCCACTCCGTGCCGGCTGGCTAAGGCAAGCACGGAGGCGGGGGCCTTGCCTTGGCCCCCGGAGTCAGGTACGAGGTGTCGCTACTCACCTAAGGCTTCGCCACAAAGCCCCCCTGCGGTAAGGAAGAATTATTGTTATGCTTTTAAAAAACTCAACAAGTCATTAAAGAATATTTTTCAGTTCAAATACTAGTTAAAATTTGAAGATGCATTAAGCAAATACCTAAATTTTAATGGAGATGGCTATCTTGTCTCGAGTGTTTTATATTTTTGAAGATATAAATTAACAGAATTAAGCGTGCACATTTTTGTATTTTATATAAATATGGAAAAAAAACAAGATATTTTTTTAAAGTATTTGGATATGGGAGTATGAGGTATCAGTTCATTTTCGAAAAGGGGTCTCTTGCCAAAAATAGTTTGGGAATCCCTGCTTCAGACAATCTATCTATCTCTCTTTTTGGTATACCTTTACATTTGTACCCATCTATCTTGCATTTTAGCATTCTTTATAGCTGCATATATTCAAGGCTGATAAAGAATTCTTATTGTGCCTTTAGGACTTGAAGCAGTGACAACAGCGCTGTGCGACGAGTATCCCCGAGTTCTGGGAAGGCACAGGGAAATATTCGTCGCATTTTTACTCCTGTTCATCTACATATGCGCCTTACCCACCACAACATATGTAAGTATTATAAGGCTAAGCGTACTTGAGCAATTAAGAGCCTAGATCCTCATTTCAATACTTACATTTCGCTCGCGTTAATGTATTTAGATTTTCAAAATCAATTGCAATTAAATAACTAAGAGTAAGGTCCGCTTGCATAACGGTCGCCTTTAAATAAAATTAGTTAATTGTATTAAACTGCCTTTAATAAGTTTTAAATATTATAATTAAATAAAAAATAAAAATTAAAACCCAACGTTTTACACAAAACGTATTGACAGTTCTTTAAACATATTTAGCGGCAAATTTTGCGCTGTGCAAGACGCTAATTGTATTTAAGTGTGTTAAATACGTTTTGTGTTTCTTAAATAAATTTAAGCAACCTTATCCAAGCGGCCCTAAGTATTGTAAGAGGTGAGAAAATAACCAACAGCCAGGTGGTAGGGAAATTGCCCAACTGGTTGACTACGACTCCCGGTCAAGAGCATGCCGGCATAACAACCTTGAGTTGTGTTCAGTCCCATCCATGAGTTCAGCATCTTAATGGTAGCAACTTTAGTTTTGGAAATGTTCACAGGCGACGGTTACCATTTTTCAACACAGTTGGGCCGTTAGCCTGTCTACTGAACTCCAGCAATTAAAAAAAACTTTGTTTATACAAAGATCGTTTAAAGATTATTTTCTCGATCCCTCGGAACAGTACTTATTTTGTATGAAAAGTATACGTCCTACGTCCTTTTCTCTATCCCTGACAACGTGGGTGCAAAATTACATGATGGTAAGTTCAGTGGCGTAGCTTGCCTTAGAAGGGCCCTGTTTCAAAATGTGTTGGGGGGGCCCAAGAGAAGGGGATTTTTTTATTAAAAAAATACTCGAATTGAATTAAAATAATTATATATTTGTTGTAAGTTATTACTCATACTGAATGCTTCTAGGAGCTATGTTAGGCAAACAATTCAAATCATAGATACATACTAACTATTTATTGTAACACCTTTTTGCAATAAAATAACTTTGAAATGAAATAAATTTGAATAAATATTGTAAGGAACTCTACATACTGATGTGGTAAAATCGCTAACCTGTCTTGAATAAAAGTGATGCGTATCACCTCCGTCTCTTCAGAGATTAGGAGCCCTGAAAACAATGAATTAGTAAGCCTAATAGAAATCAAAAAAGACTAGAAAAATATGAATAATGTTTCTAAATAGATCGTGAATTATGTAAAATTTTATGGCACGTAAGATAAAATGATCGTAAATTTTCCGCTAAAACAAAGGAAAATGAGGATTTGGTGAGTAAAGCACAGTGTGCGCTGACTCAGCGGAAATATACATTGCTTCCATCAAAGGTGTTAAATACGATCAATGATGTAAAGCTCACTACCTAATCTTATCAAAGTACTAAATCAATGTATATCTAAGATTATTATATTATAACCTCATCGTTTACATATTTATTAATTTAATAAAGGATCACCAACGGATTTTACATTTGATCAATTAATAATGGACTTAAGACTAAGGTTTTCAATGGGATGTAATTTATTTCCTTCACTACTGTTATTTAATTAAACACTAGTGGTCTTATTCCTAGAGTTAAAATAAAGAACGCTTCTAAGAACAATAAAGAAACGTTCAAACTTAATCTTACTCTCTATGAATAAGACCGTTATAATGAAAATGGCAAAAAGGTGTACTTAAGATATTGAAATTTGTCTGTCTGTCACTCTATCTCAAGTTAATATCTTTTTGGGCTAAACGCACCTTTTTATAAAATGAATTTTTGGATATGAGTAGACCTTCAAGAAAATTGGAGGTAATATTCAAAAATAAGATCGGAAATTTGCACTGGTGAAAACTAGACGGCTTTGCTAACCAGCGAAGCAGTCTAATTCAGCTAGGTATTAGGGAATTTGCTCGTGTCGGTAGCTGCTACTCCTGGTCTAGAGTATGCCGCCATAATAACCTACAGTTGTGTTCCGGCATTACTGTCCAGGTTACACATTTGGTGTTGCAAATCCTTAGATGATGGTAATTACTATCTATCCGGTGGGTCATAAGCCTGCCTACCGTACTCTAGCAAGAAAAAACATTAACTTACTACTTACTACAAGTATACACAATTTCATATCATAGTTTTCTTGCTTCAATAAATTCAAGTGTAATACCCAGATGGACTAGATAGCACTGTCCATTGATTCCGAAGGGCTTTTTACCTTTAGTTAGGTGTCTTTTCTGAACCGTTTTCTAATGCAAGGACCACTATACTACGGGTATAAGCCTGACTAGGCTGTCATAATTCCGTAAAATCGTCCTAGTGCTCACGATATTTTGGATCAAATAGTAATCACATGTTTAGTATATCTTACCTAACCTTACATGGTCTAAGTTAAACAAACACTGGCCGAACTCTCGTTTAATTGAATAGATAGTGTTATCTTGAGGTAGCGTGATGTATTCAACTGCATTATTCATGCGTTCCCACTTAGCGGATGACGTGGCGGGTTCCCTACGCGTTTGTGGCTTTCTTTTATGTAGGTTCAGGATCGTCGGCTGTGTGATGTGATTAATCTTTGAGAATTTATGTCTAATATATCTACATATTCAACGCTAGTTTCGTAAACTACGTTAAGCATACGTAGTTAGTACTACGTATATAACTAATAACTACATTTAAAACGACACTACGTAAATTAAAAAAACCATCCCTTAACTTAGATTTCGGTTTTAACTTTAGTGAAACATTTGATGTAATCATAGACACGGCATTTGAAAAACAATGCAAAAGTAAGGCAATTTAAAACAATACAAAAAATGTATCTTGGCCAATCTTAAATAGTTAATATTAGTTGAAATTTATAAAATTTCAATAGATTTCATTCATTGAGATCAACAATAAATAAAATGATGAACTTAACTACCTTAAAAAATAAACTACAGTATAAAATAAAAATAAAAATTTAAAGATTAGGACGTAATATAAACATATTTATAGGTAAAAAATATAGTCCAGATCCGACACAGTACCGACACTTGGTCTATTTAATTTGATGCATTTATCTTGGTCTCCAGGGTGGAGTATATTTGGTTGACCTGCTGAACGTATACGGCCCAGGATTAGCGATCCTCTTCGTTGTGTTCGCCGAAGCTGCCGGCGTCTGCTGGGTGTACGGAGTGGACCGGTTCTCTGAGGATGTGAAGAGTATGCTTGGACATTCGCCGGGCTGGTTTTGGCGGGCCTGCTGGTCCTATATCAGGTGACCATAAGTAGTTTGTTCACCTGTGAATCTTTTATAGTAACGAGACTTTTGCTACGATTAGTAAACTAACTGTTTTTGTAAAAAGGTATTTAAATACAAGCTTTTGAGATCCTGGATATCAAGTAGCAGCAGAATACTAGCCAAGATAAGTAAAACGAGCCCAAACACGACGGCTCTTTCTTGTTTAGTACTGGACTGCATCTTCAGATCAGCTCCATGGTTCCATATTATTACATTGTCACGCGATATACATATGCGTGCAAAATTTCAGCTCAATCGGAAACCGGGAAGCTGGTCAAATTTAGCTTGCAAGATTCCACTTAAACTTTACATACTTACATACATACATACATAGGTACATCCATTGCAAGTTATATAAGACTAAAATAGGTACATTAGGTAAGTAGGTACATTGCCTTGAACCAGATTATGTCTTGAATAATAATTGGGTAAATGGCTGGCAATCCGCGCACAGGAAAGGGTTCTGTAGAGATGACAAACATCCCTGTTATCGTTACTGAACGGATACTGTTCAAACAATTTACAATCTTGAGAATTTTTCAGAATTTTCCACTTTATAATTTAACTAGCTAACCCGTGTCCCCTTCGTTTTGGGCGTCATTAAAAATACCCATGCCCATGCTTGTATGCGTGGGTACACACACGCACACATACACACATGCACGCACGCATATCTTGGTTTAATTAAGCTCTGTAACCTTTAATTCATTCATAAACGCAGAAAGCACTAGCAGTGCCTCATACGAGGATGTGCGCAATTCTTGCGCGGAACGTTATTGCTGTAACATATTTGACAGGCGTTCCCGTGCCAACTTCGCTGGTCGTAAAACATTCTTACTTTTTGGATTTATTAATCAGAATCAAATACAGCCAATCCCGAACATTCAAACTCACAATCTTTACCTCCCTATAACATTAGTATTAGGTGCGAGATACTAGCTTCTGAACCCGTGAAAATTGTGTTGTCGTCCCGTCACCAGCGCTCCCCAAGTCTAATTTTTTACCATAACAGTTATGATTCTAGATTAGTACACTTCACAGGACAGGACAAGTTATAATTGGCTGTGCCACGAGCTATAGTAGAATTATTATGTGCGTGCAGTTTGGGTCATAAATCAAACTCGGCCTCAGCCCGGCTAGGGCGGTGAGCATGTTGCGCGGGCGCAACGCCATTATCAATAAAAACTCATTCTTATCAAAGAAAGATTATCATTCTTATAAAAATCATTATTATCTTTATTGCTGTTAATTTTAAACTTAGATATAAATATTTATATTTATTTTTAATATAACTTGTTACGTTCTTAACTTTTGTACTTATAGTTTTTTAATACATAGATACCTAATTAATAATTTATTTTAAATCATTATTATTCTTATTTTAATACATACATTGTTTTATCTTTTTCTTATCACTAACCCACAAAATGACAAAACCAAATACACTATCGATAACGCTTATCGACAACAATAATGCGCAATCACTATGCCCGCCCATAAGGCCCGTGAGTGGAAGAGAGAGCGAAATACTCCGATTATTTAAGACTCAAACTGCACGGACAAAATAATTCTACTATAGTTGCCGTTTGTATAACCGTAAAACACTCGCCTCACCAGGATGTCGCATTTTGTACAGTCAACAATTACTACTTTATCGTCTGTGTACTGCCTATAATAGGAGTTAGGAGAGTTTAACATTTTCAATGCATCGGTCAAGCACGGTCTTTTCGGTTCTGCTTCTGCGAGCACGTTATACTTGCAAAGAAGGAGGCGGAGCGGGCGCGTGAGTGCATGTCATTGCTCCGCTCCCGCCAAAGGAGGACGCGTCGGCGGTGGAGTGCCATCCCGGACCTTTGGCTGCTGTGAGCTTACCCTGGGGAAAAGAGTTCTCACCAGCCGTTTATGCCGTCGAGATAAGGGCGCCACGTGTTCCGCGCGCACTAACCCCTCGTCCCGTGGGGCGAATTCGTAAAGAGTTTGAAGATGCCGGGGAATAACAGTAGTCCCTCGACAGTGCATGCGACCGATAGGCCACGGCCAGCCAGGGCTGGGTTTTAACCATGTACCCGTAGCACTGGCATAAGGCGAAAAACGGAATACTCAGGGGTTTTAGTGGGTATCCCTAACTGGGGCGTGGCAAAGGCATCTTTAGTTCTGTCTAGAGCTGCTAGTGCCACCCCCAATCTGGCGAATCGCACACGGACCGCGAACATGTCCTCCTCCCTGCGCTTGCGTTTGCCGCGGTTTATGATCCTCAATCAGATTTCCCCTGGCTAAAAAACGGTCTTTTCGGTTCTTGGTTTCTTTCTTCTTACAGTGTTATATACCCGAATGTTTCTTTTAAGCATGCTGTGGTCACATCGAGAAGCCCATTCAGCAACTATGTTCTTTATATCTTCTAAATTTGTTTACAAACATACATACATAATATCACGCCTGTTTCCTATGAGGGTAAACAGAGACTATGGATCTCGACTTGCGAAGATCCTAAGAAACAAATTTCCCTTCACCAACTTTCATTAACATCTTTATACATGCACTTTCTTCTGATATTTGGTCATGGTGTGTTCGTCTCGGTCTACCGGTAGCAGCTCTACCATCACAACACGGTCATACACCTGTTTTGTGATTCTACTTTTATCCAATCTCTCTACATGTCCAAACCACCTTAACACTCCTCTATCAACTCTTGTTATTACATCTTCTTTCAATCCACAACGTCCCCTATCATATAATACAAGCTAACCGCACATATACTTCTCAAAGCTCTCATTTCAACTGCGTTGATCCTACTTTCATGCTATTTCTACCATTCAATTTGTTTAAAACTACGTAAAGCTGAGTTGCCCAGTTTACGAACTTGTCTCTAAAACAAATGACAGAACCGTAAGGTTTTTGGCATGGGAATATACAATGTGTGTTTATCTGCTGATTATTATTATTGATATAGTATACTTTCTGTCCTCAGCCCCGTGTTTCTGCTAGTGCTGTTCGTGTTCTCAGTACTGGCCCACGAGGATATGCTTGGGGGAGAGTACACGTACCCTGCATGGTCGATCACCGTGGGTTGGATAATGACTGGGACCACAGTCTCCTGTATACCTCTTTATATTGTATACAAGCTGCTGATCACGCCTGGGAACTGTATTAACGTAAGCATAATTGTATTGTATTAACTACTAGCGGTCCCGGCAAAGTACCTGCCCTGAAAATAATAATATAGATCCCGGCCATCTACTAGTTCATAATATATACATAATAAAACTAGGTACGTTTTAATGGTTTTAAGCGCGGTAATTTATTTGATTTTTATTATTCCGACGTTTCGGCCACTTTTCAGCTACTTAGCTACTACTACAGCTACTGAAAAGTGGCCGATTTTTAATACAAGTAATGCACCAATTTAACAGTGGCTGTGTTGTGACGTGAGTAGCATGTATTTATTATCTATGGTTCACATATTTTTTTAAATGTTTAAATTAACAGCAGGGAGAATCGCTTCCCAGGGACGAGAAACCGTTTTCATCTCTGTGGTTTGGCAACGCCAAGCGTAATTTCATAATATGAGAATTGAAAAACATATTTCACTGATGTATATAACATTTATTAATTCCATACATACCAAAATAGAATAAACTAAAAAAATAATTAAACTGAAGTATAAAATAGAAACCTAAAATTAA
Source organism: Dendrolimus pini (assembly GCA_949752895.1). Taxonomy (NCBI): domain Eukaryota; kingdom Metazoa; phylum Arthropoda; class Insecta; order Lepidoptera; family Lasiocampidae; genus Dendrolimus; species Dendrolimus pini. The sequence goes on along the minus strand of OX457138.1, from coordinate 1,791,650 downwards.
ATATTAAAACTAAGTAAAAAAGCGAGCATAGTTATAGATAAAATATTGGTCCCAACCCACTGTTACTTACCGGGAACGTTCCCAAAAGGCTGGCGGCGTTACCACGCTGACCACCACCATGTGTAAAATATACATACATACATACATAACTTCACGCCAGGTCCCTTGCGGGGTAGGCACGACCAACAGAGCGTCATGTGTAAATAATATTGTTTTTACTATTTCTAGCGCATCAAAACGGTAACACGGCCTGAAGTCACTACGATACCGCCTACCGATCCAGCACTCTGCAACCTGTGACCAAATGGCTCGACTCATACATGTACATGGCACACAAAACCCCCCTCGGTAGAATGGCTCGTGTAATATAACATTATTTAAATATCTAACCCTAAACAAACCATATTATAGGATACTTCACGTGTTAGAAATGAAGTGTTACTATTTAATATAAAAAGAAAATATAACCTTAATTAATTTTAGTTAGGGTAAACTATAAAATTATTGGCACGCCCCTCAGCGATTATTCAAAACATTGAGAAAAATATAATATTTTTTTTTAAGGGAATAATAATAATATTCTCATTTCCTACAATAGTCATACCCTGACCAGGGCTTGTCCTTGAATGCATTTTTATTTGGCGTACACAGGGATAATAGTCGGTTAATGCCACGCACATTTACGTTCTACGTCAAGGGTCCCTCTACGTGTTGGCTTTCCCATGACCCCACACAAGCCCTCCAAAAATCCAGGGCATTTTCGATGGATATAAAATTTAAAAAAATAAAAAACGTGTGCGTCTCGAGACGCTCGACAGAAGTGATAACTTGCGTGAGAGAAAGGGAAGCCAGACAGACTGGCGCCGTAACACGTTACGTAACGAAGCGGTTTACCCTCCCATAAGAAGTTACCACTTCGAAATATTAAGTTATTTTTTGAATAAATTGATTGGGTGCTAATCATTGGATAGGATGTCAGAAATGGCGTAGTTTACCCTACCTTGTATTCTACTTCTAATCCCTTAAGACTATAAATAGAACACTGGGCTTAAGTCAACGTCTTCTATGGGTAAGGTGCCCAGAAAGAGAAGTTCGTTATCTCGCTGCTTCGCCATACTGTCCCATTGTCTGAGGTAGACACTACTTCTTTTCATCTAAAGACAATATGGTGTATTAGAGCTCTTTGTAGAGGTTATCTTCATGTTAGAATCTTGCATTTAAATTATGTATTATATTTTTAATTTAAATATATACACATTCATAGATACGCTTCTATTTTAAGTTGCGTAAATAAATATACATTATAATAATATAGATAATAAATCTGTAGAGTAAAGTAATGAAATGAATTCTGTAGCAAAAAAAAAATACATTTTATTAGCATTTATATTTAAGAGCAATCTAATATAACATTTATAGAACCGTAGGATACATTTACGTAAAATATTAATCTTATATAATGATAATAATTGATAAAAAAAACAATGTGCAAACTTGGACAATTGTGATTCCACTGGATAATTAATTAAAGAAATATTTAAGGGTTATTTTTATCTGTGATTTTAAACAAAACACATTAAAGACGATACGGTTTGGCGGAGTGTTAAGACAGCCGCCTTGTGTCGACGAGTAGTACCTGCAAGTAATATTTTTTTGTCTGTGTATACTTTATATCGTCGTTTGTATCGTTTGTTTGTAATACTTCTATGGTAACAGTTGTTACGCATGCATTTCTTTTATGATTAAAATAAAAAATAACATCTACAGTGTATTTTTAATTCAATATAAAAAAATACTTATCTATTAATTAACTACACTTCATAAAGTTGAGAATTCTTGATAATTTTAAGATAGTATATAAACAACGAATAACTTGTAGTGGATGGATATTTAATTATTGTATTTACAAATAAGTATTCATTTGTTAAGATGTAAATAATGAAATTTTGCTGGACAGACTATAATATATTTATTGAAATAATATTTGTGTTGTAACCGTCGTATATAATGTGTGTTGTATTTAGTGAGAACAGTACCAATCAAACATAATTGTTTCAACGTGGAAAAATAATAAAATCGCCAGTTACATACAAAAAACATAACTGCAAAAATCTCTTAAGCCCTACATGACTAGATGGCGCTACTGATTCCCCTCTACATTTTTTACACTTTATTATTGTATAATAATAATTTTGAATACTAAAAATCTTAATGAAATTATTATCGAATACAATGTAAGAAAACTTAACTTATTTGTATTGTAATCTACCCATAGTCCCTCAAGACTATAAGTAGAATACTGAGCCTAGATCACCGTCTTCGATGAATAAGGTGCCCAGGAGGCTGGCTACGTTTTATTATTTAAAAAATAGTTTAAATATAATCAACAAAACGCTGAAATTCTTAATACATTTCTACTGTTATAGATTTTATTAAAAAAAAATATTTTTATTAATAAATCGTCAAAAAGTGAGAGGTGAATAAATTACCTACGGCGCCATCTAGTTATGTAAGATTTAAGAGCTTTCCAGTGTAAATGCTTTTATTATATTATTGTTATTCATAGTTTATATTTCATCTATTTCAGACGTGGAATTGATGATTTTATTTTATAATGTAGTGACCTGGTATATGACAGTATTGTTAAATATGACATATCTATTGAGAATAAATATTATACTTCATATCAGCTAATATTAAATATCACCTATAAAATATATGTGTAACAATATTAGTGTATTGTAAGTCAAAAATAATATATGTCATAAAAGGTTTTGGGCAAACCTCATTTTATTATAGGTACATATTACATTAAAATATTGATTACAAAGCAGAATATGTTAATATTTCTATATTCCAGGGCAATGAATATAGAAATAATGCATACAAACTATTTAATATAGTGATAATATTATAGTCATTGTAATATTTGCATTATAATTTGAGTTCAAGGGAGCACTGAGATAGTATTGTGTATTGAAGTAGTTACGAATAAACACATAGATTTGTAGGAAGTAGTGTCAAATAATACTATAAGTATATATTGAAAATCCTACGTTATATAATATTGGGATTTATAAATAATCAAGAGATTCCATGTTCTTGAAATGGCTGTCTGTGGCCAAAAATCTATTCATTTCTAATAAATAATTGGTATGTAATCATAATATAATTTAAATATAAACGTATTTAAAAAAAAAGTTTACCGTTTAACGTATTGTAAGGAATTTGTTGTTTACGACGTAGAAACAATTCCAGACTTAGATTATAAAATGTTTATTAGGTAGAAAAGTATTTCAAATATATATTAATCACCCAATACAATTTATATACAAATATGTATCTATGTAACTATATTTTAAGAGTTGTGAATATAAGCTTTATGCCAAATATAGAACGATATTCATATTATATTATTATATAATACATTTTAAAATTAATATATAAAATTATTCGTAGAAGTTCCTGAAAAAGAAACCAATGGCAATGGCAAGCATATTATTATATAATGTTTTGTGTATTCTCATAATTCATTAAACTAAAAATATTAATCTAATAGATATGAACATTTGATTTTGTAATTCAAAAAATTGCGAACTAATTTTCGCAACCACCATACCAGCATTGATAATTAAGAAAATAATAGTTACTCACATACTATATTTAGTACCATACATATGTCTATACTCGAACTGTAATATCGATGTGGTATTTAGCGTCTTTAAATAGATTAAGAATAAGTGTTTTTATAAAAAAAATATTAATATGAAAAAACATAGTTCATGTACCCACGAGGTTCAGTATATTTTGTATTTCTTTTTATCTTTTAAGTATTATTTATTTATATTATAATAATTTATTTTAGAAATATTTTTGAATAGTGTTGTAACGTGTAACGTGATGTTTAGAAAGTTGTATTCGGTGGTAAATGTTTAGAATATAATAAAAAAGCAAATATGTAGATATGTCCTGTAACAGCCATTGCAGGGCATTCTACCCATTTGTAAATCTATCACTGTGTTTTATTTCATGTTTTACATTAAAAAAAGCATTACATTTTTGGGATAAAAATGAATCAAAATTTCTATTTTGGGTTCCTTTGTATAAAACCAGCGATATATTAAGTTAGAAAAACTGCCTAATATAAGCAGTGCATGCTCCCTCACAAACAGTATTTAGTACCCAAGCCATTTCTATGTGACTCGGATACGTCAGCTATACTTCCAGCGTGTTCCTTTAGTAGCTCACACCGCCCAAATGCTCGGTCAGCCGTTCCACATGGCGACCGCGTTCGTAATAGTCGTGGCAAAAACGTCACTAATGACATTATAATTATTGATCACGCAACGCTCACAACGAAACATAAAGGGGTGTAGTTTGTGGTTGTAACGCCCGCAAGCAAGTGGAACGGGAAAAATCGCGGTCGTGAACGTGGTCGTTGTAAGTTACTAGTGGAACATAGCCTTCGTAAGTTTATTATATAAGTATTTTTCGTGTGATTTAATTTCAAATAACCTACGTGAGTATTACTTAATAATTTATTGTTTTAAAAATGTTGGTTGCTTTTAGCATATCGCTTATAATTTTTCAAAAACGACACATTTTATAAAGATCTCGTAAAAAGTCTATAATGCCTAAAAACCACAGCCTGCTCGATTAACATGAATTAATCAAAAACTGACCATTGTCAAAGTCGCTAAATCAACTTGAAAAATAACCAAAAAACTGGACATAATATTAAGAAATTTCAGTGACCATATGCGTTAAATGGTGAGGTCGAGTGACAATGTTATATGTGGGGGGAATTTTTAAAGAAAATCTTCTGCGTTATGTATGGCTGGCAAAACTGTGAGCTTTAATACTCATTGCGTGAGTAAGAAAGAGCAGTGCTCAGTATTACAAAATTATTTTTAATAATAATAAGAGAATTATAAAACTTAGGGCCTTATGAAGGCAAATTAAAACAACCATCAATTTATTCTTGCAAGAACGGAGAAAGAGATATATATATATATATATATATATATATATATATATATATTACTGTGTAGGCGGGCAGGGTATAGTTTTAAGGCACATTTATATATTATGAACAGATCCGAACTTTTTAAATACATATGTTATAGGTTAGAAGTCTAAAGCGGGCAGCCTGTCGTAAGAAGCAACAAAACAATCCACAGTCAAGTATTAGGGCGTTTGCCCGTTTGGTTGACTACTACCTACTCCTAGGCTTAAGTAGGTATGCCGCCATAACCCGAGTTGTGTTCCAGTATTAGTGACCAGGTTCCAGTCACCGTTTCGAGGCCGGGAACATGTTGGTAACACCGTCGCTGTTGCAAATGTCCATAGGCGACGGTAACCACTTTTCATCAGATGGGCCGTCAGGCAGTCTGCCATACTAGGGATACAAAAATATTCAATATTCACAGAACCTTTGCGACTCCCACTTGGAGTCGTTGGCGAAATGGCTGAGCTGCAACGGCGAGGTTTGGGGAGTTGGACCGACGGTAGTATTCGCAAGTGCAGCAGCTCTCTTCCTGTACAACGAACTCGAGGCCACGATTTCAATAGCTGGAGACCACCCTCATGTATCCTTACTGGAGAAAACCCTCGTCGTAAGATATATTTATGCCTTTTCACTACCAGCATGGTGCAGATCAAAAGAAGTACTACTGGGACAAACTTTGATGCCTATAACACTTTCCGAATCCTTATTTATACCTAGGAATTGTGATTCCAGGCGCCCATTTTTATAGTTAAATTAAAAACTGGTTTCTTATTGAAACTTGGATTTTTTTGTAAGGACGAATATCGTCGTTCTTTGTTATTCTATGACTTAACCGATCACAAGTTTACCCCGGTATAAGACATTGAAAAGATATTTTTTACAGTCTACAATGGTGCTGGGGATGCTGGCGCTGATGATACACCTCTGGGTCTGTTCGATGAGGTTCTTCCAGTACTATCTTGATACGCTCATCAAAGATGTAAGTGGTGGGTTTGAAATCTCATACATAGTAATAGGTACTTGTTTCTACATTTCTACTTTATCTTGACTAATCCTTTATAACAGCAATAACACGTTACGAAGCGTTGTACATAGACTAGGAAGTAAAATTAAATTTTAACCTATATATTATTCTGAATAAAAAGTTGAATTTTAATTTTAATTTGAATATAATATTATATAAACAATCAGTAGCAGTGGAAGACAAACGGTAAAAGTGGATTGTTCGTACATTGGTGTCATATTTTTCTTATGCAAAACCATACTATCGTGGCAAAATATCTGCTATAACGCATCCAATTAGTTTTCGTTGTAAGGGTTCACGATTAGTACGCAATGTCCTAATATGTCCTAAATAGTAATCCTTTTTTTTTAAGACACAGGGGGAATGTCTTTTCTTGGGACACTATCCTCGGGCCTGGGGGGAAGGCTTTACACCAAGGGATGTGCGGGAGTCCGGCGGATGCCCACCGTGGCATCCAATTGGAGGAACGGGGATGGTCGGCCGTCAGACTACCCACTAAACCTAACCTGCGCCCCTCTCCTATGCGCTTTTATGGGGTGCCACAGAAACTGAAGCATAGATATTACATCTGTGGCACCCCTACGCTTGGCGCTCACTTAGGGCACCCCCGGGAAAGGGTATCCTCTTCACCAACAGGGGGGGGAGGGTTCATGGGGTCCCTCTAATAGTAACCCTAGCTTAAAGTTGCCGTCGTCAGGAGCATGGAATAACATTATTTTTCAATGGTCAGGTATATAGATATATACTTGCAATCTTTCAGTGACGGATACCTGAAGAGTGTCTAATAGAGGAAAACCATAAAGGAACGTGGAGGATGCTCTCAGACAGGGCAACTTAGGACAGAACTAAACACTACGATAATAATAGTTTTAAAGATAATCCAGTTGCTAATTGCTAACTTCTTAATATACTTTTTTTATTGCTGGGGTATAACAAGACAGGCAAACGGTCTACATGATGGAAAGTGGTGGTGATGTTTGTCCAAAAAAATTGCAGAGTCCAAATATGCTCCTGGAAATGACGACTGCGGGCTTACTTGGAGGTCAAACGGAAATGGTGCCCCTCGGTCCTTTGACAAGATTCCTCCGTCAGCAACAGCCACAAATTCACATCACAGTGTGCTGGTTCTTATCGCTTTGCTACGCTGATTATGTAAGGAAGCATTACTGTCAAAGGTTCAACATGCCGTACTTGGAACAGTGGTTGGTATATTTAAGCTTTATAAGGTTTATAATAATACTAGCTTCTGCCCGCGACTTCGTCCGCGTGAATTTATTTTTCATAAAAAGTATCCTATTTTACTTCTAATACCTCCAAGAATATGTGTACTAAGTTTCATGATGATCGGTTGAGTAGATTACACGTGAAAGCGTAACAAACAAACTTACAATCAATCACATTTATAATATTAGTAGGGATAGTCAACTAGCTTGTATTTTTGCTTTACTGGCGTGATTACATTAGCAATATTCTTGTGATCAAATACAATTTCCTGCGACCAGACGGCCTATCGTAAGAAACGACAAAACAACCCACAGCCAGGTCGTAGGGCATTTTCCCGTCTAGATGGCTACCTCCCCTAGCCTAAAGTATGCCGCCATAACAACCTTGTGTTGTGTTCCGGGGTCAATCAATTTTTCCTGTCTCCATTATGTATTATCTTTGCTTCTATTTCCTACATATTGGTTGGCTGTAAACATAACAGGTAAAAGTAATTACATCTACCACTCAATATTTCTTAATTTCTAGGTTAAGTAAGGACGGAAAATTTTGAGTGATGTGATACCACGTGAATGTATATATTCATTGTGCTGAGGCAAAGATTATATATATACTAGAGTTTACCCCGCGGCTGCGCCGCGGGTTAACCTCTAGTGCGTGTCTCTTGTTTATAGAGCAAGTGCTAAAGGTTATATTATATTACATTTTTTATGTATTTGCCCACGGAAGATTCACTTCATTTTATATCGCTAACTATACCATCCCCCGTCTATCTGTCAACAAAATAAATTACAAAACTTGACCAAAAAGGCCAAAATGGTCTAAATGACCAAACGACCACAGTGACCGACACGACCAAAATGACCGAATAGGCAAAAACGACCAAAAAGGCCAAAATAATCAAAATGGTCAAAATGACCAGAGGCCAAACTGACCGACATTGCTAAAATGACCGAAAAGGCAACAGTGACTAAATAGGCCAAAATGACCAAAAAGGTCAAAATGACCATATAGGCCACAATGACCAAAAAGGCCAAAATGACCAAAAAGGCCAAAATGACCAAATAGGCCAAAATGACCAAATAGGCCAAAATGACCGAAAAGTCCAAAAGGACCAAAAAGCCAAAATGACCAAATAGGCCAAAATGACCAAATAGGCCAAAATGACCAAATAGTCCAAAATGACCAAAAAGGCCAAAAGGACCAAATAGGCCAAAATGACCAAATATGCCAAAATGACCAAATAGGCCAAAATGACCAAATAGGCCAAAATAACCAAACAGGCCAAAATGACCAAATAGGCCAAAATGACCAAAAAGGCTAAAATTACCAAAAAGGCCAAAACGAAAATTATCCCTTGTCCACCCTCAGTATTTAACTTACATACGTACCGAATTTCAGCCAAATCGGCCCATTAGTTCTTCCGTAAAAACATAACATACAGAAAGACAAATATATTTTTATCCCGGAAACTATCCCACTTTACGGGATAAAAAGTATCCTATGTTCATTCTCGGTATCGAAAACATATATACTGAGTTTCAGCCAAATCGGTCCAGTAGTTTTTACGTGAAAACGGAACAGACAGACAGACAGAGTTACTTTCGCATTTATAATATTAATAGGGATATTAATAGGGATACTAGCTGACCCGGCGAACTTCGTACCGCCTATTTTCTAAATTCCTAAAAGACTGTTCCATGCCACAAAAACAAAATCATCAAAATCGGTCTAGGTGATCAGGAGGATTCTAGAACTGTAAACCATGCTGGGACCCACTCAAACACACTCACAAAATTTCATCAAAATCGGATGTATAGTTTACGATTCTATATAGGACATACACACAAACATTCATTTTTGTATATCAAGAAATATTATACCGGTATTAGGTTTAAATAAATTGTAAATATTTAATGTGATTATATATTACTTTTTTTCTTTTCTTAGGATAGGTATTTGTTCACTGTACTCATTATTTCATTTATATCATTACTACCTACGTTGTTCTGTTTCTTGTGGTATTTTAATATATGGTAGTACTTCACGTGTTTTATAATTATTTGTTTTTTTAATGTTTTTGTGCCAACCTCATTTTCAAATTGCGGCATACAATTTCTGTATACTTTGTTATGTCAGTACTATGTTGTATTGTGTCGTTATTAGATTTAAATATTATTCTTTCTTTCTTACATAGACTCAACTTCTCTAATCAGTTGTGTGATTTTTTAAAATGGTAGAGCGACTATGTAATATGTTGTATGTGCCCCGCTGGTGGGGTCAGGCAAGCGGAGCTGCACGAGCGCGCGAGGTGGGGCGTCCGCAGCACCATGCAGAAGGTCAACAGTTTCGTAGGGTCCGTTCACCGGCGCCTGCGTGGCTTCGACCCGAACCACCTGCCCAACAGCAGGAGTGACATCCATACGTAATGCTTTTCATTCTATTTTTATCAAACGGAGTCCATACGTGTCAGGCACTTACGAGTAGCACTGTCGTGAAGGGACTACGTGTTCAAAATTAGTTTGATGCATATGTATTTGATTTTTAATAATTTAAACGGCTTTCAAATTTATTGCTTTTATAGCTTTCCGCTTTCCTTGAGATGGGCCGTCTGCCTGTCTGTTGAACTCATGCAATAGCTAGGTGGTAGGGCATTGGCCCGTCTGGATGGCTACCACCCCACTAGTTTATAGTATGTCACTAGTAAAACCTTGAATTGTGTTCCGGCATCACTGGCCAGGTTTCAGTCTGCCTTTAGAGAGCGGCAGAATCTTTGGTGTTACAAATGTCGATAGGCGAATTTGACCTAAATGATTACTATCATCGGTGACAAAAAATACTGGCTGGTAGAATGCCATAGAAAAAAAAATTTGCTTGACGTTGCATATGTGACGTACGTGATGACGTTTCATCAGATTTAGATATGAATTTAACGCCTGATTTGACGCATTTTTGACGAGCAGAATGTTAACCTCAGGTGAAAAGCCTATTTAGGAACTCGAACTATTAATGTTCTCGCTACGCTCGTGCGCCAAACCATCAGATGCCTAAATAGGTCACTTTCACCTCTCGTGTAACTATCTACTATTATTGGACATAAGAAAGTACAAATTAGAAATAATAATATTACAACTAGCGCAATGGGCGGTCTTATCGCTAATAGCTGCATCATGATATTAGTGGAAATTGTTTGCTTAATATTTCCAGCAGATGGTGTCAGGACTGCCTGCCTAATCGTAGCTTTAGGCCTAATGTTGTTAACTAGAGTGGGAGCTGTAGCGGCAAGGCGTCCTCGATGGAGGTCAGTGGAGCGGCCAGCACGAGCTCAGGCTGCGACCGGCGACGGGCCGCTGCGGATCCGAGCACGGAGCTGTGCGTCCGCATCGTCGGCCAGTCCAGCGAGACAACTGCTGACGCTATTGAGAAGCTCAGATCCTTTGTCGTTGTTAGTGTACAATTCGATAGTATACAAGAACTTAAGTTGGCTTTTGAATCTTGAATAAAACATGGCGTTAGCACCAGAACTATCCTTCTCTAATATATTTCATTCTAGGGCAGTACTGGATTTATTTAGACCCGTGACGCAAAATTTTCGCGACACCAAAATTTTAAAGGCAAAAAATGTAATGACTAATTGAATGACCGATGAATTAGTTGATTATGAATGTATAAAAAAAGACTGACGGTTGGCTACGGCAATTACATAAGGGTTACGATTTTGTTAAAATATCTACTGAACCCTAAAAAAGCGGCATTTCAAACAGGGCCTAGAGTATCAGCCAGCCTAAATCCGCCTCTGTTCTAAGAAACGTAATTCCTCAAACCAATCCAGAATCAAAAATAGCGTGTAGTTACGGGGACAATGGATCGCAATAACTTCTGATGCAGGCTTGCAAAAATAATTCCAAATTCGTTTAATCGAGAAAAAAGTCCGAAAGAAAAATCTGAAACAAGACGCTTTTTATTTGATACTTACCCTAGGGAGGAGGATGAGCAGACGGACCCTTGTAGCAGACGGCGAAGATGTGTTCACTGGCGGCGCTTTACTCATCTTCTCCCGATAACGTAGTGGGACTAGGGGGTCGGGGGACCCTGCTGGCGAGTCACAGTCCCAGTGCCGTGGGGTGTTCTGGCCCAGGGATACCACTATTTGTCGGCTTGCATCTAGGTGTCACGACAGTCATATCTATGATAACGGTCCCTTCGCGCTTCATTATCAAGCGAAAGGACACTGTAGTCTCACGGTCGATGCTGGCAAATTCTGTGATACCGACAGTCAGGAGTCCCACATAACCCTCGGTGACCACCTTAGCGGCCCGATGAAATGCGCATAGGCCATTCCCCCAGCGTTAACAAAAAAATGATACTTACCCTATTTCTAATAAGTACAAATTTACAAAAAGGATTTCAACAATAGTTTGTGTTTACTCGAATACATCATGATTTTGAAGAACTAAACTTCAAAACTGGATAATGTGTTCTTTCAGACAACGCGATGCGTATGTAGCGGTGCACCGAACTCCGGGGTGGGTGGTACTACCCCCACCGCATCCCAAGAGGTACTGTGACGAGGACTTGCCCTGGCGGAGCATGGCAAAACTTTCACTCCACGAACTGGACTATTTATGATATTTAGCTAATAATGAATATCAACAGTATTACGATAAATTAAACGTGTTTCTTATGTTTGTTTTCATTTCATGTTTATTTTGCTTTTACCCAAAAGCTAGACGAGTGGTTGATTCAGCTGGGAGACATGTGATAGTCAGAGAAGTTTTTGGATAATGTGAAGTGGATTCATTTATCTACAACAGGTATGCGCTAAAATCAAAAGAAAACACTATCAGCAGGCCTTTTATTGTCACTTCTGTTTTGGGGGCCCGCTAATTCTCGAAAGTTTTAGGACTATTATTTTTGCTTGTAGCTCCATTTCAAAAAACCCATTATAAAAATCACTTTTTTTGTAAAGGTTACCAAAATTGATATATATTTTTTTAATTTTTCTGTTTAAGGCAATTTTTCGATGCCCCATAAAAAAAGCCCTGAGTATAGGTAAGTTGGTCAACGTGAATACTGATAGATAAAGCTGCAGTCTGCCATTTTTTGTTGGCAAAATTGCAATAAGTCCTATCCTAACTCATTCCAAAATGTCTCTGGAATGAGTTATGCTTGGACGGTGAAAAAGTTATTATAAAACAGGATGAGTGGGCTCAAAGAGTACAAAATTGAATATGTGTGCTGGTGTATTTATTCTGTATTTAGTGCAGGGGCGTAAATTATGGTAACTGAATACATAAAGAAATTCGTAACTTGAGGTAACGAGGAGTAGGGTGTAGAAACAATATACTTTAAATAAGAGTGAGATTTGATTGAATGTCAGTATTCCGGCGAAGACTGATGGGCAACCACTTGAGGGTAATGTGTCACGATTAAAAGCAAGTCATTCGAATAAACTGATAACAATAAGTTAACCTTTTTTATGGTTTTGATCATGATTATCAGCTCTTGACTAATATTAGGAGGAAATTTCATATCGATTTTAATATTCGAAGTCTTAAACCAAAGAGATTACAACCTACAATGAATCTATAAATCTATGACACAACAGTATGTCTTGTCAAATCCCAAATTATCATGGTGACACAAAATTATTTGCCTAAAAAACTGCAAAATTCTGCAAAGTCATGTGAAGATTCTGCTTTCATTCCATTCTGCTTATAAATTGTTATGTGGATTTTTTTATGGCGATATTTTATAGTCGAAGGATTTGAGGTAATAGCATGAGGACTTTGAACGATTATAATGTCTGTTCTTTCTCGTAGAGTTATATAATGCAAGGTCAATGAAAGCAGTATGTTTGAGCAAAGAGCGGGCGGTAGGTATGTAGTAACTTGAAGGAACAAACTTAACACCAGAACCAAATATTGCGAGAGGAAATAATATTTGCAGCAGACTTAAAAAAAACTGATGAAGATGACAATATGCTTTAATTTGAGCACAGCCTTACAAATACCACAAGACAATTCAGTCACTGAGATGCTTGTAGGTAGTACCAAAATTTTGTTATTTTTCGTCCTTGGTCCGTCCTTATCCTAGTTATTTATAAGTGCGATCTAGTTATTTTTGTTATTGGCTTCTGGGTGTAAGTTTTACGCTTGGTTTAATATGATTTTGTTGTGTAATTTACAGATCATTGAATGGGCGAAATGCGGCGAGAGTATTATTTCAATAGTACCTACAGTACTATGGGCTGTAGGAGCTGCAGCACTTGCTCAAAGGCTCATCACAGCTCTTTTCAGGCGATTTCTGTTTAGAAGAGTACCACTCTGGGAAATTATGTTGCAGGTTTAGTATATTGTCTCATCTAAAATTAAATTCTTTGCATTAAAATTAAACTTACTTAAAAAATGTTCAATAACTACTTCAGAGTGATAATAATGGATGCTAATTCATCTTTCAGAATCTGCTATTCATATGGATAGTTATATATAGTTTACACTTTTGGACGGTCTTAGTCAAAATACTGAAAATCCTAGTAGAATATTGCTATTACGAGGTATGTCTTCTTTTTGATCTCTTAAAAATTATATCCAATATCCACAAACTGGTGTGGCGACAGTAGTGCCAACATTATAAGCAAGCACACAAGCGCGAAGCCAATATTAATCTATGCATTCAAAATAGCGCGCCGATACGTGACAACTCGCGCACAACGTTCCCGTCGTGTTCTATTGGCGCGAAAATACCAACAATCAAAAAACCGAACGACAGTACAGTACAGGACAGTTCGTCGCAGGTACGCATTAAACGCGGATGCACGAAATTCGTAATAGACTACAACTCGGTTCTTGCGCCTGCTGCTTGCCCTACTCTCCACGACATCCTTCTGATTCAGTATTGTTAATTATGTATATAGTGTGTGATCAGTGATTAAAATTGTAAAGACATAAATACCGTTTTATTCTCTGTCCACGCTAAAGAGGGGCATACACGGCTCAACGGTCAAATAAACAACATACCAACGTAACTCTCACTGGCAAGTCTAGCTGATTTCCCCAATTCAATTCCAGGATGACAAAACACTGATCACAAATGAAGAAATCCGAAGCCAGAAAATAATGCAGCAATGGATGATTTGGATGTGCGCCATAGCGCCATTGGCAGCTTACATTCAGACCAGACCCCGATCCGAAGCACCGCAACTAATGATATGGTAAACATAAAATCTATATATAAATCTAGGACAATCATTATTCTTCTTCATTATCACTCTACTTAGGTGATAGGGTATTTGTCCGCCTGGATTCCTACCACCCTTGGCCTAGAGCCACCATAACAGTCTTGAGTTGTGTTCCGGCATTAGTGGTCAGGTTCCAGTCTCCCTTAAGAGAGCAGCAGCGCATTTGTAGCACCTTTGGTGTTGCAAATGTCCACAGGCGGTAATAATCACTTTCCATCAGGTGGGCCGTCTGCCTGTCCGCTGAACTCAGACAAATAGAAAATAATAAAAAATCTACCATAAAATCCCGATTTCAGCCGGATCTGCTTTGGAACCCGGTGTTCGCTTTTCTACTGTTTTTATTGCTCTTCGCGCGGTCTTCGGCATACCTTACTGTTAGACTTTGCCAGACTTGTGCCAGACTATTGGCACGCATATCATATACGTCAGCAAGTGATTATTGTCACCTATGGATCCGACACCGAGGAAGTTCAGGTCGGCCGACTTCTTCTGCGACAATACGTCCTCGCAGAATAGAAAGGCGACGCCAGTCATCCTCTCTCGCTATGCAGCGTTTCGACAAAAAACCTATCTTTAAAACTATGCGTTTCTGAAGCTTGGTCTTTTATGGCCAGTTTCTGCATCTTAATATTTATTCACTTGCATTACCATCGGTTACATTACTTGTATGGGCCTTATGTCAAATTTTAACCATTTGTAAGGCAAATGAACGTCGGTAAGAAATAGTAACCGGCCATTAAATGTCTGATGCAATCTTGTGATAAAACTCCAACAATAAATTTGTATGTTATCAGGATAACAACAAGCCCATGGCAACGCCGCGAGATGGGTCCCTATGGGTATTACCTCAATCGACCGTTGGCTTCGCTCCAATCCTCAACAAACCTCACAATAAGGCAGCAAGCTCTTACCATGCGCAGGGCGTTCAGCGACTCCAAAGTCATGATTAAAGAACCAGTGAAGAAGAAACGATATTCTAAATCTGTTTAATTTTTTTGGTTGTGCTGTACCTTAATAAAACATTGTTGGTTGTTCTTAATTATTATACTTTCTTCGTGTTATTATAATTTGTGGAGACGGAATCAAGCAATCTCCGCAGGATAGGCGTTATGTGTTCAAAATATGGCTATCCCTTATTCCCCAATTAAATTTTTTTGTCCGGAGAATACAGAATCTTGCCCTTACCTCGCAGTCAGCCACCAGCCCACGACAGCGCGATTCAGGAGTTCCCCGCTGCTAATCAACGTGGCGGGACACAATACGTGGCAAGGGCGCAAGGGACACAGATACATTGACCACTTAAGTTTATGATTTAAGCCTCATCAAGCCTGCAGTAGACGAGGCAAATATCCTACTAAATCTCTGTAGGACGCGGAAATCTTCGATAGCTCAATTTATATGCTATTATAATGGTGGGTGCGATCCAACATCGCTTGCGTCGCGGCAGCGTGGCGATTGGCAACGTACTAAGAACTAACTGCGGGCGGCCGCAAAATGCTGGGGTTGCAAGACGCTATAACCCCAAGACACTATCTGTTATGCATTTTGTAACTGGTTGATTCTAATTCATCTGCGCCCAATCGCGCGTATCATTGGCCGCAACCAGATTAATAAATCCTATAGATTTTTAAAAATATTTCAGTTTCAAGTGATTTGTTGATAACAATAAGCGCTAATCAGTTAGATTGTAGTCAAAAATGAATGATCTTGCACTGGTATTAAGAAAACCCGGTTGCCGCCAATGATGCGCGTTGGAGAATCATCATCAAACAAGGCGAATCGCCCACCGTCCTAATTTGTTATTCAATGTATCGTGATAAAAAAAGTCATTTCATTAAAGGCGGGAGGACCTTACGCCTTAAATTTGCTGTCGTTTACGTAACCTACAGTTTACAGTGAGGAAAAAGTAGGTAGTTGCCTAACAAAAGAACAGATTAAATAAATGAAACTGCTCATTTGTGAAAATATTAACTATTCAAAAAATTAAAAAAACCGTCTTCAAAAACTAAAAAGTATAAAATAACTTATTTCTAAAGCTATGTATTATTATTACTATAAATTATCTAAAACATCTTAAAGTCGGTGCTTAGTAATTTTCAAAATATAGTCATTTTTATGTTTTACTTTGCACCGACTTCGAGATGTTTTAGATAATTTATATTAATAATACTACACAGCTTTAGAAATAAGTTATTTTATACTTTTTAGTTTTTGAAGTCGGTTTTTTTAGACGAAGTTTTTTTATTTTATTTGTTACCTTTTAGTGGCTAGCTATGTATGGGTAGACTTACGAAAGGTGTCGCGCTCCTAAAAAAATATAGGTCCCAAGAAACGGGAACATAAAAATGTTCGAAACTATGTTAAATTTTTAGGGGACCAAATGGCAACTATTCCGCATCAAACTAAATAAGAATCACGTAAATCGGATCATAAATCTTAGCGTAATCGGTGTACATATGGAACGGAATGGAAATTTTTTCATAAAAAATGTTCATAAAATGGAAACCACTAAGCCAAACTATGTCACATGTTTAGGGGACCAATTGGAAGCTATTCCGCGTCGAACAAAAAAAGAATCACGTAAATCGGATCATAAATCTCGGAGTAATCGGTGAACATACATTAAAAAAAAAGATCTCGACGAATTGAGAACCTCCTCCTTTTTTTGAAGTCGGTTAAAAATAGAAGGCGCGCGACAGTGGTGTTGCCAGAAACAAAATATTTCGACACGATGCCATTTCAAGATAATTTGAGAAGCAAATTATTTTATTGATAAAAACCGATGGATATCAACATTTCTAATTATTACGCTCAGATCACTTACAGATCTTGGAAATGGGAAACTTTTGGCGGAAATTGTAAGGCTGTGCTGTGCAGTTTTATTTTTCAAAAATGTGTAAAGTTACTCTAAAGCGATCAATAGTTGTAGGATATTGATAGTTTTTGAGTAGTAATTACATGTTTTTGTGAGAAATGTGAACTGTATAGCCAAATATGGCCTTTCGAGTTTTCACAAGAACTCCGTTGAATGACATCGGTTGTAGCCTACAAGACAACTGCGCTAATAAACGAAGACTTATAGAATTGGCTGTATGGACTAAAATTTCTTTGCCTCCTTTTGTGGCGTTTTCTACTAGTACTACTCTTGATGTTGATGAGATGATCCTTGTTATTACCTTATATCTATATGTTTGCATGTAAATCAAAATGATTCACTATTATGCCCGTAAAATACATCCTTGCAAGCGCAAATTGCAAATTTTAGTGATTTTGGGAGTCAAAACTTTTTCGTTAATCTCTGTCAAAATAATCCAATTTCAAATGTTTCTTTTTTCTTATTCAATCGTTGACTGTACTACAATCATAATAAGAATACCCCCTATGACAATAGATGTCACTGATTAAATAATTAAATCGCGATGACGAGTTCCCATAACAACAATACATAGGTAAGCCAAAGTTCAATGGAATCATACTAACCTTGCGTAGGGTGTACCGTGATCAGGAAGGCGGTTGCCCCAGGCTGGCCCCGGCCATTGCACTTCGGCCGGAACTTGTCAGTCTGTGACTACCCCAAACTGGGGTACGTCGTACGTACAATTTTTGGGAGTCGGGACTAGCGTTTCTGCGCGGTCCCACCGCACACAATTAATGATAATCGGCAGACAAACACACCTATTGTATATATGGTAATTACACCCAGACTATATAATGGAGAAAAATCGTTTTTGAAATTCACCATACCAGGAATCGAACGCAGTGTCTCCTTCTTGTAATAAGTATTCTAATGCACATCATTAAAGTATCATTTACCAATAAGATAACAAGATACAATTATACGATCAAGTGAAAATTCAATTAGTTTTATAGTAATGTTAGGGACCATCCTCAAAATACGTCACACAAACTTCATGATTTTTGACGCCCATCCTTGTCACAGCTGGTTACATTCCTGACACTCCTCCCTCCATAGTGTGACATCACATTTGCAAATTTATAGCAAATTAATCAATTTATATCAAGTTCCGTATTTAGTCTCATTTCCATTTAAATTATTTGACAGAGTTGGAAATATTTAAGTTTTTCGTTAATAGTTCAAATATCGTGTTTTATAGCTTAAGTAAATTACATTTTGAAATGTGACTTCACGGAATTTAGGACTTCTCCCACCCCCCTAGTCATACAATGTCACACTTCGTCGCCCCCCATTTAAATGCAACGTAATTTATGGCTGGCCCTTTATAATGAAAATAAAGAATTATAGGATTCTGTGCCACCTGTATTGAAACTTAAAATATAAGAAACTAAAACAATAAAACGTACTGAATGAAATATATTTTGAATCGTTAGTAAAAATATATATATGTTATACGCAGGTTTATGTTACTTTATACATCTTGTAGGGTAACAGAGGAATTGTGTTATATTTATCACCGATTTTAAACATTCCACAACCGCGTGGGTGGATTTTTGTATTTACTAACCAACTTTTCGATAACTAACCAATACAATGATGGGAGCACGAAGCGAACCGCGCGAGCTGCGTGAAAAGAAAAACAACACGTCAGGAAATCTTTATTTTTTGCACTTTACATTTTTCATAGAGCAATATTGGCAAGGGCTTCATTATTTAACAACAGTTCATTATATATTTAGTTGGTTCACAATCGCACTAATATTAAGAATGAACATAACTTTGTAAAAAAAGAAACATGACAAAGAATGCAGTAATTATTTAGAGATAAACACTACACGCAATTTGATACTTTGTAGTATGAAAAACTTATTTACATTGATAAGAGACATAACCTAAAACTAGATATAAATTTCTGTAACATTTTATATATAGAGAAATTATATACAATTTCGTAAAAAAAAATAGGTCCCAAATTACTGTATATTGGGAACGTTCCCGAAACGTTGCCCGTATTCCTGCGGCATACAAGTAAGTCTTCTGCTTGTGTTAGACTTCTATGAACCGAGATTACATAAATCTGTGAACTATTATAATGTTGAAAAGTAATTTGATCTTTTTGTTGTAATGTAACAAAAAAAGAGTTTTGTGCTACGTTTGAAAATTCTTGTATTTGATGCTTTACACATTTGGACAAAGATGTTTGTTAATTCGTAACGACCAAGTTGCATCAATTAAACTATAACAAAATACAGTGTAAACTTCATGTAACGTCACTCGATTTAACGACAAACTCACGTGGCTTTGGTTGGTTTAGCTTGTCTTCTATACAATGATACACTCTATATAACATTACACCCACTATCAATAACGACAACAATTAAGTAATTAAAAGTACCTTTTAAGTTGCCCCAAATTAGTAAAAACTGCGCTGCCATGTAGGTTTTTTTATCACTTTATTATTACCCTAGCTCGTAACAAACTCTACTGTCGGTATCATGCATACCGAAATTTCTAAGTACTCCCTTTATCACCAATATCGCAAGATATGCATAAAATAAGTAAAAAAAAGTAAGTAAGACAAAAATAATAGACTTTTCTCTTCATTTAACGACAACCCTCTATAACGCTATAAAATGCACAGTTCCTTCAGTGTCGTTATATAGAGATTACACTGCATTGTAGTTTTTCAAATGAAGTCCCAACCATAACAGCATCAAAATAGAGAATGTTTAACTTTGTAAAACAATATTTATATAAAATAGTTTCGTGATCTATATACGAGTGTATATACTAACAAATTGGCTACGTGTCTCCGGTGGCTGGTGTCTTCATCTTCACATCGAAGCTTTTCAGGGGGTCGTTTTTTCGAGCCTGCAATAAAAAATATACGGAGTCAAACTTCCATCCCCAATTCAGACACGATTACTGGCCGATTACTAATAAATATAGAAACTGTCATATCAAGCAAGTCCTAATATCAAAGGAAAAGAAGAAATGTAAAGTCTCGGATTATATTGTTTTAGTTTCAACTGGATCCCAATCGGCTAATGAGATGAAATTTTATGTATACTACCCGCTTTAAAACAGTCCCAGGAAAATTCTAGCGAGATTCCCGTGATAATAAAGTATCGCAGATTTAAGTATTAAGAATTTGCTGTCGATCAGCGGAAACCGCATCGAAATCGGCCCAGTAGTTTTTAAGTGAATCCCGAACAAACAGACAAACCAACAAAGATCTAAAAACAATGCATCGTGTTCTTCCATCGTTTGTATAGTGTATTAAAGTTTTTTTAAGTTTCAATGTACAGACTTGGCATTTCTAAATTTTTCCATTATTGTTACGAATTAATATATATATTTTACTTTATAATTATAATATATATAATTATAAAGTCTGTAAGTATTGTTACGAGTTGCAAGACTCGAATTAAAATGCCGTTAGAATTACTATACAGTTTATTAGAACTATACAAACACGTATAACACAGGTACACGTATAACTGAACACAACCAGTCCAAACGTAATGCACGATTCAATAACACGTGCAAAGTCCGTCACTAAGTAGATTACCGAATGTACACAAGTCTTGCTCCGCTTGTGTTTATCGCTCGACTCCTGATCTCTCAATTGGGGCATTGCTTTATACTGTACAAATACAATGTCTTCTCGGACGCGTGGACTGATTGTCCTAGAATCACACCTGGCTAATGACTACCATAAAAGGTTACAATACACAATGGGCTGTTTTTCTAATAACAAATTTTAACCACAAAGTAAACAAAAGAAGTCCAAAGGCTAAAAAGGTAATAAAATGTACACAGGTATGTGAATTTGTCTTTTGTCGGCACCTAGGTCGTAAAATTATCTACGCTGAATGTGTGCTTGGATAATGTCTAAATCTACTGTATCATATAATAATAAAACTACTTAATATTTTCTTAAGTTTTCGCGACTTGTATACATAATAAAACTACCGCCTATATGTTCATTTTAATTAATTAGTTTTAATTTTGTTTATGGTTATTATTCACTCTATGGGAGCCTATAATTTACCACCGCTTCGCAACATGTGGCTTGAAGAGAAGAAGCGGCGCAAAAAACTCTTCAGCAAACATGCCTAGCTCTAATAATTTTGTGTGTGAATTTGTCTTTGCAAAGTGGTGTACATAGAATAGGGAGTAAGTTTAAATTTTAACTTACATTTATGACCTTCAAAAAGTGTTCTCCAGTGGAACTTGTTTTGAATTAGATTTGAATATCCCTGAACCGTAAAAAGAAGAACTTGAACCAACCTGATATTTATGCCTCTTCGCGCTGCCATAGTGTCCAGTGTTCTTTCGCTTCTTCTCCTTCTTGACGGGCTTCTCGTGTGCGTCCACCGCGTCCTTGTCGTCGACTTCCGCATTCCTCAGCGCTGCTGGTAGCAAGTACTCCGGGACGTGGGCCAAATGAGGCTGCACTTTCACCGTGTGCAGTGCCTTGTCCCGTCTCAGTGCTGCCAAGTCTGTCGGATTCTCCTCGAAGTAACCCTGGGATTATCAAGTTTACGAGATTTAATTGAAGTATTGTGTGTCAAATTAGACCGACTATATACATATTGTGGCGAATGATGGTAGAACCATCTAGTTAGTTTTAGAACTTTTCGAAACATCCAGAACAATCTAGAAGGAAAAACAAGGACGGATATATTTAGAAAGAGATGGACGATAAACGAAAGAAAGAGATAGATAGATGTTAGAAAGAGATAGATGTATAAACGAAAGTTCCCGAACAGAAGGTTCGGGAAGGAAGAGACAGAGATAGATAGATGGGTTCTAGAAAATTCTTCCGGGTATATAAACAGCGCAAGGCGCGCCTACCGAGCAGTTAAGAGTTGAAAGTTGCAGTTTAAAAGTTGAGTTCAGTCCAAGACGGTGAAACGACAAGTGCGATACTAAAGCGATATTAGAGAACGTTAAAAGAGTACAGAGACGGATTAAGTGGTGAATTTAGTGACAAGTTTGGTGGACAGATACGCGAAGGAGGTGTTTAGCGTAGTTCGAAGGAGGAACCAGAAGCGAGCTACCCGCGATAATATTGGAGGTGGTCCGCGCAATATCGGCGACGGTATTGAGGGTGTGACAACTTATCGTCGGAACTGTGCATCGTTGGTCGTTCGTATAGGGGCAACCCTACAGAGAGGTACTACGTTCGGCTGTGTAAGTCAATAAAAGCTTTTAAATTAAAAACTGGTGTTTTCTTCCAATCCATAAGTGCGTACCCCCGCTCGCACGTAACAATATTTAATATACTGGCTGCAATACTGGACTAGTAAGTAAATATGTACTTACCTGAAGCTTTTTACAATTAAGCAACTCCTGCTTGATCTCTTTCAATCTCGCTTCCCTTACTGCTATCCTGGTAACGGCTCTCCATGCGTCTCTGGACCTGTATCTAAAGCCTTCCACTTCTTCCAACGCGAACTCATATTTCCTATAGAAAATTTAAAGGGTTTCAAACATCCGTATTACGTTTGGAGACATTGCGTTGCATGCAAGTGGTGTCAGAGAGAAGATTAGTCGTTCATCAAAGAGATATGTTCAAATGATGTCATCATGAGATGCAATCAATAATACCTACACTCCATGTAGATTAATTAGCAATATCAAAGACAAAAATCAATCAAGTCAAGAAGGCAGTTTTAGTTCAAGCCAATTAAGTTTTACACAAAGTTTTGGAACCCCAAGTGTAACGACATATATGCCGACAGTACGATGCCTACAAGTCGGCGACTGAATTATTCGTCTACGTGTTCAGTTGGCATGGACACACCAAACGCGCCGAACAGTCTGTAAAACGCGAAATAGTTCAGTGCGTTACGCGATGGGAATATGTAGTTCTGTTTTATTTTTATAATCCACAGACAATCATACATTGTATATCAGCAAATTAAGCGAATTTAGCTTGTGTTATAGGTGATATACAATGGCCTACTCTTGGACTGAACCCAGACACCCAGACCATACTAAATAACGGAGAACAGAAATTTACTACACCAGGAACCTGGAGCCCGCTAAAAACACAGAGCCCAACTCGTACATCTCAACGTCGTCCTTAACCTCAAACATCTTATTGTATTATATATATACCTACATATTTATTAAATACTTTTAATCGTTTAAAATAAAATAATAAAACGTTTTAACGGTTTTAAGCGAGGCAATTTATTTTATTTTCATTGTTCCGAAGTTTCCGTCCATTCCGTTCCGTGATCACGGAAGACAAAGATGTCAAGTGTCTGTAAGTATTGTTAAAGTTTTTATTTAGCCTACCGCCAAATTGTACATTTTTATTATTTAGTTTAAATTGTGTTTATGGCTTATGGTAAATTAGATTAGGCTTCCATAGGGTAAATAATAAACATAAAAAAAATAAAACTAAATAATTAAAATGAAGTTAGCGGTAGGCTAAACAAAAACTTTAATCGCGCTTAAAACCGTTAAAACGTAGTTTTATTATGTATACTGGTCGCGAAAATTTAAGAAAAAATCTACATATTCCTTTAGTGTTGGCAATATGAAGAGGCGGAATTATGTACTTTTCACTTTGTAAAATTATCGGAGCATGTCCATAAAATAGTTCAACTGTGTTCGCCGAACTTTCGCATGTGTTGATTGCTTTTCAAAATAAATTAAATGCGTTCTTATAGAAACAGCCGCTAGACAAAAGATTCGTCATTACGCCGAACGCTACGTAATTTCGGCTAATTTGTCCTAGATTACTAAAAAAAACGTATTTAACTGAAGATTCCACGCCGCATTTTCGGCTGTTGTGCCGCTAGCTTTCAACGGAGTACTATTAACTAAGACACTTACTGCAATACTTTTTCGCCGTTGAATCCTTTAGACAGATGTTCTTCTACAGCATCCATTAAAGGTTTTTCTCTCATTGATACAAACGACAGAACCGACCCCTAGAGAAACAATTTGTCAAATGGTTAGCAATCAGTGAAAGCTTATTCAAGATTATTTTCATAATATGACATAGATATTTGTTTCAGCATTGCCATGTAAAAGGTTTGTGAATAATTCCACTTCGTTAGTCAAAATCTACACTTTTTAGTGGTCAACATCATTCCTAATATAATAAAGATAATATAAAAAATCAGACAAGCAAAATCACTACCGATATTTAAAAGTACGACCAAATAATACCTGCAATATGGTGTTAAAGTTTTTAAGAATAATGGGTATTTAGTGTTGAGATAAATAATTAAATCAAATTATATACTAATATGTTAGAATTCTGGGCCCATAAAGAGGTTTTGTCGGTATATCAGCAATCTGCCTGGCTGCTGGCACATGACAGATAGTAATGCTTCCATTCTGAACACATTCACATATAAAGAACGCTCTAATTCTTATGTGATTTTGATTCTTGGGTGGAACTCTACTGGGTTCTTAGTGATCTTGATTGCTGAACCATTATCTATATATAGAGATAAAAGTTATTTCTTTTAAAATCTTTTGAAGCCAAATTATCTCCCTAGCAGTCTCGCTAGCTGCCACTATTTCCATGGATAAATTTAAATATCATATCTTGAGTACATACAATATTTCAATTTATCTATATACATCTCTATACATTTTGTAGATATGTATTTGTATGCTATGTATATTAAGCATATATCTATTTAATATATATATATATATATATATATATATATATATTTATTATTAAAAAGTTAGTAGTTAGTACTATGTGTTACGTATACCACCATCGCCATTAACATCACAATTAATACTTGGGGTTGTCTGAAAGAGATCGCTTTTTAGCGATAAGGCCGCCTTTTATACATAGTAACTAGATATAATTTAAGTCTAAGTTCGTTTTTGTGTTGATGTAATAAAGTGTTATCTATCTATAAAATTATTGATATCGAATTGGTATATGATGTCACATCACTAGAGAAACTGCCATCTCAACCTGTCACGAATGGACATTAATATTGGTAAGAGGAGTAGACAAGATATACAAGTTACCTGATTGTTCCCCCTGGCTGTGCGGCCCGCTCTGTGCACGTAGGAGTTGACGTCGAGTGGGAAATCGAAATTAATAACATTCGACACGTGCTGGAAATCTATGCCTCGGGACACGCCCGATTCTTTGTCTTTCTTACGTTTCGATGTTTGCTGAAAATAAAATCCGGTTCACTGAGCTTAGAGCGAGAACAAAACCGAAAAAAAATACAAGTAAAAAAGGTTGAACCGGTTACAGCCTTATTTTTTGATAGCTCAGGGAGAACGTCTTTGGACACCATCCTCGGGGTCCTTCGGGGGAAGGGCCAAAATGCAGGCATAAGGTCTGCATCGAGGGTGTGCGGGACTCTCCACGCTCGCTTCTAGAACGAAGCCGTCGCAAGAAACGAAAACGGCCCCCAACCTACCCACTAAACCTAAAACTGCGCCCCCATTTATAGAGCTTTTAAGGGGCGTCACGGGATCTCGTAACTGCACCATGACGCCCCTACGCTCTGTAACCGAACCACCCCGGGGAGCAGGGTGACCCACTTCGTACAACAGGGGGGGAAAGTCCGCTGTTACCACCGTAACAACGGCCCCCTGTGACGGTATGTATGGGAGGATAGGATAACAGCCTAAGTAACCGGCTCAACTCAACGGCTTTTACAGGTTTTAAAGCTTTTTGAGACAGAATGTATGATAGAAACGGCGCGGCGCGGTCGACGTGCGGTCGGGGTGAGGATGCCACTCACCGCAGCCGCACCTCGTTAACACCTGACGCCGCTGATGTATTTACACACCTTGACAAATTGGATTTTTTAATTCCAATATCTCAACGAAATATAAATAAAAAACCTGTCTTCTTTTTCAACTTATGAGACATTTTTTTATAAATTATGTGGATTTTTGGGTCATTTGAAACATGCGAACTCTCCTCCTCCTGACACATTTTAAAGATATCACTTGAACCAAATAGCCTGTCAACTCTCGATATAATACAGAAATAAGAAAATTATAAGTACCAGTTATGTATAACAATGCCTTTAGACATTAAAGTGAGTGAATATATAAAAATGCATGTTATTTCCACAAATCTCTAAACAGAAAATATTTCTTAAAACTACGTTTCCGCCACTTTTCTGTGACCGTGATCACGTTGACAAAGATGACAAGTGTCAATGAGTATTGTTAAAGTTGTATTTAGCCTGCCGCCAACTTGTTCATTTTAAATATTTAGTTTTAATTTTGTTTATGCTTATTATTTACTTAATGGGAGCTTAATCTTATACACCACGGCTTCATGGCTTGAAGAGAAGAAACGCCGAAAGAAACTCTTCAGCAAACATGCCTCGCTCTATTTTGATATAATATTAAAATGGGTGAAAGAAAAAATCAAATAAATTACCGCGCTTAAAACAGTTAAAACGTAGTTTTATGTATACAAGTCGCGAAAACTTAAGAACTATATTACATTTCTAAATTACAAACTATGATGATGATGAAAATGAGAATGATTGTTTGCAAAACACCTTTTTCTTCTTACTCCTCTCTTCTATAGGCAGTATACCACCGTCGGGCTTTTCTAGAGCCTTCTCATCGGATGCTATGATGATCTGGTACCTTCCCCTGTTGAACTGGTCAACTGACAGACAGCGGACCGCCGCTGGTAACTCAGAATTCAACACACAAGAGCCAATTTTGAATTGTTCCAAGTATAATTTCAATCTGGAATATATTCATGAAAATGAGGGAAAGATGGAAAAACTTTATTTGAAGAAATAGCTACATACATTCTTTATACATTATTATTTAAAGAGCATAATTTGAGAATTTATACGCCGTATTTTTAGCAAACAAGGTTTGCACTCAGCATATTGCTGTGCCGAAATTATTTCCGACACAACGCTGATTTTCAGCCCAAACCTTCCTTTTGGCGTAAGAACAATACGACCCAATTTTGTTAAATAAAAAAATAAAAAAACGAATTCTACTTATGTAATATTTAATTAGTAAAACAAATAAGTTTTGGGACTTAAGGGCTTCACTTGTAGTAATAGACCGGCTGAAAGATTACTACGTTCATGTGTTATTTAATTAAAATTTAGTTCTTATAGATAATTATATATGGGGAATACATTTTTGCTAGGTTGCCTACAAAAATGTGGCCGCTAGTATTTTTAATTAAAATAATCGTACACAACACGATTCAAGCTCAAGGATAACAGTTATGTGCGAATATTCTTTGAGAGTGTGTTGTGATCACACCGATCGAGCCAGCCCAAGTTATGATAGAGATGAAAATAGAAATTCCAGCTTCACTCTTCAAATTAGAACTAAACACTTGAATGATGATAATAATTTCTCGCCTTTGGTCTTATTTTTGATATAACAATATTGTGTACACAACTCTCGGTGGATGTGTTTCAATGTATACTAATAGTGGGTAAACTTATTGGAAAGTTGTTAGTGAAGAGCACACAAAAAGTGTCTCCAAGAGAATAAATAAATAAAATTTATGAAAAATACTTTATTCTTCTTCTAAATACTTTACTTTTTCCCTACTTAAAAAATGTAATACATTATTCATCTCAAAAACAGTTGGCAACCCTACCCGTGGCCAAAATTTAACCATAATAATTAATTTAAATTATATGTTGGAACATTAGTAAGGTTCTGTTATCAAAGACTACTTCTATAACCACAGATTTCGCCAAGGCTACACTGTTAATTTGACTTTAATAATAAACAAAGGAGTATATATGCATGCGAGTGTCAAATATATGGCAGTGTGTGTAATGTTTTTTTTATTTATTAAATGTATTTTTTATGCATAATTTTAAAAAATATTAGCGTTCTGCAATCCTTTTCTTTAAAAACTATAAGTGTGCGAAATTTCATACTACTCCGTCCGCGCAATTTTCGTCAAAAATGGGTAAAAATATTGCAGCATATTGAATAAAAAACTTAAAAATAATGTCAAGTATACTTAAAATACTTGTGAGAACTTTGCGCAGGTAAACTTACTTCAAAAAAATAACACAATTTATAGAGACAATGCCACTTACTTGTAACACCTATCCACAGTCCTTACAAATATTATACTCTTTCCCCTAACAAGATTCAACTTCAACAATGCATACAAGATTGTCGCTTTGTCATCTTCTTCGGCAAACAAATGATAATGTTGCAACTGTGAAGACGGAGCCAATTCAGGTTCCTCAAGTTTCAATGTTACAGGGTTACGGAGAACTATTTTCTTAAGACTTAACACATCATTTGATAGTGTTGCCGATGCTAACACTGCCTGATAGATTTTTGGAAGGTGGCTGTAAAAAGGAAGATAATTTTATAGATTGCTCAAAAAATTATTAAATATTAGATAAACAACACTTGCATGAAGGCCATCGCAGCATAGAGGTTAACAAACTGGTATCCCAAACTTAAATTATGCAGGTATGGTTAGGTTGCAGGTTACCATCAGTTATCACAATACTTGTATGAAACTTATGTCAAATTTTAACCAATAGTAAGGCAAATGAATAGTTGGTGAGATATGAATATATACATAACTAAGATATGCCTGTGACTTCGTACACACTTGATTTGAAATTCCCACATGAATCCATGTACACAGAGTATCACAACAATTAAAAAATAATGTAAGCTATTGTTTTAGTCAAAACTGCACCAGAAAAAACCTATTTATAAGTACACAAACATTTTGAAATTGCTCCCAGGGGAATTCTCATGGGATTCCCCAGTATACAAAGTAGTGCAGATTTTATGTCTTAAAAATTTGCTGTCGATCAGCAAAAACCGCATCGAAATCAGCCCAGTAGTTTTTATGTCAATCCCAAACAAACAGACAAGAAATCTAAAACAAATTGCATAGCATTCTCCATCCTTTCTATAGTGTATACCTGTTGGTGTTGTGTTTATTTCTTAAATAGCTTCAATGTAGGGACACAGGCATGTTTAGAGATTTATATTTTACATTTAGGAATGGGACATTAGACAGTTTTTTAAGCTAGTGTGAATATCATTTCAACTACCACATGCTGACTGTTAATTATATATCTGTTTACACACAGAATATCTTTGACGAAGATTATTAACAAAATCATCAAATAACAGTTTGGTAAACATAACTTACGACAACAGTTCCTTAATTTCATCCTCATAACCAAACGAAAATATCAAATCTGCTTCATCCACTACAAGAACTGCTAAATCTTCCTTAAGCCTCATATTATTTGCTTTTAAATGTGCTAAAGCTCTTGACGGAGTTGCCACCACTATGTCGGGCTTGTCTGATAGGAGAGATTTTTGAGTTTGAGTATCTCCACTTGATGAAATGTCAATACAACGAACTTCTCTTGCACATTTTATTGTTAGATCACCTATAACTGATGCTATCTAAAAGTAAAATTTAAAACTCAATCTAAACATAAACTATAACCTAAAAGACAAGCTCAGCCTAGTTAGATGTTCATTGCCCTAATAATCTTCTTTCTATGTTGAAAAATGTGTATTTTGTCTGTATATATAAGAACTGTGTGTATTGTTTGGTGTCAATGTTTTTAATTTTATTAATAAATAATTAGCAAACATAAAGACACATTGTATATCCCCAAGTTGACTGAGATGTTCTGATTTATCACAAATTCTGTGTGTGTCAGCTGTCACTATTGGTTCACTCAGATAAATTTAATACGAAATAATAACAATTTATTATTGTTGTCGCACTCTGTTTATACAGGATTTGTATGAAAGAATAAAAAAATCTTTATTTTGATATATGATAAACATTGCAATGCGGTAATTTCAGATTTGTGCCTGAACCTGACACCAGGTTCTCAACAAGAGATAGAGCATCCAAGCTTTATAGGTTAAGCCAATTACACTTGTATTTGGGTAATATACCACTGTAGGGGCAATCCTGCCAACGCTATTATAAATATTGGAAAACATGTCTCCTAGACATGGGGGTTGCAGAAGGGAGAAGTACTCCTCCCCCACTTCCCCTTCCGCCCCCCCACTACTTCAAATTCAGTGACAACTATTGTAAAGTTTAACCGGCCAGGTTCCAGTATCCCTTGAGAGAGTAGCAGCGCATTTGTAGCACCTTTGGTGTTGCAAATGGCCATAGGTGATGCTAACCGCTTAAATAAAGGATTCAAAGATTACATAAGTTAACCTGAATTACATTTTTAGTGTCTCACCTGTCCACACAATTCCTTACTGGGTGACAAAATCAAAGCCCTAATACATTGAGTAGTACTTGTGAGTTTCAAATTCAATATCTTCTGCATAACTGGTATTGTGAAAGCTGCAGTCTTGCCAGAACCAGTTCTTGCCCTCATCAGCACATCCTTACCTTCAAGGAGTAAAGGGATTGCTGTTTCCTGAATCAGAGTGGGTTCTGGCCATGAGAGTTGAGAAATCGCCTAGAAATATAAAGAATATATATATATATATATACTAGCTGTAACCGGCAGACGTTGTCCTGCCTTTAAAAAATAAAAATCTAGAACCCGATTCCAGCATTATCTACTGGGACCAAATGTTATTCTAAACTATTCTCAAATCCACTTGAACAAATAAAAAATTCATCAAAATTAGGCCCGGCGTTTAGGAGTATTGCGGCGCTACCTACTGGGTCCAATCGTTTATTCGTACCATTCCGGGACAAACTCCTAAATTCTGGTAACCGATTGCAGCACCATCTACCTGATTCAAATTAAAATCGAAATCATCCCAGTAGAAAATTATAAAAATAATGCTGTATCATAAAAAAAATATCTAAAAATTAAAAAACATATATTTAGGGGTGGACTACCCTTAACATTTAGGGGGATGAAAAATAGATGCTGTCCTATTCTCAGACCTACCCAATATGCACACAAAGTTTCATGAGAATGGGTCTAGCCGTTTTGGAGGAGTATGGTAACTAACACTGTGACACGAGAATTTTATATATAAAGGTAACTTTCTTATTAAAAACGGCTGCGACTTAAGAATCTTATATACAAATGTTAAGTCGTGGGTGGGCGTAGTGAAAACCTATACCTGCCAGGTTTTTAGTTTATAATCATAAACTCACTTATTTTTGTTGTAAAATTGTGCCACTTTTGATAATAAAAAACCGTGATTTGAGTTTATGAATGTATGCTCGAATTGTTTATGAATGTACTCATGAATTACATATTATAACCACTAGAACTTTTTGTAACACTAAAACTGTTTTTAATGTAGAAATAAAGTTTCAAATTTAATTGACGCATAAATACACATTCATGCTAGACATATAATCGATTGATTAAGTAGTAGTAGAATTCGCCAAAAAGGCAGGCAAAGGAATCTTAGTCCATACAGCCAAGTCTGATGTATTAAATCTTCGTATAGTAGCGCAGTTGTATTGTAGGCTACAACCGACGCCATTCAACGGAGTTCTTGTGAAAACTTGAAAGGCCACATTTGACTATACAGTTCACATTTCTCACAAAAACACATTATTATTACTCAAAAACTATCAATATCCTACAACTATTGTTCATTTTAGAGTATTTTTACACATTTTTAGAAAATAAAACTGCACAGCACAACGTCCCCCATCAGTTCCCGCCAAAAACTCCCTCGATTGATTAAAAAGTGTAATTTTTTTGTATCACTTTTGTTTTTAATGGCTTGGCTAACAAGGTGTGATTATAAAAATAAATTAATCAATATGTCATTAATACTTATCGATTTGTAATTAAGAAATTCGAAATCTTGTAGGTCAAGATTTAGAATTAATTAACATATTGTTTTATATAATTTTCGGATATCGATATATTTCTATGAAAAAAATATTTAACCATTTGAAAATGAAAATGAATTTATTTATTTCAAAATGGAATCTTACAGATTACTTATTGAAAGTCATGACTCTACCACCGCTTCCAAAGCAATTTTAGTTACTGTTAAAGGAGAAGAAGCGGCGCAACAAACTCCCCAGTAACACATCTTTACTTTGTAATTATCATGTTTAATCACTCGTTTTTTTATTTTTTTATTATGTAGTTTATAATAATACAATGTTTTACAAAGTAATTTTTATGAATGGTTATTGAAAGAGCTTGATAGCGATCGCATTATTCCCATTCGGTGCAGTCGTCTAAAAATTCTTTCGTTGTATAATAAGCCTTCTTGCACAAACGTTGCTTTACTAATTTTTTAAAGTTATTTACTGACAGTTCTTGAACGTTTACTGGGATTTTGTTAAAGAGCATTACACTTTGCCCCACGAAACTACTATAAACTTTATGGAGCCTACACGTGGGAGTTTCTAATTTATTTTTGTTCCTAGTATTTTTACAATGTATATCACCTAATCTGGGATAATCCGTGATATTTTTCTTAACATATAGAACATTTTCAAGTATATACTGTGAAGCCACTGTTAAAATATTTATTTCTTTAAACTTATCTCGCAGGGAATCTCGCGCTCCCATGTTGTAAACTGAGCGAACAGCACGCTTACTATTTATTTTATACACAAACAGTCGGTTATGTTAGGTGATATTCAGACCAAAGCGCACGAGCCGAGCGAGCGTGCCGCGGCAGCGGCCGGCGAGTGCCAGAACCGACTGTAACCATTCACTATTTATTTTATATACTAGAGTTTACCCCGCGGCCCAGCCGCGGGTTAATCTCTAGTGCGTGTCTCTTGTTTATAGAGCAAGTGCTACAGGTTATATTATATTACATTTTTATGTATTTGCCCACGGAAGATTCACTTCATTTTATATCGCTTTTATACCATGCCCCGTCTATCTGTCAACAAAATAAATTACAAAACTTGACCAAAGAGGCCAAAGTGGTCTAAATGACCAAAAGACCACAGTGACCGACATGGCCAAATTGATGGAATAGGCAAAAACGACCAAAAAGGCCAAAATAATCAATATGGTCAAAATGAACAAAGAGGCCAAAATGACCAAATAGGCCAAAATGACCAAATAGGCCAAAATGACCAAATAGGCCAAAATGGCCAAATAGGCCAAAATGACCAAAAAGGTCAAAATGATCAAAAAGGCCAAAATGACCAAATAGGCCAAAATTACCAAAAAGGCGAAAATGATCAAAAAGGCCAAAATGGCCAAATAGGCCAAAATGACCAAAAAGGTCAAAATGATCAAAAAGGCCAAAATGACCAAATAGGCCAAAACGACCAAATAGGCCAAAATGACCAAAAGGGTCAAAATGATCAAAAAGGACAAAATGACCAAATAGGCCAAAATGACCAAATAGGCCAAAATGACCAAATAGGCCAAAATGACCAAATAGGCCAAAATGTCCAAGAAGGCCAAAATTACCAAAAAGGCCAAAATGACCAAATAGGCCAAAATTACCAAAAAGGCGAAAATGATCAAAAAGGCCAAAATGGCCAAATAGGCCAAAATGACCAAAAAGGTCAAAATGATCAAAAAGGCCAAAATGACCAAATAGGCCAAAACGACCAAATAGGCCAAAATGACCAAAAGGGTCAAAATGATCAAAAAGGACAAAATGACCAAATAGGCCAAAATGACCAAATAGGCCAAAATGACCAAATAGGCCAAAATGACCAAATAGGCCAAAATGTCCAAGAAGGTCAAAATGATCAAAAAGGCCAAAATGGTCAAATAGGCCAAAATGACCAAATAGGCCAAAATGACCAAAGAGGCCAAAATGACCAAATAGGCCAAAATTACCAAAAAGGCCAAAATGACCAAATAGGCCAATATGACCAAAAAGGAAAAATTACCAAATAGGCCAAAATGACCAAAAAGGCCAAAATGACCAAATAGGCCAAAATTACCAAATAGGACAAAATGACCAAATATGCCAAAATGACCAAAAAGGCCAAAATTACCAAAAAGGCCAAAATGACCAAATAGGCCAAAATTACCAAAAAGGCGAAAATGATCAAAAAGGCCAAAATGACCACATAGGCCAAAATGACCAAAAAGGTCAAAATGATCAAAAAGACCAAAATGACCAAAAAGGCCAAAATGACCAAATAGGCCAAAATGACCAAATAGGCCAATATGACCAAAAAGGAAAAATTACCAAATAGGCCAAAATGACCAAAAAGGCCAAAATAACCAAATAGGCCAAAATGACCAAATAGGCCAATATGACCAAAAAGGAAAAATTACCAAATACGCCAAAATGACCAAAAAGGCCAAAATAACCAAAAAGGCCAAAATGACCAAAAAGGCCAAATAGGCCAAAATGACCAAAAAGGAAAAATTACCAAATAGGCCAAAATGACCAAAAAGGCCAAAATGACCAAAAAGGCCAAAATGACCAAAAAGGCCAAAATGACCAAATAGGCCAAAATTACCAAAAAGGCCAAAATGAAAATTATCCCTTGTCCATCCTCAGTATTTAATTTACATACGTACCGAATTTCAGCCAAATCGGTCCAGTAGTTTTTCCGTAAAAGTATAACAAACAAACAGACAAATATCATGTTATCCCGGAAACTATCCCATTTTTCGGGATAAAAAGTATCCTATGTTCATCCTCGGTATCGAAAATATATATATACTGAGTTTCAGCCAAATCGGTCCAGTAGTTTTTACGTGAAAACGGAACAGACAGACAGATAGACAGAGTTACTTTCGCATTTATAATATTAATAGGGATTAGTGAAAAACAGAAGTGAGGTTAGATTGACAAAAACATTAATAACTCAGGAACTATACATTTCCACCACATGGGAGTTGCAGAAGGGGTAAGTTTTCCTCCCTCCCCCTCCCCCCTTCCCCCTCATTACTTATGATTCCGGGGACATATATGTAAACCACACCCAGTGCCAGAACCGACTGGTAACCATTTACTATTTTTTTGTACACACAGACAGTTACGACACCTTGAAAGTTTTATATGAAACATTTGTTTTATTTATCAATTTAGTGGACGACTAGCAAGTTGGCTTTTAATATGACAATGAATTAATATATTAATGATATCAATTTTATTTCAATTTCAATACACCGCTTTTTTATATTGGTTAAAGATAAATTAATGTGATTACGTAAAAAAAAATATCGTCTTTATTGGTCACCATTTTGAATGGTTACTCTTGTATTGTATACAAATGTGCTCTATTGTGTTTTTTCTTCATTTTTATCCAATTAAGCTGGTTTTTGGGTTATTTTGGCTTTTTTATGTTGATTACTGGCTTTTT
Organism: Dendrolimus pini; assembly: GCA_949752895.1. Lineage (NCBI taxonomy): Eukaryota > Metazoa > Arthropoda > Insecta > Lepidoptera > Lasiocampidae > Dendrolimus > Dendrolimus pini. The sequence goes on along the minus strand of OX457138.1, from coordinate 1,756,020 downwards.
TTGAACTTTGAAAGGATTTTTCGATTTCGGACCTATGATAGAAGCGCAACATTAGCGAAAAAATAAGTGAGGTTATGTTTATTAAAAAAAGTTTATTTCAAGATCGCCGGACCTTAAGGGTTGTAGTAAAGGTACGTATTCCTCCCCCCCCCCTCCCTCCCCTCCCCACTTCACCCCCCCCCCCCGCTACTTGAAATTCCTGTATAAAGAAGCTATACTATTACCTTAAAAACAATTGCAGTGTAAAATATTTATTAAGGACAGATGCGAACATTTGAACATTTTAAACATAGGTTAGGAGGCTAAGGTGGGTGCTCCGTTTCGCTTCAATCCCGCCTTAGCCTTCGTGGTTATTTTTTTATGACCACCCAAAAATCACTTTACATTTCAAATAATAAATAAATGCCTATAACATACCGCACCCGTTTATTATTATACATACCTTCAAAATCCGATCATCCAATTCCATTTCATGGAACATAACCTTTTTCTCTTCACTCATGTTGTTTTAATTAAATTATACTGTCAGAATAAACTGAATGTGTATCTACAACCTTAACACATAAAAATATTTTCTGTTCAACGTTCTGTGCGAGGAACACCGAGAAAGAGAAATTAAAAATAAACAACAATATATCAAATACAAATTCAATAAAAAACGTATAAAAACGCGTTATCCTTTATAAATGTCACACACTGCACTCTCCAGTATATAAAAGTACTCTGTGCACTGCACACCACAGCAGTGTTGCCACATGCCAAACCAGAAAATCTGGGTTGCAGAGTCAAAAATCTGTATAAAAGTTACATTTTTAATGTTTTAATGTTATTAATTTTACTGAGGTACTTTAATTAAAAATAAACTCTAATAAAAATAAAACAATAGCTCATAGATGAAATTAAATATATTTATTAGTTTTTATAAATGTTTTTATTTATTTTACGAATCAATTCCTTTCCTACTTTTAATTTGTAGCACAGCTGATTGTTCAACAATTGTTTTGTTAATAGCAGATCCTCTGTTGTCTCAGTATTTAAATGGTTCCGTGAACTTCCGTGTTTTAGTTTTGAACTTTTGATTAAGTTTATTGAAGAAAATATCCTTTCTACTGGATGGCTGTGGAGTGGGCGAGGCATAATAAAGTGAACTAGCTGCTTTAGAGTCGGATAGATACAATTTCCGTCACTGTTTTGTGCACAAGAAACATGTTGCCAGAAAATTTCAGGATCTTCTTCATTGGAACCCAAAAGATTATTATTCATTCTCAAATGTCGCCACTCATTATCTAATGTTTGTAAATCTGCTTGTTGTATAAAGTTTGGAAAAATTGCAGTATAATCACAGCATTCACAACTGAACAATAATCATAACTGAGTATTCAAATATGAAATACCAAAAATTCCGATATGCCCGAATAAACAAAGCAAATGGTCAAAATGTGAAGAGTTTCTTTCGCAAAATTCACCTACATAACCTGGTCGGATATCAATAATTCTCAAGTAGATACGTCTCGGGGAATTCCCATTGTACCTTACGTAATGTTGACATGATAGAAGATACTTGTACTTATCTTTACTATTAAAAAGTGCGAATTGAATACAACTATATATGTATAATTATTTTTTAATTTTATCATCAAAGATCTGTATAAAAATAAGGTCAAATCTGTAATCTGTAATAGAAGCTAAAATTCTGTATGAATACAGATAAATCTGTATATCTGGCAACGCTGTAGACAGAGTACTTTATATATACTGGTATAGCGTCAACAGTTATAATATATATATACTAACGCACTCTATCGGTATACGACGCAATACAACAGCAAAAACCGTTCAGGGCGTCTAGTATTATTTTGATTATTATATTAGACTTTTGGAAATTGCAAGAGTTGATAATTTAACTCCTGCAATTCCCAAAAGCCTTTTCAAAAAATGTTTATTTGTTAGTAAATAAAACAACAATTTAGCGGTAGCGTGATTTATTATGTTTCCTTTTATTAAAATATTCAAAGGCATACATTTTCATAACATCATCTGTATCCACATCTAATCTGGTGCCGTAAGGATGATTTACTTAAATTTTTTACCGCATCTGGGCACACAACTATCTCTTTCAGAAGAAGCCATAATCCAAGTCAACAGAGAACAAGTCGTTAGGCAAATCGGTGTTCAGGGTACATGCGTAAGTCCAACATGATCACAGAACACAGGTAAACGTGTTAAGCGAAGTCTTCGCGAGTCCAGGAATCAAACAAAGTTGTCGAAAAATAATCAAAACACAAACAAAGTACATACGTTCACGAGTGTGACTCGATCGATCGGAATGTCGTTTTCGTTTTGACATAATTGACATCTTTGAAATAAGTTTTTGGTAAATCGACAATTAATCAAAAATCCAGTAATTAAAGTTAAATAGAGCTTTATAATTTGAAAACGGTGAGAAATAGAACTTACATACTTTAAAATATATTTATTAGCTGACATGGCTTGCAAAAACATAAAAAAATATCAAATATTTCTTAAACAAGTATTAAAACAACTGCGTATAACGAAACATATTATTTTCTTTCATTTTGTGTTTAATTTGAGAACAGTGACATCTACTGCAATAAGTGCCTACTAATAGAAGGCAAAAAATCTCTAAGGAAAAATAATTGTACTGACTGTTATGACACTGCTGCACACTGCACAGCAAGCACACAGTACACAACAGCATCGCAGTGGATCTCCCCTCCATAAACGAAAAAAAAATATGGAAACTGACGCCATCAAGTGGCCTAGGAATATCAAAATTATAATTAGCTTTAATTTTTGCACTTAACTTCACTTGAGATGGCGCAGTGCAATATCTCAAGTTATGGTCATATTTAGTGAATCTCGCACAATGTTATATGAAGTCATTATGTAAACAATTTTTATTACTCTTGGCATAAATTGTAAAGTGATTTTAAATGAGTTCTTTAAACTGTCATTTTAATGTCCTTCCCTTTATTCCTATTTAGAACAAGTTTGAAGTACCATTTAGTGGCATACATAGGAATATAATACCGATTGTCGTGCCATCTATCCGACCGGAAATGATAGTTTGATATTTTATATCAGAGAGGCTCACGTATTTTATATATAGTGTACTATATATTACACTCAGGCTACTATGGAGAATACGCATATAAATTTTATCACAGATAATGCGCTATATATAAAAAATATGAGAAGAACCTCGAACATAAAATACCAAAACACTCCAAACAATACCAAAACCTCACTCGATAGATGACATTTCAATCGATATTATATTCTTATAATATAAATATCACTTGGTGGCGTTTCAACTGACAGATATATAAATTCCTAGCTATTACAAGAAAGTACCATTACCTTAACCTAAATTGGAATAAAGACAAAATACATATGTGTCGTTCGCGAACGAACGAATCAAACGACCCGGGTCTCAAGACCCGCGCGAACGATAGGGTCACTTCGAAAAATATGAGTCGTTCACTAGATTGATTCGTTCAGATTCGTTTAACAAAACCTACGAATCAGAAGGAGAGAACCATATGAAAGTCATTCGGGTCATTTCGGGTTGCCGCGTCTCGGTTAGTCGTTCGTTGTCCCATGACGTATTTGAATTGTTTTGATTTAAAATAATATAATAATTATTTAAAATAATTATCTTTTAACTTTTCTAGAAACTTTTATTAATACAAATTTCAACTTATTTGAGTTTTTTTTCTATTACCCGCATAATATACACTGGCAGAAGCTATTAATATATATATATATATATATATATATATATATATATAAATAAAAATTAATATATATATATACATATATATAAAAATATATAAAACTATGGTTATATACATAAATACGACCCGTTTGGTTGTATGTACTTGGAAGGTACGCAACTAGCTCACGAACCAAGGAACCAAGCGGCTTGGTTCGTGAGCTAGTTTGCGTACTGAGACGACAATCGAGTGCCGAATCCTTTAGTGAACCAATCATTCGATTGAACGGGTCATCGGAACAGTATTGATCCGAATCTCTAAAATTTAACGAATGACACATATCTAACAAAATAATATAACAGTTTCAAAACCAACATAAGACACGCAATTATTGAATCTAAAGTCAAAATGTGTTAGTGAAACCCAAAATAGGGCTGTCACTTGGTTTACGTTTTGCTCTTGAGATTTGGTCAGCTTGTTGTAATTATTCAATGATATTGTACAGCGCCATCTTAAGTCAATAAAGGGAAACTACTTATAACATTTGATCACCTCTTTCCCTTGATGGCGCTAGTTTCTGTACATTTAGTTATTTTTCATTTATGTAGGGGAGAGTCACTGAGATGAATGTTATAATCGAAGTCAGGGTCTCCAGATTGAATTTATGAAAATTCCCCATATCCGTCAAAACAATCCTGTTTTAGAAATGCCCCATTCATATTTTGGATAAAAATTGAACAAGTGCGTGTCGGTCTACGCACAGTGAAGGATTTCTTTATTTTTAACCGGCTTTAAAAAAAGGAGGAGGTTCTAATTTTTTAATAATTTGATTAGCTGTTTAGATTTCAATTTTATTAGAAATTTTAAGCTATCTCTAATAATTTATGCCATTTTTAGTAAGTTAAGGGAATAAAATACGATCCCAAGTTCCCAGCGCTGAATTTTTCGTTTCCAGACATTTCCTAAAATACTCTAAGATATGATTTTTAACAAATCCCTAATCGCAAAAATTGTATCTGATATTTTTTTCAATGTCTAATTTAAATGTCAAATATAATATGCTTTTCTGAGTTTTTGGCGGGAACTGAAAGGGGACGTTGCACTGTGCAGTTTTATTTTCTAAAAATGTGTAAAAATACTCTAAAACGAACAATAGTTGTAGGATGTTGATAGTTTTTGAGTAATAATTATGTGTTTTTGTGAGAAATGTAAACTGTATGTATGTAATGACGTGGTTTGTAGCCTACAATACAACTGCGGTACTATACGAAGATTTACACACCAGACTTGGCTGTATGGACTAAGATTCCTTTGCCTGCCTTAGTGGCGAATTCTACAAAAAAAAATATGCTTTCGGATCGGTGTTTCAACTCCTTAAAGTATTTTTTGGTTAGAAAATCTGTTTTATTTATCGTGCCCGAATTATATTTATTAATAAAAAAATTGCCGATTACTTTTTTGCGTATTTGGAATATCTTTTTTGTACTGCGTTAAAATTTAAAAAAAAAGCTACTAAAAAGAAATCGTCTTATTATTGGTAGTAAAATAAGTAGCAAGTTGGCAGTTGGCAACATTTATTGAATGGCTGAGTTGTTTTCCGCATTGCATATTTTCGTTTATCGAAATTAATTATATTTGCTTTTAATCTATTATCTATTAATCTCTTCTATAATAACGACGTCGCACAATTTTAAATGTGTCCGATGGAGCGTGAATAATTTTCAAATATGTTACGTCGCAACAGACTTCAGTTCATTGTCTTATGTAAAACTGGAAATGGTGTTTCTTCCGTGAGTTTGTGAGTGACCAAATTATACGGTGACTTATGTGCTGGTTGTGGTTTTTGTGAATTTTTAACAGTGGTTACAATGTTAGCGAATTCAACGGCCCAAGTGTTGATGAAGAAGGGCAAAAGGGGGGCCGCTGCGTACATACATGCGGATTGCGCCAGCGGTTCTCCCCAGCACTTAGGTTCGCTTTTAGACGTGCTCTTGAACCCTAGCAAGGCTATAGACGAATGGGAGACTATTGACTGGTGCCGCTGGTTGATCGCCGGTGGAAGGACACCGGACGAGTTCGCAACTATCGGTAAGTCTAGAAAAAGTAAATAACTGTAGTTTAATATTTTATAGGTTATACATACTATTTGCGACTTTAGTGCAAGTTTTATTGTTCTAAGGTTATTTTATAGCTACTTCATAGTAACTCACATAAGTGGGTTGTTGCTCATTCAATTCTGTAGCTTGTCTGTATAACTAATGCTGTATAAACTATATGATATCTATACCACTAAATACACATTATCTATTTATTGATGATTATACTCATCTTGACAATCACTATTAAAATTGATATTTGTATGTAATTTTTACTGCCCTGTAATTATTCACTGTTATATAGTTCTTTTTAAACATATACCCTAATACATGTCCTGTATTATGTAGGTCACTTGTCTAAAACTGGTTAGTTTAGAATTAGATTGTAAGATAGACAATCGTCTTAAAAATGAAAATGTTTGTATGACAAATCCATCTCACACTTGGATCTTAGGTTTATTATCATTAATGATCAGAAATGTAGAGCTAATAAGTGTTTTCGTTTGAATGCTGCTTTGTCTTTTGCTAACTGATAATGTGGTCTAGGATGAAGCATACTTACCTACAAGATACTTATTCACTTGTGACTTAAAGACTCATATATTGTATTTGTCAGAGAAACACAAAATGTCTTGATTATGATTGTTTTAAGTCACACTTTGTTGTACCAGCTTTCAAACCATTAGTAGAATAGTCTTATTTTTCTAGTCTTACAAAGATATATCTTCAACTGTTTATTACCATAATTCTGGTGGTGTTGGACTGTCTGCTTGATGAGAGAGAATCTTGATGCAGTTTGGGTTCAATTTAAAGGTATTGACAGATAAATAACACTTTATTGCCCAACAAGTTAAGTGGTTATGACAATGTTACACTATACTTCCTAGGCAAAACAACAGGTAGTTTATACAAGTTATTTGTATGTGTGAAAAATATTTATGTCAGTTCATAGATGTTACACTGCTGGGCTCAGCCCTCCTTGTTGAATTGGTAGTTTACAAACCAGTTTATCCAAGTTTATATATATATATATCTTGGAGAAGGCATAATTCTCGTGACATCTTTAGTGGTTGCAGGTTTAGTGGGCGTCATCAGGGGAAAATGACAGCATAAAACACAATGGCCACGGTTTATACACTTTTAATTTAGATTTATACAATATTTTGACACAGTTTAGACTGAGCAGCGGATTCAGGGCACCAATCATACATCAAACTTTTGTTTAAAATTCTCAATGATCCAACTAGACCCGATACTATCACTCAAATGTATCGCAAAAACTTTCCCGTCTACCTAAGTACAGATGGCGCCTCGAACCCCCTTGAGGCATATGCTCTGCTCTGATTGGTCATTTATTAAATTATAATATTCATAACTTTTATTAGGTTAGGACGTTCTTTAAGTTATAGAAACAAATAAAATAAAATTAAGGATTTTAAAAGTAATTAAAATGTAAACAAATAATATTGTGCATTATACATCCAAACAACAATCAATCCGATTCATAACTCTCTCCGACATATATATATATATATATATTTAATACTTTAGTAATTTTTATGTGAAGGTTCCTTCAAGATGGTTTCCTACACTGTTTACAACTTTATAAAAAACAATCATAACAAATGCAGTAATTACTTACAGGTAAACAACCCATGCAGTTTGATACTTTGTAGTATGAAAAATTATAATCCATTTAAAGATAAATGTAAGGCTGTAATAGCTATTAAATTTAAACATATAAAAAATAAATAATTTAAAAAAGTTAGTAATGTGAGATGCAGTAATTCAATTTAGTTGGTAATATGAAATTGCAAGTAGATCCATAATATTTCTATAAAGATAATCTTTAGAGTATTTGCTTGATGTTCCATAGAAGGTCAATAATTACAGCTTTAGCAGAGATTTAATTTTATAGTATTGTGGGTGTATGTCCAACACAGGCTGGCTCCGTGTGCCCCCAGCACACAAGATGCAACACTACATGTTGTGCAAGCCTAATTTCTGTTGTATTATTTAATCTATACTATTGTGAAGTTTTCTCAAAATCCATTTGGTAATTTTTGTGTAGGAGAGTGACACTGAGAGTGGACATATGAATCCATTACATCCTCACAAATTTTCACATTCTTAATATTAGTATAATAAAAAATAGCACCAAATGCATGATTCACCCAGAGCATCTAGAACTCTAGATGATTAGCATCAGCCCTGTATATATCCATGACACTAGTGGCTACTTCCCTTCAGAAATATAATACACTTGTTTATCAGTGTTTAATATAACTTAATGTTCATATTGTTATAATTACCACATGCCAACAACAGAGAAGGAAAACATTGTGATGCAACCTGCACATTGAGATAACTGATGTGTCAAACCTGCCAAGCAGCCTTGGACAAGCATGGCGGGTATACTGTCCATTCCCCTATAATGTGAGGCCTGAGCCCAGCAGTGGGACATTTATGGGCTGTTATTATTGTATTATTATTATTTATTATATTGATTGATGTATTCAATGCATATATATGGCAATGTTAGCAAGAGTAATGATAGGAGAAATGAAAAACAATTTATAATAATAATTCATGTCTCACCTATTATGATTACAAAACCTAGCAAAAGTGCATTTCAAACATTTTTACACCCTAGTCAAATTTTTTTTTATTAACTTTGACAATATGCTAATTTATAAGTTATTTATGAAGCTTAGTGGGAATAATAAAATACTGTTTGAGTTGCTGAACTCAAATTAAAATGCTGTTAGAATTACTATAGAATTTATTCAAACTATACCAACACGTATAACACAGGTACAAATGTAACTGATCACAATCAAGCCATATGTAATGCACGATTCAATTACACATACAAAGTCCGTCACAAAATAGATTATCGAATGTACACAAGTCTTGCCTTGCGGCTGGTTATCACTAGACTGCCTCACCCCTCCCTTGGGGCATTGCTGTATATTGTACAAATACAATATGCCTGTAGACTGAATTTCTAAGAACCACACCTGGCTATTTTCTAAACACAAAGTAAACAAAAGAAGTCCAAATGCCTAAAAAGGTAATAAAATGTCTATAGATATGCAGGTGTGAATTTGTCTTTGGTCGGTGTTCCGGTCGTAACAATACTTTAATAGTCTTCACATGTACAAACTTCAAACAATAAACCAGCACATGCCTACCAAGACTAGAAGTGTACAAACATTAATTAAAAAAAAAATCAGTTGCTAGGATTTAAAACTGCACAACTATTTTTATTGTCAACTAACTTATAAAGTTATTTTATAAGAAGCAACTGCAAATGAAACTGATGCCAAAAATATGTGTTAAAATTATTTGCCCACTATTATATATTTTTTTAAATTTAATGCAGATAATAACTTAGGTGATAAAATAATAAGACACCAATACAGATGCATTGTTATGCAAGTAGGTATTGTGAGAAGGTAGACGGCCCGCTTTTGCCGTTTTCAGCTTGTCAATGTCACACAGATGTTCTTGCCTTGCGCCTCGGTGACTCATCGCCGCAATGTTTACTTTGTGAACGCAGGGTTGTGTTATGGCAATGTCTTCTTTTCAAGCCTTATGAGTCAGTAACTGAATACCAACATCTCCTGCTATTGATGTAAGTTTAGTCCCAGTAATAAGCCTGAGTTCGGCAGACAGGCAGACGGCCTACCTGAACCTTAACCTTAACCTTTATCTCTGGCTGCTACTCACTAGACAAGGGGTGGTAGCTATCCGGACGGATAAATACCATACCACCTGGCTGTGGGTTGTTTTATCGCCTCTTACGCCGGGCCGCCTGGCTGCAGAATACTTTCTCCGTTTTTGCAGTTTAGTCTTGGTAATAAGCCCATGGCAACCTTTTTATCAACTATGTTTAATCCGTCATGGACACCCTAAGACTACGATAGGGTAGTATTGGATTCCCAATGGCATGCTTGGACCTACCAACTAAACCAACCCTTTGTTCCGTGACGCCGTATTTAAAAAATCTCGGGAGTCAAAGACACATACGATGGTCCTGGTGGTCGTGGATCAAATGTTGGTCCACTTAGTGTGATGAGAAATTGAGAATACTGGCAGGATGACTTTAGTTTAAGAGAAATAGGTCCCGAATTTCTGTCCCAGCAGGATATTTTTTTTAAACTTATTTTCCGTTTCTATGGTCTGAGATTTTTTTCAGTTGTTACCCCTATATACGTAGCAGTAGTTTTTGTATGGCAATGAAGGCCTGTACTTAAGCGATATAAGCAAAAGCTACTGTCACGAAGATGATTATGCTGCGATGGATATTTGCAGTCACGCGGAGGGACCGCGTCAGGAACTCCCGGACCTACGACTGTTTTCTAGCCCGTGACATAGCAGACAAGGTGCAAGAGATTCACATACGCGCGTACGGTCATGTTTTATGCAAATCCAGGCCGGCCAGGCAGGCAGGCAGGCCCAAGAAATGCTGGCTTGACGTCGTTTTAGAAGACATGTACCAATTGTCTCTCACAATTAGTGATACCGAAGAATGAAGTGAAGAAGAAAAAGTTGGAAAGTGGACCTCTAGCTATGAGGCAAAGACGCCGAATGCCCCCGAAATTTAATGTTAAGATAATGATGATGATGGTGATGATAATAAAAATTCTAAGGCTCTTCAAGTTTTATGGAATGTAAAATAATTCATATCCATGCTTGAGTCAACGGGGTGAGCGCTCATTCTTCATAATAAAGAAACCTATGCAATCACCCCTGACTTTCCCTTCCAAGGTTAAGAAGGGCGGGCAGGTGCAATTGTCGTGCAACTTTTAAAGTATTAAATACGACTTTTTATTTGGAAAAAAAAACCACTCCAGCAAAAGCTGTGTAGGAAATGTCATGAACTCATTTCAATTTATTGGACGTACTCACGATAAAGAGGACAGTTTTTGCATCCGATCGCACCTTTTATTAATTGCATTGATATCTTTTTTATTTTATTAAAAGCTTTTGTTCTTTTATTTAATTTAATGATATCTTTTTTTTATTTTATAAAAAGCTTTTATTTAATGGGCACATAAGCAAAGATAATCACAATGTAGTGTAATTTAAAGAAGCAAAACAGTCGTAAATAATAATGAAGTATAATATAATAATAACAACAACACTGACTGGGGTTTCTTCTTGGGTGCATTTTTATATGATGTAGACAGGGATAATCGCAGGTCAGTATCACGTCACATTTAGATTAGATGCCAGAACATTAGTGGGCCGGTTCCAGTTTCTCCTTTAAGGCCGACAACATCTGTGGTATTGCTAAATGTCCATAGGCGACGGTATCCACTTTCCATCACAGTTGGGCCGTTAGCTTGTCTGCTGTTTTTCAGCAATAAAATTAGAAAGTCCATTATACATTGTTTATTCATAATTATGGTATATAATTACCTACACTAGCAGGCCCGGCAGATTCTGTCTCGTCGCGCCGCCAATCCAAATTATCCAGGGACCTACAGATCACATACAAAAATTTGATCAAAATCGTTGAATCCTATATAGTGGAATGCTTACAAGCCAATAGATTGCGCTGTACAATAATTGAGGTCACAAAAGATTCCATGTACAAAGAATATATACAAATTTCCAACAGTAATAGACGGGCCTAGGCCTAAGAGGACCAACAATAGTCTCGCAGGAAGATCTTCCTTTGAGACGGAGGGGCATTCCATCTCGCTCGTCCACCTTAGTCGGGGCACTGTCTTCACCGATCTCGGCGCCACCGTCCATTTGGATGGATTGGAGGTATCCAAATCGATTGGATGCATTTGTGAATCAAAACCATCCCGGACCCACTCAAACACACATCAAAATCAGCCCAGCGGCTTAGGAGGACTGACATACATATGTACAGTACATATGTACAGAAGAATTGTGTATATTTATATTACTAGGATATGTCCGCGACTTCGTCCACACTTGACTTGAAATTCCCTCGGGATTCCCGGGACAAAGTATCTCGCAGTATTTAAAAAAGAATGTAAGCTATCGTTTTAGTGAATAATGTGTCATGTGTGAAAAGTAATTTTTATGCACCCGAACAACTACAAACCGCTCCCGGGAAAATTCCCGGAATAAAAAGTAGCGCAGATTTTAAGTCTTAAGAATTGACTGTTGATCAGCGAAAACCGTATCGAAATCGGCCCAGTAATTTTTGTGCGAATCCCGATCAACAGTCAAATCTAAAAAAAAAGCATCGTGTTGTCTATTGTTTTGTGACACAAAATGCATTCCATTTGTTTTCTTAAATAGCTTCAATGTAGAGACACGGCATTTTTAGAATTTTATAATATAGATAAGGCAATTAAAAGGCACTTATGGTTTACTGTAGTTTATTTTGGCACACGACATTATTATAAAAGTAATTTCCCAACGGAGGAGACGCGCACAGTCTAATATCTCAAAGCGAGCAGATAAAATAAGCAACTCACTTCACAGTTCACACACTATCCAAAATTGCCCAGCCTATCTCCTTTACAAACATCATCATTATAAATTTTCTTAAGTTTTCGCGACGTGTATACATAATAAAACTACGTTTTAACGGTTTTAAGCGCGGCAATTTATTTGATTTTGGTTTATCCGACGTTTCGGCCGCTTTTCAGTGGCCGTGGTCACGGACGACAAAGCTGACATTTGTCCAACGAGTATTGTTATCATCATTATATTAATACGAGAAGCAAAAACTTTTTACCTCTATTTACGAAAATTGCGCGAACGGAGGAGTATGAAATTTCGCACACTTATAGTTTATATAGAGTGCAGAATGGTAATATTTTTAAAAAAAAATATGCATAAAAAATACATTAAATTTATTAAAAAAACATTACACACACTACCATGTATTTGACACACACACGCATATATATTCTTTTGTTTATTATTAAAGTCAAATTAACAGAGTAGCCTTGGCGAAATATGTGATTATAGAAGTTTAGTCTTTTATAACAGAACCTTAATAATGTTCAAACTTATAATTTAAATTAACTATGGTCGAATTTCTACCAATAGGCGACCACTAGTTATAATAAAAATGCTGGCAAAAAAATAATTGCAATGTCTCTTTGGAATCTGGTGGTTCAAAGTAATTCCGTTTGTTTTCTGTTTTTTAAATTACAGGTATAATTTCGACCCTCTAGATATTTAAAAATTGGGAAACTATTGAACACACATAGCTCGTTCGAAAATACAAACTATATTATATTAGTATAGACAGTAATATGCATATTGCAGACTGTATTTTTTGTTACCCGTATCTTGCAACTGCCTTGACCTTGCCTGTTCACCTTTACGCCTTGGGTCGGGACAACTCTTAACCGTGAAGGTCGTCACAAAAACCCAACGAGACATAGAGGGTTGTCTTGTAATTTTACAAATATACGACCTCGGCTAGTGCAAGATGGTATTGTTAGAAGCTTGTTAGAAGAATGTGATTAGGAATGACAATTGGCCGGTGTATATTTAATTCCTAAACGCTACATGACTAAAAGGTACCTACCAAAGGTCATTTGGACGCATGTACAAACACAAAAACACGCACTCACACACATAACACTCCAAACAGCGCGCATGCACTTGCGCACGCACTCACACATTAATTCATACATGCAAGCATAAACATGCACACATTTTTAGTAAATACATAAGTACATTTTTAATAGTTTTCTATATTTAGATAAAACCACGTTGTTATTATAATTGATAGGGTTTTTCTCAATTTGGACTCCTATCTCCTTCCTCCTGCTTCATTTTTTGTAATTTGTTTTATAGAATTAAACGCGCTCTACACTCCTGTCGAGACGTCGTGGCCAAATGTTTTGCCGAGACATGACGAGATCGAGAGCGGCCCTCCACATTCCCACTCACACATTGTCCGTTCAGAACTCGTACGGGTGAACTTATTAGAAACGTCTTTATTGCCGATGGAATAATCGAGTCCGGGGCCGAGCGGACGGGAGTGTGCAGGGCTCTGTCTCGCGCATACACAAAACTCTTTGATAGTACCGACATGAAACCGAGACTACACGAATGTAGGCGAGACTTGCCGAATAGGGCCTCAACACTCCCGTATTCGGCTAGTCTCGTGTAGTTTTGCCGGGAATGAAGAGCGGCTTTAAGAAATATTTATTTAAAACATTTTATTTTGTAACCAAAGCTTTCGTATTTCGTGAGAAAATGAAGATTAATAATATTTTTTCCCTTGCTTAAATAATATAAAGCTTAAATAAAATAAAAATAATATTTAAAACATATTTGGCCAAATTAGTCAAATATCTGAAATTCTTGGTGCTTTTTATGTGTTCTAAAATTTAATATAGATAAAAATAATACAAATTTGGACATGTTGTTAATGCGTGGAAGGAGATTGATAAAACAATTGTATGACAACGATGGGACAGTTGGTGCTGGTAGACTACGAGTATGACATGTTCACCATGATCAAATAGCAGGTGTCCATGCAGTAATAGAGAAAGAATACAATTTCCTGCAACCGTGTGGCCTATCGTAAGAGGCGGCAAAATAACCCACAGCCAGGTGGCAGAGTATTTGCCCGACTGGATAGCTACCACCCCTGGTCTAGAGTATGCCGCCATAACAACCTTGAGTTGTATTCCGGCATTAGTGACCAGGTTCCAGTCTCCCTTAAGAGAGCAGTGTCGCTAATGTCCATAGGCGAGGGTAACCGCTTTCCATCAAGTGGGCCATCTGCCTGTCTGCTGAAGTCATGCAATAAAAAAGGTGCATTAAAGAAGGACCCGGTATTAGCACCTATAATAAACGTGTCTGTATGAAGAGATTAATGCAAGTCGGTGAAGCAAAAAGAGGAGGTCAAGATCGTAACAAGTGGAGATTCGTCGTCTCGTTTCAGAGCTATGTATTCACCCGGAAAATATAATCTATATACATATATAATAAAACTCTAGAGGTCAAATTTCTGTACAATGAAAAAATGCTAAAAACCGAGTTAGGGGGATGTAGGAATACTCCATTGAAATGTTACATGAGCTTTGCATTTGTTAGAGGACGCAATTTTATTTTTGGGACATGTGTGGGGGGTCAATAGAAGCTTAACCTCAAGTTTGTGGGGTCGCCACCCTTGTCCCCCGGCCGCCATCTTGGAAAAAGTGGTGAAAACACTTTTTTCGCGATATCTCGGAAACTATGCGTCTTACTAAAAATTTGTAAAGTCATAATTTGTAGCAAATTGTTTTGCCTACATATATGTTTATATAACTTATTGCCTAAATTAAAAATTAAAGAAGTTATAAGCAAAAAAGTGAGAATTTTTTATTCATTCCTAACTCTTTTCTTTACCATAGAACTTACCAAATTTAACTTATCGAATGTTAAGCAGTTAGAAAAGGTCCCCGTTTTCCCCGCCACCTATGAGGTAGAGTCCGTAGGCGCGTTTTTTTATGAATGTTCTGGCAAAACATGCAGCAACATTATGGAGATATCAAAGTTAATGGAAGAAAATGAATTTGAAGATGAACTTCCAACTATGGCTCCAATTTTAACTCCTGTCATTCCTCAAACTTTCACATTTGACGTTGATTTAGATTCTGAGCCCCCCCTGGACCATCGTAGAAAAGTCGATTAGAGTAGCTAGCTAATAAGTGATTTAAAATATGATGTCGAGGATTACCATATAAGCAAGATGTCCGTGGAGTAGGCCTACTGGGGATACCACGTAAAATAAAACGCGCATACGGACTCTACCTCATAGGTCGCGGGGAAAACGGAGGACCTTTTCTACCTGCTTAACATTCGATAAGTTAAATTTGGTAAGTTCTATGGTAAAGAAAAGAGTTAGGAATGAATAAAAAAATTCTCACTTTTTTGCTTATAACTTCTTTAATTTTTAATTTAGGGCAAAAAGTTATATAAACATATTTGTAGGCAAAACAATTTGCGACAAATTATGACATTACAAATTTTTTGTAAGACGCATAGTTTCCTAGATATCGCGAAAAAAGTGTTTTCACTACTTTTTCCAAGATGGCGGCCGGGGGACAAGGGTGGCGACCCCACAAACTTGAGGTTAAGCTTCTATTGAACCCCAACATGTCCCAAAAATAAAATTGCATCCTCTTACAAATGCAATACTCGACCCTTAAATTGTAAGATTTCAAAGGAGTAATAAAACTAATTTAGATTTTTTTTTGTTTTTCTGTTTGTACGGGCCAATCTCCGAAACGACTGGACCGATTTAAATGATTTTTTTATGGTGTTAGCTTATATCCCTGGTCAACGTATAGGATACTTGTGATTCCGAAAAATTAAAGAGTTCCCGTGGGGTAGGTAAAAAACTTCCCACGCGGACGAAGTCGCGGGCAGAAGCTAGTTCTGAATTTATTTCTTCCATGGCATTATGTATCAATTAAAGGGCTGACCGTTTCAAAGACATTGAAAACATGCCGCGATTCACTGACTACCTTTGCAAAGTATACCGACATCCGTTGCGTGACAGATTGGCGACGGGCCCACCTCCACTAATGAAGGCATCGGACAGAACAAATACATGGGATTTATGTACCTCAATCGTATATATGGAGTGAGCTGTATTAGGTTTTACTGTTATGGATAGAATCAGATATAATACTGTTACGAGTGCTGGACTCGAATTAAAATGCCGTTGGAATTACTATATAATTTATTAGAACTATACAAACGTCAATAACACGCGCAAAATCCGTCATTAAATAGCTTATCAATGTACACGTCTTGCTCGTATCGTAGTCGTCGCTTGACTGCTCCCCCCCCCCCCCCAACCCCCGTTCGGGCATCGTTTTAACTAAACTGTACAATACAACAATCGACCGCGTGGACTGAAGTTTCCGAGAAACCGTAATCTGCACACCTGCGGCCATAAACAAGTAAATAACAAAATAGTGTTTTTCTTAATTACAAATTTTAAACACAAAGTAAACATAGAAGTCCAAATGCGGGAAATGTAATAAACCAGGTGTGCATTTGCTTTGTCGGCGTGAAACAATAATATCAGTAAGAGAACCAAGGTACTCGATATATTTCTTAAAATATTTCCTGTGTACTATTATTACTTACTGGTCAGGTTTTTGTGTCGTATGTCACCGTCGTTGTCCCCCGGTTCGAGGCCGGCAGTGTATGATAGCAACTCTGTGTTGTAAATGTCCATGGGCGACAGTACCGTCCTCAATCAGGTGGGCCGTCAACCTGTCATGGTGTTATTTTTCTAATGCAGGAGTTTAGCAGACAGGCAGACGGCCCACTTGATGGAAAGCGGTTACCATCGCCTATAGATATTTGCAACACCAAAGGTGCTACAAATGCGCTGCTGCTCTCTTAAGGGAGACTGGAACCTGGTCACCAATGCCGGAACACAACTCAAGGTTGTTATGGCGACATACTTTAGACCAGGGTTGGGAGCCATTCAGTCGGGCAAATGCCCTGCCACCTGGCTGTGGGTTTTGTCGCCTCTTACGACAGGCCGCACGAAGTTTATTTTATAAGTATTATTTCTCCGTTCCTGCGGATATTGCTTTGACTGTCCGCTCCCCTATTTCATATTAAAATCTCCCGAATAGGAAGTTTCTGATATCTGGCAACCCATAACTTCACCAATGGGTGTGTGTGTGAAATCAAGTAGATTCCAAATTCTCCTGCCGCATGGCTTTGGCCCGTTGGATTCCCTTAACTGTTTCAATGATTTCATAATAAGAATGTGTACTGACAAAACATGGGAGGGAAAGACCCCCAATAAGGCGCTACGACCGAGTTCACTGTACAGATTTGAACTTGTGACATGTTGAGATATTATTGCGCAATTCTAACGAGTTTCACATCGGGTAAACATATTCACGTCACCGCTTTAAACCACTTTATCTATGTTCCATCTGTGGTGCACATCATTGGTGGGTTTAATGTAGTCTGCTATTATCATAATATCAGCCCATGAACATCTCAACGATGGACTTGGTCTTCTCTATTTTGTGGGAACGGACAGTGTATCCATTGTCGTCAAAGACTGGTAGGAAGTCTCGTACATCGATTATCTTGATTACAGGTTTCCTCACGAGTTTCGGCGTCAGCGCGTGGTAATGGTGTACTTGATAACTGAGACACTTTTTGTCATCATACAATACTTCAGCGCCTCCTTGGTTTTGTGAGGGTGTACATAAACAAGTAGTGTACATGTTGTTGCTGTACATTTAAGCTATTTAAAAAACAAACAATGCAATTTATTTTAGATCTTTTGTGTGTTTGTCTGTTTGTTAGGGGTAAAAACTATTGGGCTAAATTTCGATGCGTTTTTCGCTGATCGACAGTTAATTCTTAGACTTTAAACACTACGCTACTTTTTATCCTAGGAAATTAGTAAATTTCGAATTTTTCACACTATCGCAACGAAATTATACGTGTGGTTACTTTGCAATGCCAAGATATTGAAATAGCGAAATTGGGCCCCCGGTGTTGTGAACTATGAGACCAGTCACTATCCATCGGGACATTCGTCAGTATGTCTGCTGTACTCCATTAATAAAAGAAAAAAAAACGTGAAGTGATAACTAAAACTAATAACTTGAACTATTTATATTTTATATTGATATTGTTTAATTTGAGAAAAGCTTATGCTTATTTCTTTAATTTTATGTATGTAAATATGATAATGTAAGGGAAGGTTATTTATTTTGTATTGATTGTGAAATTTATTTTATTCTTAGTTGCAATTCTTGAACATTAGAATTTTCTGTATGACGTTATTAGTATTATTATTTAATCTTATTACCGCAATACGGCTAGCGCTGTGGGTTACAGTGAGAGAACAGGAGCCTGCTTGCCGCTGCCGTATGCGTGAGAGAAAGGGTAGCTAGACAGTCTGTCGTCGTGACCCGTTACGTAACGAAGCGGTTTACCCTCCCATAACAAGTTTTAACTTAAAAAACCTATAGTCTTACTCCAATGTCTGTCTGCTGTTATGTGTATGAATATGGCTAGAGTTATGAGATGTAACACACGTGTAGAAGTTGCGTCCGTTTACAAAAATTATCCTACTATAATGTTATAAACGCGAAAGTTTGTAAGAATGTATGGTGGCACATATATATGTTTGTTACTCTTTCACGCAAAAACTCCTGACTGGATTTTGATAAAACTTTACAATAAAATAGCTTACACATTAGAATAACACAGGCTATAATTTATATAATTATCCGAAATATAACGATTTTCCATCAACACGCGGGCGAGACAGCGGGGCGCAGCTAGTAATGTCATGTTTGCTACAATATTTTTTTAATCTTCGTTTTATTGAATTCGTAACAATCGGTTGTCAGCGCCACACTTTGTAAAGCTGTTGCGTTATTTTTCAATTCGCTAATAATGTTACGTGTAGGGAATCGTCGTATATTTAGTATTTTAGTGGCGGAAACATTTTTTGATCTTGGCACCATGACAACATGGCTGAAACTTCGAGATCTAAATCTAATATGATGCTGCTACGAGATGTGCAAATCAAATGCAGTACATAACCTATTGTTTATATTACACCCGCCTCCAGGGCAGCGAACAAGGAAGGACAAGGGGTGGGAGAGGTCCTAGATTCCATGACGTCACATTTCAAAATCTAATATATTGTTACGACCTAGTCGCCGACAAAAACAAATTCACACATGCATACCTAAAAAATCACATTTTATTGCCTTTCGGCATTAGGACTTCTTTTGTTTACTTTGTGTTTAAAATTTGAGATTAGAAAACAGTCCATTGTGTATTGTAATGTTTTATGGCAGTGATTAGCCAGGTGTGTCGGATTTAAAGTACAAACTGATTCTAGGAAATTCGGTCTACGCGGCCGGGCAGACATATTGCATCTGTGCAGTATAAAGCAAGGCCCCGATTGAGGGACGCGGCAGTCGAACGATAACCACGAACGAGGCGAGACTTGTGTACATTCGGTAATCTATTTCGGACTTTGCGCGTGTTAGTCAATTACGACCTTCTGCATTACGTTTTGGTCTTGTTGTGTTCGGTTATATTTGTACTTGTGTTGTACGTGTTTGTATAGTTCTAATAAACTCTAGACTCTACAGCAGTGTTTTTCAACCTGTGGGTCGCGACCCCTAAGCTGGTCGCAGAGCCTTTCTCGAGGGGTCTCCGGCAAAAGGTAAAGGCAAATAAAATAAAATAAATTTGAACCTCGTACTTAGCTACTTTCTAAGCTCAGCAGCTTTTTGCAAAGTATAAGGCCCTAATAATAAATAAAAGTAACAAAATAGAGAAAAAACATAAACGTCTTTTAAATTATTAACTTTTTGTCTGTCTATGACCCAGGGGGGTCGCCAAAATTTTTCCATCTGTAAAGGGGTCGCGTATTCAAAAAGATTGAAAAGCACTGCTCTAGTCTCGCCACCCGTAACAATATTTAAGCTTTAACATTAGAAATTTGAACTATTCACGAAAATTTCCAAATGGAAATAAAACTAATTAGGGAACTGCTGTTTTGTTTTAATTTCTTGATTTATAATTGCAAAATATATACAGGGTGTTTGGCGCATGGACCGACAAAATTTTTTGGGGGATTGGGTGGATCAAGAGCTATGTTTAACCCATAGATACCTACGTCCCAAGTGTCACTGTAATCGAGATACGATTTTTTTTGTTTGTTTTTGAAAATTACCTGGTTCATCGTCTTTAAAACGACATATTTTTCTAGTTTGTTTTTGTAATTGAACCAAATAACTTCTATCGCAGTCTTTAATGTATGACTATTCTAAATTAAACATTAATTCTTAGCATTAGACAACAAAACGTTCTTGACGAGCTTTCAAACTCTTAAAAATGAATTAATCTATGAAAAAGGTCAAATTCAAAATTAATTATAAAAAAAAACTAAAAGGTATTAAGAATTTCATTTGATTGAAACAAAATCTGTACTTAATATCCTTTCCAACGATATACCACATGGCCTTGAAATTATTCATGTGATCACAAAACAGAAGGTATTACTCAACCAGTGTCAGAATAAAGAAAACACCTTGTTTGTATTTTAAGACGTTTTAATTAAATTTTATTCACAGATTGGGTTCAAAATGACGGCCTCCATTGTGAATGCATGCACGACATCTTTTTCTTATTTCCACAGTCGTCGTTTTTAATCGCATTTCTTCTTTCATTATGCGAAAGGCGCTATTTATTTTTTCTATTAAAATTTCCCTTGTCCGTACTTCTGTCGCATAAACAATTTCTTTTGCGCGCCCCCAAACATTAAAATCCAGAGGTGTTAGGTCTGGTGACCGTGCAGGCCAAGGAATCGGACCGCCTCTTCCGATCCACGAATTGGGAAAACAATTGTCCAAATGTTCTCGAACGTCTCGTTGGTAATGTGCTGGGCAACCATCATTTTGGAAAATAAAATCTTCTTCTTCTACTATTGGTAATACCAATTCAGGTAAGAAAAATAACTTTCTCCGGTTAGGCGCTCCGGTAAGAAATGTGGACCGATCAGGTGTCTTCCAATAACCCCAGCCCAAAATCTTCACACTAAACTTACTTTGAAATGAACTTTGCCTTTTCTTGCGGGGATTTTGTCTTTTTATCCCCCAATGATGGAGGTTGTGGAGATTCACAATCCCCTCATGATTGAAATTGGATTCATCGGTCCACAAAATTCTTTAAAAAAAAATTGTATCTTCTACGTCTGTATGCATCATAAACCTGCAAAATTCCAGCCGCCTCCTATGATCATCGTCTATGAGACCTAGACTAATCGATTAAATCCGTGAGAATTGTACGGACGCGATTTATTTCATCTGTGAGCTGACCCAAAGGCCACAATGAATAAATTATTTTTTTGAACAAAAACAAACACATTTGTTTTAACTATTAGAGTAAGAATTTACTTGTTAAATTGTTGTACTTGAAATTAAGCTGTAAAAACACATGCAATGAGTTTTGAATTGTTTAAAAAACATACCTTGAACAGGAGTGTAGTGGAATGCATGCCTTCCATCTTGCCGAAGAACTGACCAGACTTTCCAAACCGACAAGTTAAGTCTTTTAGCTACAGCTCGAATACTTGTCGTTGGATTCTCATCAAAAGGTTGTAAAATACTCTCATCCACTGCAACATTATGTTGCCTCACATTGACTCGAGGCTCTAAAATATTTATGCTTCCAGTCTCCCTCAGACGCCGATTAGGATATCGCTCCTGGTAAATTCTACGCGCTTCACGAGCGTTACAATTGGCGCTGCCATACGCCAACAACATATCAGCATACTCTTCCTTACTGTAGTTAGGCATTGTAACGAGAACAGTGAAGACAAACACACCAACAGTTTAACAGAATAGTTCAACCAAAGAAAACTTAACAAAAACAGAACGTAACAAAAACAAAGTTAAACACAAAAATACTCCAACAATGCAGATGTGAATCGCGACAATACCGATAGCAATGATAGTAAAATCTCAACTAATACTAAACAAAGACCACGACACAAATTACGATCCAATGACAGACAAAGACAAGGGATATTTTCATGTGCAAGAAAGAGACAGTGTTTACCTGCTTACCATTGTTCTAAAAAACGGGTTCGGTGTTAGAGTGCGTGTTCGTCCCTACTTTGATTTTGATAATTTGATCACATAAGGAATAATTTCAAGGCCATGTGGTATATCGTTGGAAAGGATATTAAGTACAGATTTTGTTTCAATCAAATGAAATTCTTAATACCTTTCAGTTTTTTTTATAATTAATTTTGAATTTGACCTTTTTCATAGATTAATTCATTTTTAAGAGTTTGAAAGCTCGTCAAGAACGTTTTGTTGTCTAATGCTAAGAATTAATGTTTAATTTAGAATAATCATACATTAAAGACTACGATAGAAGTTATTTGGTTCAATTACAACAACAAACTAGAAAAATATGTCGTTTTAAAGACGATGAACTAGGCAATTTTCAAAAACAAACAAAAAAAATCGTATCTCGATTACAGTGACACTTGGGACATAGGTATCTATGGGTTAAAGATAGCTCTTGATCCACCCAATCCCCCAAAAATTTTTGTCGGTCCATGCGCCAAACACCCTGTATGTGTTGTCACACTAGGGATGGACGGAGTCTCACGAATGTGACCAGCTGTGGACAAGGACGGGGGAGGGGTCAAAAAGTCATGAAATTCGTGTGACGCAATTTGTGGGTGGCTCTCTTATGACATCATAAGTTACAAGTAAAGGGAGTCAAATCGCACATTCATTATCGTCTGCAATGTACTTGAATATAATTTCAATCATGATATTTTACGTGTTAAATGATAAGATGTTATTTTAACGCTTGCTCTTTTATATGTAATGTAATGTATGTGTATTACTATTTAGTGTAACATATGTCCGCACCCCTATTGCCGGCAATGAACACAATGTCGTCAATCTGTACACTTGTACAGTATTAGAAGATATTTGTGCCTGTAAATATAAGGGTACTGGGTACAAATGTAGAGGTAGACCAAAGATAAGATGGATATGATATGATATGTGGTGTGGCAGAAAATGTATGTCAGAGTAGAGGAATATGGAAGGAAAAGACATATTGTGCCGACCCTAAACAATCGGCATATGGTGAAAGAAAAGAAAGAGAGAGAAAAATAAAGTTTTGTGTTGTTAAAAAACAAAATGAATAGCTCTTACCGCTACTGAAAGAGCTAAACCAAACGTGTCGTTCGAATTTCTATTCTGTCTCTGTACTGAGATATATGAGCTAAATGAGTTCTTCTGAGCGAACGAACTATATATCTCTGTTTTTATTAGTGAGCCTCGCACTAGTCTAGCAACGAGGGATGGAAGTGGGCAGCGCGAATACCAAATTTTCGAATAAGTCGCGTTTGCATACTAGCGCTTCCCACTTCCCTCGCTAATTTCTTGCTTGCTGCCCTGAAAATGCGAATAATAAACGAATCATTACACGTTTATGTATTGTAAAGGGAAAATGTGTTTTATGGAATGAATATTAAATTTAACAATGTTTTTCAAGTTGTACCTTCTGGGAAATAATTTGATATTTTAGCGGCCCGGTTGGCCGCATTTTGTCGCTTGCATAATTAACTTGTTATGGTTAGTTTTGTTAGTTGTGTATTGAAATATGATTAAATTAAAATTAAATTATTTAATTAGGACTTAATTTTAACGCCAAAGCATAGGGTACTATTTTTATGGAGCAGTTAATTTCCTATAAAAAAATTGTACTGCGCATTTTATAATAGTCATTTATTGTTGAATTAAAAAATTCATAAACAAAAATGAAATGTTTGTAGAGCATAAATTTCCGACAAAATTCTTTGACAACATTTTTCTGTACAATCAATTAATGATGAGGTATGAAATTTTTTCTATTGGACTGAGAAATAAATAAATACCGCGTTGCGGAGGATGTTCCTATTAAAATTAAGAGCTAGTCTTTGGTGAGAATTTTTTTAAGGTCTGGAAACCCATTTTTCCGTGTTTTTTGATTAGTTTTATTTTCATTAGTGTACATACATGTAATTTTCTCGAGAACTACTCCAAAAGCACACGCGATCGACCGTTGAAGCACCCCTGAATACGTTCATTAATTAGAGACCTCGTGGAAAGACAACGTAGCACCCTCTATGGTCTATTATATGAACGATGAGTATTGAGTATCCTAGAAAATGGCAGCCTGGCATCGCCGCTTGAGAATTTGAATGTCGTGATCGCAAAGCTGGCCGTTGTTTGTTTTTTTTTTAAACCGGGGTAAATACGTTTCGTACACTACCCGATCCTTTACTGGGATTAAACCAAAGCAACGAGAGTTATCCACTGAAGATGGCGCAGATAACAGAGTCAATTGCCAACCCATGTGCTAACTAAAACCTCCCTTCCTCCCATGTGCCCCGCGCTCATGGTAAGAATAGTGTGAGACTTAGAACGTAGTTACGCCCACACTAATTCTGCACATCAGTGTTTGAGAATGCCCCGCGAGAGGGAAACTCAATCGTCAACAGGGGTTTGATTCTCCGCTCCCCAGGTAGCCGGTCGTTGTTTGTCTCAACCACCTAGCTCTCCTTTGCAATTTATTATGGCAAGTCACTAAACCACAAACTGGTACTGCAGCTGTATTTTAATAAGACTTAATTTATCTTGTAATATTTTTTGTGATTTAATTTATTGCGCTTGTAATTTTTGGACAACATAAATTTTAATGCAATGAGTCGCCGCGGCGCGGGCGCACCCACTTGGTGTATGCGCCGCGGGGTCTCACTTAAAGTCGGTTTACATGTTCGGCTAAGCTTTACCCGCGGCTTGGTTCGTTTAAGATCCACGAGTTTATGTTAATTATGTTCATATCTTCTGAATCCTGATCCAGATACATATAAATTTAAGACAACTAGTGGTCGCCGGTGGTCGAAATTTGACCATTATAATTTGTTATCAAAGACTATGTTTCTATAATCACAGATTTCTCCAAGGCTACACTGTTAATTTGACTTTAAACAATAAACAAAAGAGTATATATGCGTGTGTATGTCAAATACATGCTAGTGTGTTTTTTATTGATTTAGTGTATTTTGTATGCAAAAAAAAAAGAAGTCTCTTCTACTCTATATAAACTATAAGTTTGTGAATTTTCATACTGTCCGTAAAAATTTAAAAAAAATTTTTTTTTTGACAAATTTTACAAATTTACATCAAGAAATTATTCAATTAAAACAGCAATTTGATGTCACGAAATTTAGGAACCACTAACTTGTGACATAATTTATGGAGGGCCCCTTTTACTAAACCAGACCCGAGTGTGTCAGCGACTAAACCACCCGGTCAAATGTTTCATAATATACAAATATTTTACTGTGCCAAGATCGAGCGAACTGATTGCGGTAGGAAGTGGGCACGTTTCTTGTAAAAGGACTGTAGCTGATTTTCATAGATGCAGTTTTAAATAACGATTGCGTGAAGGGTGATATGATGATATGTGACAGAAGATGTATGTCAGAGTAGAGGAGTGTGGAAGGAAAAGACATTGTGCCGACCCCAAGTAATTGGGATATGGTGAAAGAAAAGAGAGAGAGAGAGTTGAAAATTAAAACTGAAAATATTTATTTCTTAAGAAATACATGGAAAATTTGTAGTCAGTTGCTGGAATGTTCTTTTAAGCAAATTTTTTTGTATCAGAAGATTCCGCTTTCCATACCTTAAATATTACATTGTATTTAAAAGTTTCTAAAATATGTTTATACTATAGAGGACAGAACACTGATATTAAAAATATTTTATTATAAATTGTATAATTGTCTTGTAAATAAAGTTAGTGTACTTAATTTTCATCAATTACAAAACATACTAATAATAGCAAAAAATTATATTACATTAATATATTGTATTGCTAGAGAATTAGTTACAGCACTTAAATATATTAATTAAGTACAGAACATAGAATTATAGTAATATGTAATTTAATAAAAGAAAATAAGAATGCGCGTGTGTGTCTGTGTACTAATAATTAATAATATTGTTACGAGCTACAGGACTCGAATTAAAATGCCGTTGGAATTACTATAGAGTTTATTAGAACTGTACAAACACGTATAAAATAGGTACAAATATAACTAGACACTGTATAAACTGCACGATTCAATAACACGCGCAAAGTCCGTCACTATATCGCTAATCGAAAGTACTACACTCGTCTTGCTAGTATCGTAATCGTCGCTTGACTGCCCCACCCCTCCGTTCGAGCCTTGTTTTATACTAAACTGTATAATATCGACAAAGGGGCCGCGTTCACTAAGTTAATCCGCACATCTGGCAAGCTTCGACGCAATGCAATAAAACAAGGATTAATTCGACACTAATGAAGGCCATGAAATAAGTACGATAACAATAATATGTTTTTAAATTTTAAACACGAAGTAAACAAAAGATCTCCGAATGCAGGAAAGGCAATAAACTACGTTTTACGACAGCCAGGTGTGCGTTCTTTGTTGGTATGTAACAACATATTCAATAAGGAATTTGTAAAAGAGATACTATTACGTCGTAGCCAAGTGACATTAGCCATTTTAGCGAAGAGGTTTTACAAGCATGCGTGTTCATATGATACATTGTAACACCTGATTAATTTTGTTGTACAAGTAGTTGGATTGATATACGTATTGCCGCCTACCAAAGGAAGTTTTTATCAACATCGAGAGATAGTTTAAGTGACTGCTAAGAGGCAAGATGGCAAGCTTTATTTGAAACAGCCATTGATTAGGAGCTTAAAGAGTCTCTTATTTAAGAGATGGTTAATCCTTTCTTAAAGAGATTATTATAAGTAAGGCCCTGAGTGTAAAGGCTTACATTTCTGTTAAATGCAGTTGTCACCTGCATTTGGGTGTAGAGATGTAAACGATCCTTTATTGTGCACATTTCGCTATGGGCCCACTTGTAGACGGCAGTGCATTGACACTACGACGTTTTGTATCGGCCGACGTTACTCACCGGCCGTGGCGTTCGTCGACCCCGCCGCCTCACAGCTGATCGGCAACAGACGTGGGCACGTGCCTCGCCCCGTCTCGTCTCTCCTTGCCTCGTTCCCCAAATGATAACATGATAACGTTGTAGTAAATTAGATTAGGCTCCCAGCCGTGGTTGCTTATAGTCTAAGATCCTGATCATGGGACGGTTTTTTTTTATTGCAGGAGTTCAGGAGACAGGCAGACAGCCCACTTGCTGAGAAGCGGTTACCATCGCCTATGGACGTTTGCAACACCAAAGATGCTACAAATGCGCTGCTGCTCTCTTAGGGACTGGAACCTGGTCGCTAATGCCGGAACACAACTCAAAGTTGTTATGACGACATGCTCTAGATTAGGGGTAGTATCCATCCAGTCGGGCAAATGCCCTATCACCTGGTTGTGTGTTGTTTTCTCGCCTCTTACGACAGGCCGCCCGGCCGCAGGGAATTGTATTCTTTCTCCGTTCCTGCATGGTTCGCCGAGACCTCTCTGTCGCGAGGATTCACTCGCAGCAATATTTCACTTTTTAAAATTCGACATCCGGAATTCAGGACTGATTTTGCGCAGACAACCCTGTACCACCATGTAATGAAATAATCTTTATTTTAACTGAACTGTTTAGGTGCCTTCGTCGTCTTTCTACTATCGCACCGCTTGCCATCGGTTGGGAGTTCACCCCCACTTCTTTGAGCCGCTTCGCTCATGTACGCAACGGTTCTGTAGAATGTTTCTCTTGCGTACCGTGGGGATTTGGAATGAGCTCCCAGCCGAGGTTTTCCCACATCTGATGGCGATATGGAGTTTTTCAAAAAGGGTGTCATAAAATTTCTTCGAGGCCGGCAGCGCGTTGGTGACATCTCTGATGTTGCAAACGTCCATAGGCGACGGTAACCACTTTCCATCACAGTTGGGCCGTAAGCCTGTCTGCTGTGGTTCAGCAATAAATAAATAAAAATGGCTCTACCACATATTTTTTTTTAGATTTTCTGAAATTATTTAATTCACTATGGAGATTCTGGGACACCGTTTTCCCACAGAAACTTGCATTTTCTAGCATAAAGTGTAGGTATGTGAATTGTGTTGCTCTAAAATTATTTCTAATTTTATAAATACCTCTTCAAATATGTTATATGCATGTGTGAATGCAGAATTCATTGTTAATGCATTTTTATAACAAGGCTTGTTTACGTTTGGAGAGAATTCCATTGTAAGAATCATCTGCAATAATTTACTACCATATGTGCCAAATGTCCACACACATACAAAGTAAGAGTTAATTTCTTTGTATAACAATGTTACTATATAGGGGTATTATTCCCGCTTATTCTATAACAGCAATGTCACGTTGCGAGTTCGTGTAGATAGGGTAGGAAATAGACTTAACAAGTAATTGTATGAATTTGAAAAAGTCTTGAATTGAACTAAAACTCGGCCGTAGAGGTTTTAACAAAGAACGCATAACCAATGGTTTCCTCCTAGTAGAGACAAAAAAAACACAATTTCAACGAGTTAAATGACTAATCATCATTATTAATACGTGAAGCAAAAACTTTGCACCCCTTTTTACGAAAATTGCGCGGACGGAGGAGTATGTAATTTCTCACACTTATAGTTTATACAGAGAAGGAATGCTAATATTTTTTAAAAATTATGCATAAAAATACATTAAATCAATAAAAATAAAAATATTACATACACTACCATGTATTTAACATACACACGCAAATATACTATTTTGTTTAATGTTAAAGTCAAATTAACAGTGTAGCCTTGGCGAAATCTTTGATTATAGAAGTACCTATAGTCTTTGACAACAGAACCTTGATAATTTTCAAACTTATAATTAAAGTCAATTGTGGTCGAATTCCGACCACTGGGCGACACTATTTTATAATTATTGTTTCAACTATACTTAAAATCAACTCGTTAATGTACTGTATAGAAAGAGAGATGATAACAAGATATTTTGACTCCTGCTCTTTTATATGAATAATCTTTATATATATAATTCTTCTGTACGTGTGTTGACAGTGAACTCCTAAACGGCTGGACCGATTTGAATGAATTTTTTTGTGTGTGTTCAAGTGGATTCGAGAATAAGCCCGGCAGATGGCGCTGCAGGGTTCGGGTCGGGTCGTTCGGGGGTCGGGTTCTAAATTTTATTTCTTCGGGGCAGCACAACGTCTGCCGGGACAGCTAGTATTTTATATTTTATTGTACTATGTGTCAAATACCCAATTACTACAAGGACATTTTATTTTGTTTCATCTCTTTCTGCTTCTTCCATTGTTTTTAAACAAATTCTTGGAATATAAGTTCTAACTCAATAATTCAAAGAGTCGCACGTCGTTTCCGCGGGACGCGTACTCGAAGTATACGCAAGCGAAGCCGAGTTGAACGCTTAGTAATTTATATATGATCAATATTCATATCAAAATTAGTTGGGCGTGTGTTTTGAATTATCCGGTTTTTCTTTGGCGCAGCTTGAAATAGTTTCGATATAATAATATCCTTAGAGTGCAGGAATCACATAGCTGCGAGTCAATGAACTGGTGAGATATGATTCGGTTTAGGAGAAACGAGTTGGTTTTAAAATGTTTTGAAATATCCTAGAATAAACACCGGTGTATGGCGTCGGCGTCTGTTCTAAAGGTTCTTTTTAGCGAACATAGAAATCTTTTGACGTTTACTGCTTAAGAATGGTTTATAAAGTCACCCGGTATGAACATTTTCTGAGGAGTGAAATAATAAAAGCGTTAACTCGAAAGCGGTCACCTATTTTTTACAAGCTTTTATTTAACTTTTCATGGATGTACCTATCTATGTATGTATGTAAGTTCGGGTGGAATCGGAACTCCTGTACTGAACAAGACAGACCCAGACCCGTCGTGTTTGGGCTCATTTTACTTGTCTTGACTAGCACTCTGCTGCCACATGATATCCAGGATCTCAAAAGCTTGTATTTAAAAAACTAGTTATTTATTATACAATTTCGGAACTTAATACAAGGGAATAAGATCTTAAATAGAATATAATATACTTTATTGTGCAATAAAATTAATGAACGATACACGAAAACGGCTTATAATTAGGTACATACGGCGGCCTTATCGCTGACACCGATCTCTTCCAGACAACCTTGCGATGGACAGAGGAATATGGCACAAAAGCGCAGGGCTAGGGCAGGGTTTTGTTGCACCTACATATTCACTAAATGGCATAAAGATACGTGGTACAATAATAACAACATATATACTTTTAGGTAGTAATCCTTAACAAGTCTATTAAAGGAGGAAATTGACTGGGCTTGCCTCACTTCCAGTGGAAGCATGTTTCATAATTGGACAGCTTGAACACTGAGTGAATTATTATAAAACGCGGTTGTATTGAGCGGTGGTTCTAGTCTCATGGTCACTGATGACTTGAGGAATTTCTCCTGATACACATAGAAAAATTGGGAACGTTCCTTAAGATAAATAATAATTATATCAATCAGTGCATATTCAAAGACGATCTTGCTTACGGAGACCTGCTCACACATTTTCGTGTATTTTTTACGAAGCTGGCAATGATGCGATGCAATAATCCTATCATCTATCTTTGAATGTCAGCGACGATTATTCTCATAAACTACTAATATGTATGAAACAAAATGTTATAGAATAAAATTGATACAAATAATAATTATGGCGTGGTCGCCCTACATAACTGAAGGTAATTTTTTCTACCTCTTGTATTCATGTGAAACATGTGTCCATATTGTGTATAATTATTATATGCTTTTGTTAATGACATTAATGTGACTATTATGTTTATAATGCTTTTATTTAATGTGACTTTAACATGTTATGAAAGATGAATGCTTGGATGGTATTAAAAAAAGATAATTTACATTTGATGACATTTTGAAGCTTGAGCACGATGTTAATGGTCTCTGGCGCCGGACGTATTAATTAATAATAAATTACCAACATTTAGTACCTACTGTTTTCTACTCTGTTGTCTTTCCTTATGCTGAAATGATTCTCACTGTGCGCTTAAAAAACATATTGTTACAATTTGGGCCACCTGCATATCTGTCAACAAAGCACATTTATTACCCGTGGGTGATTGAGCTCATAACATTGAAATTCTTTTATGACCGCTTTTGTTTACTTTGTGTTTAAAATTTATGGTTGGAAAACAGCCCATTGTGTGTTGTAATCTTTATGGTAGTCATTAGCCAGGTGTGATTCTTGGAATTTCAGTCCACGCGGTCGAGAAGACATATTGTATTTGTACAGTATAAAGCAATGCCCCATTGGAGGGGTGAGGCAGTCTAGCGATAGCCACAAGCGAAGCAAGAAGTTAGCGACGGACTGTGCGGACTGTGATTGAATCGTGCATTACGTTTAGACTGGTTGTGTACAGTTATATTTGTTCCTGTGTTATACGTGTTTGTATAGTTCTATTAAATTCTATAGTAATTCCAACGGCATTTTAATGCGAGTCCTGCGAACCCGTAACAATATTTATGTTCTACTCTGGTCTTTTTGAAAGAGGAAGTAGTGACACGAGTTGAAAAAGGAATGTTAAGGTAGTTTGGGTATGTAGAAGGAAAGTCCGTGTCGGTTGATCGCGGCGTACTCATAATGATCCAATTCAAGATATTTTGAAGAAAGGTCATGTGAAAAGCACTTAGACTTAGCGTGTGTGTATGAAGTGATTAATGAAAGGTGATAAAGCGGAGTGTTTGTCAGGGTCGTAGCAGGTGGAAATCCATCGTCTCTGCCTACCCCTGCCTCAATGGGAAACCGACGTGACAATATATATGTATTTATGTTGCTCTTGTATATTATATAGAGGGAAAGAGACAAATATCCAGATTCTATTTTACGTTAATATATCCAATACTAGCTAGTATGCTATGCTAAGCTTCTTCCGTATTTATTTTGTACGCAGTGCCTCTATATCCGGGCCTTAAATTTGCTTATTACATTCGTATCAGAATGGTTGTTCACTGACTTCATAATAGTTGCTTTTATTTTATTGTTTAAATAAGCAATCATTACGGTGTCAGTGACGATAATTCCGACACGATAGCAATCGCAGAGTTGAGGCTCAGGCTCATATCTATAAACTATCTCATTTTTTTTTATTGCTGAAGTTCAGCAGAGAGGCTGACGGTCCAATTGTGATGGAAAGTAGTTACCATCGCCTATGGACATTAGCAGTACCATAGGTGATGCCAATGTGCGGCCGGCCTTGAAAGAGAAACTGGCTGTGTATAGTATTGTAGCCTCTTACGACAGACCGCCCGGCCGCAGGAATTAGTATTATCATTCCATTCCTGCACGGAGTGGAGATTTCATGTTATACCCCATTCATGAATGAAGAAAACAATCCACAATCAGAGAGTAAGGCATTTGCTTTACTTGATGGATAACACCCCTGGTCTAGATAACGACGACCTTGTATTGTAGCTAGGTTACAGTTCCCCATTCGACAGCGTCAACACATTGCTAGCATCTTTAATGTTGTAAAGATCTGCTGTACTCCAGCTGTAAAAAAGTATTTTTCCCTCAAAAAACCATAAATCTCGGTGACTTAATATTAGCCCAAAAAATCGTCGCAAAAATGTCATTGATAGTGAACATTCTGCGGTGTTTCGTCACGCTAGTTCAATAACCACCCTGTAAGCGCGCGCGTTGGACGAGCAGCGCACACGCCACGCTGCAATTATATCATTAATTCTTACCCGTTGGGGTTGCTAGGTTCTATTCAAGAATGGCCGGTTGCTACGTCTTAACGACCGTTCATTTGCCTTACTATCAGTTAAAATTCAGCCGATGCTAAATAAAGTGAAGTGTTTTTTATGTTTGCTTATAGTCAAACTGGCAGACGGGTCCACTTGATGGCAAGCAGCTACCGTCGCCCATGGACATCTGCAACACTAAGGGAGCCGATGCGTTGCCTACCTCGTTGAGACTTAAAATATCTGTTTACGCTCTTTTTGAAGAGCCCCATGTTGTAGCGCTCTGAGAAAACCGCGGGAGAGAGTTCATTTCACAGCTTGCCCACGTATGGCATAAAGGAGCGAGCGCCATGTACAGTGGATGACCTCCCAGTCGCCGGATACGTCGAAATACGTATAGAGTCATAGTAATGTTACATACCGACAAAGAACGCACACCAGGCTGTCGTAAAACGCAGTTTATTACCTTTCCTGCATTCGGAGTTTTTTTGTTTACTTCGTGTTTAAAATTAAAAAAACATCCTATTGTTATCGTACCTACTTATTTTATTGCCGTCATTAGTGTCGAACTAATCCTTGTTGTTATTGCATTGCGTCGAAACTTGCCAGATGTGCGGATTAACTCATTGAACGCGGCCCCTTTGTCGGTATTATACAGTTTAGTATAAAACAATGCCCGAACGGAGGGGTGAGGCAGTCAAGCGAGGATTATGATACGAGCAAGACGTGTACATTCGATAAACTATATAGTGACGGATTCAATAACACGCGCCTAGGCGCGTGTTATTGAATCGTGCAGTTTGTACTGGTTGTGTCCAGTTATATTTGTACGTATCTTACACGTGTTTTTATAGTTCTAATAAATTCTATAGTAATTCCAACGGCATTTTAATTCGAGTCCCGCACTCGGAAACTATTTATTTGATATAGATATATTTATTGAGTCTGTATTGTAGTGACTGACTTTACGTGTATGCCCCCTGTTGCTGAGAGCAGCTATAAAACGCAGTGCTTCAATCGTGTATGCCACAACGATATGGAATTACCAGTCATGTGTGAAGAACTTACGTATCGGGCAATATTAACCGTGCACCTCCAGCCACGACTGCCGTGGTGTTACATAATGCGATTTAGATGTTAATTGGACTGCTTTATGGGGCTCTATTAAGGCGTTTTTTTGCTCGTAAATAGATGTTTGCAGGTGAGTGATCCTGTGCAACGTTGCCTTTAGAGACCGATGCTGACATGAACATTACCGCATGTTCATGTTTTCTTAGTTTTCGCCACTTGTACACATTATTAAAACTAAGTTTTAGGGAGTTATTGGCGGGAACTGAAAGGGGATGTTGTGTTGTGCAGTTTTATTTTCTAAAAATGTCTATAAAATGAGCAATCGTTGTAGGATATTGATAGTTTTTGAGTAGGAATTATGTGTTTTGTGACAAATGTGAACTGTATAGTCAAATGTGGCCTTTTGAATTGTCACAAGAAATCCGTTGAATTGCACTAGCTGTTTACCTACAGTTCAGCTGTGCTACACATAGGCTTAAGAAAATGAAGGAACTATATTGTAAACTAAGATCTGGCTTAAAGGCCTAGCTGCCAAACCATAAACCTATATAAATAAATAAAATAAGTTTTAGTAACTAGTATCGTACTAATACAACGTACTTAGACATATTTTACTTTGATGTTTACGAAACCTTCAAATTTTAGTAATTGTTATAACTATAATAATATTTTTCTTTCCTTTTATTGTCTCTGTCTTATTGAATATGCACTGTTTGCTACAACTCCATTATTTCTTCAAAAAGTAATTCCGTAACATACTTCGGTATAAAATGTATATAAAAAAACACCTTGAGTTATAAATAGAATAAGAAATATAAAGAAACTATTTTTAGCTAGACGTGTTGCTGGGGAGTTTATAGCCGCCTCATCTCCTTAACAGCAATAACACGTTGCGAAGCGGTGTATATAGAACAGGAAGTAATTTTAACTAATATGTATGACCTTCAAAAAGTGTAAGAAAACTACGTTTTAACGGTTATAACGTAGTTTTAATGAAATTTATTTGATTTTCGTTATTCCTACGTTTCGGCCACTTTTCAGTGGCCGTGATTACGGTGGACAAAGGTGTCAGTGACACTTGACATTTGACAAACTGTTAAAACGTAGTTTTATTATGTATACAAGTCGCGAAAACTTAAGTTTGCATAAAAACTTTAGAATTTGAAAAAAACTTAAAATATTGCTCCGTTCGTTACTTGACCTTCAACCTATCTGAATGCGGCATTTGTGAGGAAACATATCATGCTGTGTAAACTATAGGTTAACAACCTGTCATTTGAAAGACCGTTGACTTAATAATCAGGTTATATTTGATCATGATGAGAGGAGGTATATTCTAGTTAATTACAGGCCTAACGCTCATACAGTGATTTATGTAGTGTAGTAAACGACGATGAGAATGTGACGTCAAATAGGAATGCGGATATAGAGAATATCATACTATTGTTACATGCCGACAAAGATATGCGCACCTGGATTTCTTTTGTTTACTTTGTATTTAAAATTTGCTGTTAGACAATTAGCCTACTGTTATTATTTTCGACTTTGTTGGCCGTTCGCAGGATTAATTGACCAGGTGTGCAGATTACGTTTTCTCGCGGTCCTTTGTTGTTTGCATAGTTAGTATAAAACAAAGTCCGAACGAAGGGGTAAGGCAGTCAAGCCAGGATTACGATACGAGCAAGACGTATATTCGACGAACGATACAGTGAGGGACTTTGCGCGTGTTATTGAATCGTGCCGTTTGTACTAGTAGTTTCTAGTTATATTTGTACCTATGTTATAAGTGTTTGTATAGTTCCAATAAATTCTATAGTAACTCCAACGGCATTTTAATTCGAATCCTGTAGCTCGTAACACTATTATAGGTGTCTACGATGAGCACACCCTTTTCATTCGTAGACTAAGTCGCGAGCATATCCTAGTACTTATCTTATACTAATATATTACATATAAAGATGAAGAGTTTGTTTAATTGAACGCGCTGACCTCAGGAACTACTGGTCTGATTCGAATAATTCTTTCAGTGTTAGATAGCCCATTTATCGAGGAAGGCTATATGCTATATATCATCACGCTAAGACCAATAGGAGCGGAGAGCCAATGAAGTATGTTTCAAAATCGGGGGGTTTTGAAAACAAACTCCACGCGGAATACGTCGCGCGTTCAGCTAGTGTACTTATAAATCATGTAAAATATAAATCTTCCGTTCGTCTGTATGTCACTGAATTCCTAAACGGTTGGACTGAATATGATGAAATTTTTGTGTGTGTTCAAATGGACTCGACAATAGTTGTCGAGTCCATAGTCCTGCCGGGTCTTATTATTAGACACCGGCAGGTGTCGCAGTAATCGGGCTCCAGGATTTTGACCATATTTTATTGTAATCATTTGAGTGAATGGTTCGGTGGTTTAAGTCCAGAATTGGACCCTGTAAGTGGCGCTGCTTATCGGGACCTAGATTTTTATTGTTCAGAGCACGACTAAAACTGCCGTGCCCGCCAGTATAAATATATTATTTATTCCTAGTAGTCCTCCGTATCTTAAGTAACTTTTTTAATTCCTTCGCCTTTCTACTTCTCCCAATTTGCGCTCAGATACTTATAGTAGACTCCTGACACCTGCACACACATCATCCTTTTATGACAACTCTTTTACAGTGCAGGCTGTCAGACTTTGGAATGCGGCCCTCTTACTGTCAGAGAGGCCAAAACATCGCCTACATTTAAGAACGCACTCAGAAACACTACTTTGCCCTAAAATAATTATGCCTAATTGTTATAATATAGACTATTTAAAATATATATGTATATACACACATATATATATATATCTATGTATTGAATTTATAAAGTAATTTAAGTATGTTTATTTATGATATACTTAATAATCTGCACCACCTACATCGCCAGATTAGGTTAAAGTCTATTGTTTCTACCATGTAATATTGGGATTGAGTATTTTTGAAATTGTATATTTGGTGAGCAATAAAGTGTTATCTATCTATCTATAATTCTATATGTATATCGAAGTGACGATCGCATAAAAATGCGTTAAGATCAGTTAGCGGATATACAGACAGACGTAGAAAGCGACTTTATTTTACACTATGTAGATTAATGTCCGACTTGAGCTAATTGTTCTTCCAAATATTATTATAGCTTTAGCTTAGCTTCATAATATAGTAACAGCCCATAAATGTCCCACTGCTGGGTTCAGTCCTCCCATTATAGGGGAACGGACAGTATGTCCGCCACGCTTGTCCAAGGCGGCTAGGCAGGTTTGACACATCGGCTATCTCGATGTGCAGGCTGTGCATCACGATGTTTACCTTCACACATGCACATTAGGCCGGAAATTGCCCAAGCGGTGCCTGCGTTTATTAACTTCATCATACGAATGATTAACGTGTGGTGCAGCGAAACGTTGATGACGATAAATTGACGTGACTTATCATTCGGTGGCACTAATTAAGAACATGTTTAACGCCGATCTATCATTAGTAACTTACCTATCGCTTTGCGCAATATGGTCTAGTAATTGGTTTCAGAAGATATAGGTACCGAATTCATATAATGAAACACGTTGAACTTTGATATTTGAATTCACAACTAATTATAAGTTATGATTCTCACACAATAATTAGGTTCCATGAAATGTGCATCCGCCGAAAGTCGAAGTGAGAATGATCTTTCGTCACTACGCCCGCTCGCTTTTATATCCGAATAGTAAACACAGATATCCGCAAAGATTACAATAGCACAGGTAAATTAGCTACGAGACGTTTTTGCGTTTGAGTATTTGTATGTTTACAGGACTTCTATCTAAATTTGAAATTGAATATTAAAAATTATGTTTAATATTAATATTTATTATTGTTACGAGTCGCGAAACTCGAATTAAAATGCCATTAGAAATACTATAGGGTTTATTAGAACTACACAAACACGTATAAAGCAGGTACAAATACAACCGAACACAACAAGTCCATACGTCATTTAGAAGGTCGTAATTCCATAAAACGCGCAAAGTCCGTCACTAATAGATTCTCGATTGTAGTACACACGTCTTGCTCACTCGTGGTTATCGCTCTACTGCCTCGTCTCTCCATCGGGCAATTGTTTTATACTGCACAGATGCAATATTTCCGTCCGGCCGCGTGGACTAAATTTCCTAGAATCAATTTTTACTTTCAATCCGTAACACCTGGCCATAAAAGATTACAATACAACAATGGGCTGTTTTCTAATCACAAATTTTAAACACAAAGTAAACAAAAGAAGTCCAAATGCCTAAAGGTAATAAAATGTGTTTTTACAGGTATGCAGGTGTGAATTTATTTTTGTCGGGGTCTAGGTAGCAACATAATTTTAATATCGTTTAATATTATTAGTTTCATATTAAGGACCTGCTTATAAAAATATATAATATTATTAGTCAAAAATATAAATAAAAAAATATACAATATTAGTCACAGCTGTCAAAGGTTAAAATCGGTATTAATTACAAAAGATGACTGCGTTGTTTCTATTGATCTCACGTGTAGACATATTATGTATTGCGTTTATAATATCTTGCGGTCTTTTTCAATTTTCGTTGCGTTGTTTTGTGCCAAATTGCAGTGATTCATCTCTGTTTAGTCATCGTTAGGTATTCAAACAGCCAGAATAATGAATTTTGCGGTTTCGGCTTTTAAAGTATACAAGATTATTATTTTAGCATCAGCATTATATAGAATCGTTGTTTACTTGTTAGTTATAGGTTAGTATTTATTTCTTTGCATTGTGTCTTAAAACTTAAAGTCAACGGATAACATTTTCAATGCGAAAAAAATATTTGTTTCTTAATTATATTATATACCATTCGTTTACTTGTCACACCATCGGGTGAATTTTAAAGTTTGTAGTATAGATCTTTTGACAATTTTTAACCGACAGTAGCGGAAATATGGGGCCGTCCACAAATTACGTCACACAAATGTCATCATTTTTTGACCCTTCCCCGTCCTTGTCACAGCTGGCCACGTTCATGAGACACCTCCCTCCCTAGTGTGATATCACATATTTTGCAATTTTGAAATGTGTTGTCACGAAAGTTAGGACCCGCACCCTTGTCACACAATGTCACACTTCTTCGACCCCCACCCCCCTAAACGGTCGGTAAGATATAGGACCCGGCCACAAATAAAACGATATTTATTTGTAAGAATAGTATTATATTGTTAAGTTTTTTTTTAAAATATTTATTTATATAGGGCTTTCCCGCTTAGCGGCCATGTCACCCCATAAAGTACCCAAATCCTGAATAACATATCTTATTTAATTTCTAATTAATTCGAACTAAAAACTAAATCATATAATATTTTCTTAAGTTTTCGCGACTTGTTTGTATACATAATAAAACTATGTTTAACGACGTTTCGGCCATTTTTCGGTGGCCGTGATCACGGAATGCAAAAATGTCAAGTGTCAACGAGTATTGTTAATTTTACTTAGCCTACCGTCTTACCGAAACGTCGGAATAACAAAACTCAAATAAAATACCGCGTTTAAAACCGTTAAAACGTAGTTTTATTAGAATCATAGTTTGTAAAACATCTCGGCATCCCTCGATAACGGAATGTTTAGTTGTTAGTAGTAGTTATTTATCCTTGTTTTAGGTCTGATGTTGATATAAATTTTGTCAAAGAACCTATACTGTTAATAGAACTTAAATAACTCTTCCTGGCTGCGTTTATCTGAAATAATTTATTTACGAGTATATATTATGTATACAATTGTTAACGCCACGTGTGGTCAGCGTCGCCATGTTTGTAAACATGTCAAAGTCAAACGTTATAGGTCCTTGATGCTGTCCTAATGATTATTTAATGACTTGGAGAGTTTGAGTGACACCTCATTAGACTAAGTACCTAAGATATAGGATCAAACTGGTTGAGACGTCTGATTTAGTAGATTGTATAAAATTATTATTATTGTGTGAAGTCTCATATGATCTGCAAATATCTATATTGTTACGAGTTACGCAGGATTCGAATTAAAATGCCGTTGGAATTACTAGAGTTTATTACAACTATACAAATACGTATAACATAGGCACAAATACAACTAGACACTATTTGTACAAACTGCGCGATTCAGTAACACGCGCAAAGTCTGACACTATAGCGATATAGTGTCGAATCAAATCGAATGTACGTCTTACTCGTATCATAATCGTCGCTTGACTGCCCCTCTCCGCCTTGGGCCATTGCTTTATAATGCCTCGATCCATACCTGGCAAGCTTCGACGCAATACAATAACATAAAGGATTAGTTCGACACTAATGACGGCTATAAAACAAGTACGATAACAATAGAATGTTTTTCTTAATCACAAATTCTAAACAAAAGAATCCCTAAATGCGGGTGGGTAATAAACTGCACTTTACGACAGGCAGGTGTGCGTTTATCTTTGACGACATGTAACAATATATTATACGTGAAGCAAAAACTTGTACCCCTTTTTACGAAAATTGCGCAGACGGAGGAGGATGAAATTTCACACACTTATAGTTTCTATAGAGAAGGAGTGCAGAAGGCTAATATCTTTGAAAATTATGCATAAAAAGTTCATTAAACCAATAAAAAAAACATTACACACACTACCATGTATTTGACACACGCACGCACATATATATATTCTTTTGTTTATTGTT
Source organism: Dendrolimus pini (assembly GCA_949752895.1). NCBI lineage: Eukaryota > Metazoa > Arthropoda > Insecta > Lepidoptera > Lasiocampidae > Dendrolimus > Dendrolimus pini. The sequence goes on along the minus strand of OX457138.1, from coordinate 1,715,159 downwards.
AAAGTCAAATTAACAGTGTAGTCTTGGGAAAATCTGTGATTATAGAAGTATAGTCTTTGACAACAGAACCTTAATACTGTTCAAACTCATAATTTAAATTGATGATTACGGTCGAATTTCGACCACGGGCGACCACTGTGGATAAATTACATACATACATTGATGGGTTACATTACTGAAATTTTTGTAAGGATTCCTAATTTTTATGTAGCCTATATTAATCAGGGATAACTTATGATTCGAATGGTGAAAGAATTTTTAAAATCGGTCCAGTAGTTTTTGAGTTTATTCGTTACAAACTTACAAAAATACAAATCTTTCCTCTTTGTAATATTAGTTTTTTTATTATGTATATTTTTTAGGTTGCTGTCTTGTGTTGCTCGGAAGTTTCTTGTCGCTTCTTCTCGGTAACAGCAATAACACGTTGCGAAGCGGTGTACATAGACTAGGAAGTAAATATAAAGTCTAAACACTTCGAAATGTGTTCTCCAGTAGAACTTATTTTGAATAAAAGCTTTTGAATTTGAATATCCACAACACACTGTTGTCTATAGTGCCCAATTCTTTTTACGATCCATCTTAGAACCGAGTTCAAAAAATACGTTCAGCACGGTTACGATCATCTCAAAAACTACTCAACGGTTTTTGGTTCAAGTAATCTTCGTTAAATTTTATTTTTGTAGCTTTACCCATTGGGTTTTTCCAGAATTTTGCAATTAATAGTTGCAAAATCTGTTTAAGACCATTGTGAATACATTTTTTTCAGTGGGTTGGTTAAGCGGTTTGATTAATTGTTTTTTTTCTGTCTGTCGCAGTGCGAAGCTACGACAAGCACGACAAATGTGGCCTGGTGTGGATACCGCGCGTGGTCGCTTACAGATGTCGCACGTGCGGCATATCGCCGTGCATGTCGATATGCCGCGAGTGCTTCCACCGCGGCGACCATTCCACGCACGACTTCAACATGTTCCTGTCGCAGGCGGGCGGCGCGTGCGACTGCGGCGACAAGTCAGTCATGAAGGAGGACGGGTGAGTTTACACTCAATGCACTCGGATTTTTTTATTTTTTATTGTAGTTGTTGGAAAGCGGTTACCATCGCCTATAGACATTTGCAACACCAAAGGTGCTACAAATGCGCTGCTGCTCTCTTAAGAGAGACTGGAACCTGGTCGCTAATATCGGAACACAACTCAAGGTTGCTATGCGCGACATACTTTAGACCAGGGGTGGTAGCCATCCAGTCGGGCAAATGCCCTACCACCTGGCTGTGGATTGTTTTGTCGCCTCTTACGACAGGCCGCCCGGCCGCTGGTAATTGTATTCTTCTCCGTTCCTGCACGGATAAAAATAAACTAGCTACGACGACAACAAATCGGTCAGTAAAGCTAAAACAACTTTTAACTCGTATGTTCGAATTGCAGTTAGCGTTAAATTCCGTTTAAAAAAAGGTAAAAGATGAGAAATGTACGAACTTACCCCACTGACGGTCTTGCCCACCTTGACTATAATTATGTTAACAAAGAGGCAAAAATGCAATGCTTTTTAAAGCATTCGTCAAAAATCCACTGAAATTTGTTTCACATTTTTTGAGGTGGAAAAATTTTAGGCGCCCTAAGCACATTATTTTGTGAGTATTGAATGAGACTGAGCCGTTACGCATCACGCTCTGTTATGTAACGCTCGTTCGGATACGTTCGGGTAAAGTCGGCTCGAGTCGACTAAGGGAGCGAGAGAAATAGTCAACGCAGCAGTGCCATACGTTATTCGTCTTAATGAAGTTTTTACTTCTGTCGTGTGGTCTTAGTGTCTCTTAACGGTACGGGTCATATCATTAGATACTTTGAATGAAAAAATTCGATATTTCTATGAATTATAACATGCCCAATTCCTAGCATACATATCCTTTTTTAACGCGAGCGAACCCGCGGACAGAAGCTAGTATACTAGAAAATATAATCCAGAATTTTGTACTCGCTAATCAAACGAAGTTTGAACTCTGCGATAGACATAGAAAGAAAGAAAATATTTGAAGAAAAAGCGACGTACTGACATTGGTGACATCTTAAAAACATACTTTGAGAATTTGTTCGCCGCATTTTCAGCAAACAAGGTATTCCACTCGGCTTATTGCGACGGATATTATGCCGACATAACGCTGTTTTTCTGTGCAAACCTTCCTTTTGGCCTAATACTAAAACGACTCCAATATTTCTTGAGTTTAATTTAAAAACTATTTCATTTGTAAATTATAATATATAACTACACAGAATAAGCTGTATAAATATTTTGTTAACTTTATGATTTAAATAAAAAACATAGCATGTTATCCAATATACAACCTCCCCGTCGCTTCGCTATGTGGCTTATCATGTTTATTATCACCGACTTGAAATACGAAAGCTTTCCAAGTCCTAACATTTACGGCGAAACCATGTTTTCCATGAATCAGCGTGTTCGAGCGTGGGCAGGCCGCACATTGCCAAGTCACAGTGTAAAAAGTAATAGTGGTTCCTCGAATTCGATGTTAAAACCGCAACTCTAGTCTAGAAATTCTGTTGCATATTGCATCTTAGGTATGTCACAGAATGATGATAATAAGTCTGCACAGATCTAATACAAGTAATGATTGGTCGGTGATAGCCCTTCTTTTGACCCCCGAAAACTAAGTTCTTGAAGACAGTACAGAAACGTTTGTCTTGATTCTCGTTCTTCAACCCTGGTTACAAAAGGGTAGATATCAATTTTGTTCTTTAAACAGTATTTAAAAATATTTTTATCGTGACGTTATAGAAGTAAGGCCTCATACGCATTATACGACTAGCCGAATTGCGGCAGGAGGAATTGCGAACGGTTTAGTTAGTACACTACACGCTGAACCGCATAACGCGTACAGCAACAGTCCGGCTGGCCGGCGAAAGGGTCTCAGTGCTTCGAGGGGTCGTATCAGTTCGCCGGCAACCAATTCCAAAATCAGATTTACATATATGTTCTTGCCTATGGCCAGCCGAAAGATTGACCAGACTACGGCCAGCCGCGTAGTGCGCACGGGCGTTATGACGATAGAATGAGCTTTATGACTCTTATCTTCGCGAACGATTTGAATTCCTAGTTCCCCCAAACATGTCTTGCAGAACATCTAAATCTCCTCTTCTTAAACCCCCATACTTTTATCGGCATGTTATAATTGTTCGTTTTCTGTTCATGCAGTCAAACTTTGAAACGCCCTCCCTCGTGTGATCCGAGATAGTCCGTCGGAAACCATCTTTAAAAGAAATAATAATATACATAATAAAGAAGTAATGATTCCACCATGACTCTACCAAGTCAAAAGTCATTACTATTATTATTCACTAGAGTTTTAACCGCGGCCACGCGGGTTTAACACTGGCCAGTAGTCTCTTCTTTAGCTCTATTTTACAAACTTAATTAAGTATTTGTATTCCTATATCGCGAGCGAATCTGCAGGCTAAAGCTAGCGTGTATATAATAAACCTTACTGATTGTCAAAAACCGAATAAAATTACATTGCGTGGTGTAGGAGTTAGCAGATATACAGACCGGCAGACACGGAAAGCAACTGTTTTTTTATATTTTATTGCATGAATTCAGCAGACAGGCAGACGGGCTACTGGTGGAAAACGGTTACCACCGCCTATGGACATTCGCAACACCAAAGGTGCTCAAAATGCGCTGCTGCTCTCTTAAGGGTGACAGGCTAGAACCTGGTCACTGATGCCGGAACACAGCCCAAGGTTGTTCTGGCGGCGTACTCTAGACCAGGGGTGGTAGCCATCTAAACGGGCAAAGGCTGCTCGGTCGCGGGAAATTGTATTCTTTCTCCGCTCCTGTACGGATAAGGAATTTTTGTACTATGTAAAGATAAAGAAGATATGGATGTGTCATGTACCCAATTGATTGGTTCGACCGGCAGTATGCAACTGTTACTTACTAGAAATAGTTTTATACTGTGACAGAGCTAGTAAGGTCGAGATGGGCCCTGACGTCACACAGGCTCACGGGAGCCGAGTCGTGACCGAACCAAACGACCTACGGACGGTGGTCCAGCGTGTATTGATTTAAATAACGCGCCGTATGGGCTTTACGCGACGCTAATTGCGTCGTTGAAAGTTCTAAATTTAGAGATGAGTACATCATCGGTTTGTGTTCTCAGGTGGGATTTGTTCAACTGCAATCGATTAAACTGTTGCGTTTGTTTTTCTTCTTATTGAGAAGTCGGCAAACAGTCAGACGGCGTAGCTCATGGAAAGTGGTCACCGTCGCCTATAGACATTTGCAACACTATTGGTGAAGCTACCACGGAGGCAAAAAAGGAACATTTTTAAGAGTACGTTTTTACTAAACTTATTGAGCGATCTATTATACTTATGTCGAACCAACACAGTAAGCTACGGAGGGAGTATGTATGTTCGGAGTTTATTATAAGTATACTAGCTGTCGTGGCAGACGTTGTCCTGCGGTAATTAAAAATCTAAGACCCGATTCTAGTGTCACCTACCGGTTGCAATTTTGAATATAAACCATCCGGGGACCCATTCAAACGCACACAAAAAAATCATCAAAATCGGTTGTCATTCTCAAGCTATGGTCATACATACGGTTCATGCGGCTTCGCAGGCGTCAACCCCCATATCCCCAGAAACAGATTTCATTTTCTGGATATAGATAGTATCTTTGTTAACCCAATTTCGCCTAAGAATCCCTTCGCAACCTCCGTGACAACCTAACCCCCGTTTTTCCCCCATTAAGAACAACAGTAGGTACTAGGTGCTGACTCATCTATCTCTAGAATGTGTAGAATTCTCAATAGCAGCAGTGATGTTAAGGACATTCACTTTGACTCCAAAAATTTATTTCATAAATAGAGTCGTTTAGCCTATAACGACCAAAAATTAAATTAATTTTTATATCGCATTGTAAACCTTAGTCATAACTTATGACTCATAAGTCTATTAATTGATCAAATGTAAAAAACTGTTGGTGATCCTTAATAAATAAATAAATCTTCTGTTCAACTCCGTTATTATAGCTTTATTCCTACAACTGACTCATTTTCAAAATGCCGAAGATCCGAATAGTCATAAGCCGGGGTTTAGATGGTTCACTTCTGTCTTTCAATTTTGATAAAGCAACCAAAGTGATAATCACGTCTGTCGCAAGACCGATAGCCGATGGAGTAAACGTGTCCTGAAGTAAAGACCACGTCTCGGTAATCGTAGCGTAGAATACTCTCCGGCCTGGTGCATAGACGACCTGCGCAAAGTCGCTGGCAGGGGCTGGATGAGGAAGAAGAAATCTGGTGCAAAAGAGGAATAACTTGAAGCTATTTGCGAGAGCCGTATCTACTCTTATTGTTGCGGACAGAGAGCAGCCCCCTGACCCGCCCGCCGGAACACACCTCTCCACGCCCCGCATATTGCCGACGCCCATAGCCCGCACAGCTAGCAGCTAGGCGTCGGACGAAACGTGGGATATAGAAGCGGCCTTGGAGGCCGAAAATTCTCATTAACTTGCTCATTCGCTTCACATACAATAGCACCAATACGCGCTCTCTGTTTTTCTTCTATGTATAGTTTAATTGTAAATATCGCCAAAAATATGTCATATAGTCCTCATTGAGTTTAATTTGAAACAAGCAACTGCCAACAATACTTGTTATCGATAATACCGCTGACTATTTTAAAGGCACATACGAATTCAATAAAAACGGAGCTATATTTATTGGTCATAACGTATGTTCAGTCTAGTAAGCATTATCAATGTATTTCATAAGTATCTTAACTATGCAAATAGATAAGATATGCAAAGCACTTTATAAGCCCATTACAGTTGCTATCGTGATAGAGTTATCATAATAAGTATGTATGTAGATACAGATAAGGACATTGTTTATCTGGCTGTGATTTCGATTATATATTGACATTATAGTCTTTTTAGAACCCTTGCAGATTACCTATAGAACGTTGCACACTAAGATATGTTGTATGATATTTTTTTAAATATAAATTATTCGGATCTTCTAAAACTTGTAACATTCCGACCAAGTTCTGTTAGTTCTGGTATGGAAATGTTCGCCAGTTTTAAATTAATTAATTTAACGTTCCCCGAGTACATGTTACCATTCCAAACTAAGTCACAGGACAGACTGTTCCAACAGAAAATTATGTTTAACTATTTGACAATAAAGTTTAAAATTACTTAGATCAAAGTGGTTTGATTTTCTGTCTTGTCCGAGAAGATTGTTTGACAAGTAAAACCTTTTTATTGGTTTTAATATTTATGTTATTCATAGGGATTATGTCCTCTTTGTTTGTTATTTTTAATCTCAGCGTCTGTCATTGTCAACATTGCAATTTTTTTTTCATGTTTCTATATTTTATAAACATAACATTTATAATATTACAATGTTGGCAGTATTGTTTCTTGTACTCGTGTAAGCAAAAGTCGACTTTAAGTTGACGAACATTTTCATTCCGCAACTGCACCTTTTAGTTCTACCAACTATAGATATAACGCATTCCTAGTGCGAGCAAATGTTTAAATCTATATACGAGGAGGGATCAAAAAGTAGTGAGAACGACAAACTCCTTAGTAAGAAAAAAAATAAAAACGGGCAGGCATAGCTCAGACATATATTTGTAATATTAATAAAGAAAAAATCTTCGGTTCTCTTTTGTTTTTTTCTGAATGTAGTCATTTGTTTGCTTCGTTTCGGAACGTGTTCTCGAAAATGAAGAAAAACGAAGTGCGAGCCGTTATTAAATACCTCTGTATAAAAAAGTTAACGACGCAAGAGATTCATTGCGATTTGGAGGCAACATTGGGAGAGCCTGCTCCGTCGTATTCCACTGTCGCAAGGTGGGCTTCTCAATTTCGAGTAGGGAGAACGAGCACGAAAGACGAACATCGTTGCGGCCGTCCATCGACGTCAGTCACCCAAGAAAATGTTGCAAAAGTCGAGAAAATTGTATTGAGCGATCGAAGAGATCCGATACTTAATTCAAGAAGCATTTCATATGGAAGTATTCAATCCATATTGAAACAATCTTAGAATATGAGAAAGTCTCCGCAAGATGGGTGCCGATAATGTTAACCGACAGAAACAAAATCGACTTGACATTTCGAAGATATTATTGGACAAGTTTCAAGAAGATTCTGAAAACTTTTTGTCTCGTTTCGTAACAATGGACGAAACATGGGTCCATCATTTTGATCCCGAAACAAAACAGCAATCTTCGCAATGGAAACGGCCATCATCCCCGACCCCGAAGAAATTTCGTGCCGTGGCATCGGTTGGCAAGGTTATGGCGTCAATATTTTGGGACTCAGAAGGGATATTGCTGATTGATTACCTGGAGCGTGGAACCACTATTACAGACCAATATTATGCAGCTTTAAATCCCAGGTTAAGGAATGCCATCAAAGAGTAAAGGAGAGGGAAACTTCGAAGGGGCGTGTTGTTCGTCACGACAACGCACTCGCGTACAAGTCGGCAGTTGCGATGGCTGCCATTCAGCAAGCTGGCTTCGAATTGTTTGATTGGTTATTCACCAGATCTGGCGCCTAGTGATTTTTATCTGTTCCCCAAATTGAAAGAATATTTAAGGGGAAACAGGTACGAAGACAGTAACGAGGTGATGGATGCCGTGGAGAGCTTTTTGCAGGGCCAAGACAAAACTTTTTTTTTCAGGGATTGGAAAAGCGCTGGACTCGGTGTGTAGAGAGATTCGGAGACTATGTAGAAAAACAAATTATTAAGTTATCAATAGTAATGATATTCTATCTCATTCTCACTACTTTTTCATCCCTCCTCGTATATAAAAATCATTTGCTTTTCGTTAGTCTCGCTAAAACTCGAAAACTGATGAACTGATTTGACTAATTTTGGCTTTGAATTATTCGCGGAAGTCCAGGGAAGGTTTAAAAAGTGAGTAAATATGGAAAAAATGCTCGAAATATAGTAAAAACAACAATTTCGCTTTCCCTTAGAAACTATTCCTACCTGTCAAACATTTGATGTTCGTTCCGTCGTTCAGAAATCGACGTTTTTTATTTATTGATTCTGAGCCGGTACGAAGTTTGCCGGGTCAGCTAATAATCAATATTTTGGTGTAAGTATTTTGAGAGCCAACCGGTGTCTGGGCAATAATTTTTCCGTGGCTAATTTTATAACATACTGTGTATCTGCATGTTTCTTTATCAACGTATTTTGGCGAAAACCTGTAATTGGTTGTGTGATAACAAATTTCAATGTTTATTCATATGTATTAGTTGTAGGTTTTCCATTATCAAATAAATAAGTAAACTGTCTATTGCGCAGATAGTTTTAGATAGTTTATATTTTCTTCTTTGCATAAATACAGACAGAACACAGGCTGATGGCCTATACCCGATATAAAGCAGTTACAGTAGACTATGGACATTAGCAACACCAGAAGTGTTACCAATGCGCTGCCGGCCTTGACAGAATCTAATGAGACACTGTCATCTGAAGGAAAAACTTAGCATTCAAAGCGACCATAAAGTTCGGCGCAAAGTATAGGTATTCTTCTTATAATCAAATCTTGATCAAGTTTGACTCTGAATTCTAATTAATTTTTTGAGACGGAACAAAGAGTCCGTCGATAGAAATATCGAACAACTCTTTTCCGTCTCGAAGTCTTATTTCTGCTATTTCATTTTCTATTGTCAAAGTAGCCAAGTTTGTCAATGTCGATGAGATATTGGCAATCGCACGTACGTTTTCGGCAGCTTCAAGCTTACAACGGTGTCTGGTGTTCCTGGAGGCCTAACCAACCTAACCGCACCCCTTTTTTTAAAGAAGTTAAATCTGTATGAGAACCGCGTATGGGGTAGTTTGAGACTCGCCGGTCTTAAGGCCTTTCCTTCACCTTAAGGATGTGACATCCTACCGGATTAGCAACTAGAACACCGCCATGTTCCTGATATCGCCTTTTAGCAGGTTACCAGGGTTACGGGAAATTAACATAGCTAGCACCGCGAACCCTGGCAGAACCATACAGATAAATGAAATTAAAGTGTCTGTTTGTAATGTCAAAACAACAGGTTTTTACTAAATGCGTATGAAAGTATATAAGGTACTTATATCAAAAAATCAATTTTATAAAGTTATGTCTGTAAATCTAGATGTTCCGGATAATCTCTGAAACGCCTGGCCCGATTTTGACGGGACTTTCACTGGCAGATAGCTGATGTCATAACGAGTAACTTAGGCTTCTTTTTTGAGGATCCGCGTTAAAAAATTACACGCGCACGAAGTAGCGGGCACACCTTGTCATCAATAAAAGTCCGTAATTGAAATGGAGTAAAAGTAAAAGCGTAATCTCTTTTACAAGACAGCCTGTCGATTCTCCCCTGGCTAAGAAACTACACGTTCCAAACACACCGACATTCATCTGCTGCAATGATGAGGTCAGCAATATCGAACTTTGAATTCATCTCGAGCAGGAGTTAGTTATCATGCAATTATCAGTCGTTCTCGCCGCGTTGTTATCACGCAATCTACTGTCAACATTTATGTGTCGTTTAATATAAATAAAGCTGTTATCAAACAAGATAAGACTAAACAAACAACGTGTTTGATATGAGTATTTATCAACAACGTATTAGGCTGAAAGAATGTACAGTAGGACCTCTTAAGTCGAACTTGAAGGGAGACGCCGAAACATTCGAGTTATGTTATGTATTAGTTAATATGAAGTCGAGTTTTCGACTTGAAGGACTAACTTCTGCCCGCGTGCAATAGTTTAAAGAAAAGAAAGTTATTAAGTTATTCTTCGTTGGTGCTCAGCTCCTATTAGCCTTAGTGTGATGATATATAGCCTATAGCCTTCCTCGATAAATGGGGTATCAAACACAGAAATAATTTTTCAAATCAGACCAGTACCTAGTTCCTGAGATTAGCGCCTTCAAGCAAACAAACAAACTCTTCAGCTTTATATATTAGTAGAAGATTTCGACTTAAGAGTATTTTTTAAGACCACATTCGACTTGTGGAGTTTAAGATTTATTCAAAAAATCCAGTTGTGACAGTGGTAAAATCAAATATTGCTGTGGTCTAGATACAGAGGTGCATTTTTTTTTATTTCTTATAGAGTGACAACGAGTACTGAATTTGCTTATAGGGAGTCACTAATTATACCGACTAATAGAGGGTTCAGATTTCGAGCAACGGAGTTTTTGGGGTTCCAGGGGAAGGCAACATAATTTTTTGAGTTTGGCAGGTTTCTTTAATTCATAAAAGAGCTTTGTGGCAACAATTACGTTGTTGCCACTAAGCCCTTTTATGAAGCTGTTTACGCGCACAAGTTTTAAATGATGCTTCACTTCATTTAACGATTTTAACGCTTTTGGTCACGTATGCTACGTCTGTGTTTTCATTCGTCCGAGATCTGGACAATCTATATCAGAAGGAATAAACTTTAATTGGAATATACAGTCAGCTATACTCTGTCGATCTTTAAATGGTATAAGCTTTTTTTAAAAGGTTTTTAAATACAAGCTATTGAGATCCTGGATATCATGTAGTAGCAGAGTGCTAGCCAAGACAAGGAAAACGAGCCCAAACACGACGGGTTTATCTTGTTTAGTACAGGAGTTCCTATGGCCACCTTCCTACCACATCATCAGATCAGCTCCATGGGACTACATTATTGAATTGTCTTATAGGCGATATACATATGCTTGCAAAATTTCAGCTCAACGGAAACCGGGAAGTTGGTCAAATTTAACTAGCAAGATTCCACGCGAACTTACATACATACATAGGCACATCCATTGCAAGTTAAATAAAACCTTGAAATAAAAAGGTACAACTTATTGCCTATAGTGGAAGTAGGACGTCACTTCTTCCTGTATACTTGCTTAAGAATGTAATTGACTGTCACGAAGAGAAGTGATCATACTGTTTGTCGGTTAAAAGTTTCGTCCGTGAATAGCCTGTCTGACCCTGAGATAGTCGGGCGACCTTCAGGCCGGCAGACGTCGTACTAATGTCGTCATCACACAAAAAACAAGAGTTGTAATATTCAAAGGACGCGATTAATAATAAAGCGATATTTTGAAATGTAATCAAAGGGGATATTGGACTTATCAAGATGCCAGTAGTATGTACCGATATTGATAGATCGAAATATGCAAACTATGTGTTGGGTTTTCCAATAGGCGTATTCGTTAAAAGCATGCAAGTTTTAGATAGTTTTGCGTAGATCCTAAAAATATACACTACATACCACATGGTGTGTGTGTGTGTATCATCCGCATAGGGTAAACTATATACTTTATTATTCTCGGTACTGTTATTGGTACAGTATTGGTACATTTAATCATAATACTCATCCCTCTCTCACCAGCCCATTGATGTTCATTAATGTCTCTTTTCGTTGTCCAGGCTGTGGGCTCTCTAGCGCGTTCAACTACAGCCCGGACGACGGCTGGCCCATTTACGCGCTGGCCCTAACAATTGTTAGCCGGAGATCTGGGTTCTCTCTCCGGCTACCTCGGGTCTCACGGCGGATTGGTGAGCGTCCCTCCTCTCTGCACTTTATGTGTGGACGGATTCGGTTTCCCCGCCGTTCACCTGCACGGCCGCAGCAGCCGCCGGCTCTCTTGTCCAGACCCTGCTGACGATCTTGCGGAGCTAGGCCAGCCCAATCTGGCTGTCGAACGTCCTTTAACTAACGTACAAAAGCGTACATAGATGTTTGTGTATTCATACGCTTGTCGTTTCTATATGTAGCCGTCTGATACACTAATTATAATGAACTTTTTTTATGATTTTTTGTTTTACCAAAAAAAAGTATCGTTAGGGAATGGAATAGATTACTAAGTTAACGCTGAAGAGGCAGCGAGAAAATCTTGAGTTAATTATAAACATAATTCAATAAGTTTAATATATCGGTGCTTTAAATTTCGCTAATTACCTCTACGATATTAGAATTGCACTGGTCTGGGTGACAGTAGAATTCGCCCCATCGCCTAGTGTGTTACGTAATGCAAATTTAATTGGCTTAATTTGGAAATTTCAGCCGATAGTAGAAGTGAATATTTGCAAATAGTAATGTCGTGTTTTCTCTCTCTTTCAGCTTCTGCAGTAATCACGGAAACAAATGCCCCCGTCCTGGTACAGCGCCTGCAGAGCTGATGTGCGTCGCAGAAGCGATGATGCCCCGCCTCATACTACGACTGTTACAGCATTTTAGAGAAAACAGGTAAGGATTCAAAATTGTTAAACAGGAAGATCGGAGTGAAAAAACCTTTGTTAATGATATTTGTTATACATGTAAATATAAAGAAAATATGTTGTATTTTATACACGTGTAACAATATATTGTTACGAATTTGTAGGGGATTTGTAGCAGGTAAATTCGAACATGCCGTTGGAATTATCACAAAGTTTATTAGAAGTACACACACGTAATTCACAGCTCTCACAAGTATAGCCGAATATAACAGAACCAAACCTATCCCATACCCTCTAGCCTATACTATAAAGGCTGGCAACGCGTTGGCTTCTGCTGTCTACCCCAGGGTTCACTGGAAAAGAACGCTTTAGTGACAAGGCCGCCTGTTGTCCTATACAACTTGTATCTGCTTTTGTTTGTCTATGTTTCTGTTTACAATAGTGTTATTTATCTATGATCCTATCTGTCGTCATAAGAGGCGACGAAAACACTCCACAGCCATTTAGTAGGGTGTTTACCCGCCTCGCTGGCTACCACGCCTGGTCTAGAGTAGGCCGCCATAACAACCTTGGGTTGCGTTCCGACAATAGTGGCCAGGCTCCAATCTCCCCTTAGAGAGCGGCAGCACATTGGTAGCGCCTTTGGTCCTACGAATGTCAATAGGCGATGGTAACCACCTTCCATCAGGTGGGGCCCTATCTGCTGAACAGTCGAAATCTGTGGAGGTACTTTTATGCACATTTTTGTTTTCATATATAAAATCAATGAATAATATTATATCATCTGAACAGTTCTATAAGTCGCTTCTTAAAAACCCACGCGAGTTTCAAATATAGGTTCATCCAATCAAGACCACTCGAAATAGATGGAAGCTATAAATAAGTCGCACGGCTGTCTTTGCAGAGGAAGCCTTATTCATTGTATGAGCGCATAAATCAGCATTAGACTGTTGTCTAGTGTAATTTTCACCTTCACGTAGATAATGGGGTACTACTGACGCCCGTAGCATATTTTAATTATCTGGGCAAGACGCCTAGGAACTATAAAGAGTAGTACTGCATTTAAGGATAGTACATTTAATCCGTAATTTCAATCCATTGGTTCGACCTCGTCGCCTTTATTGAATGCGAACATTAATATTTTAAATTAGAGATGCTACGAATATTCGGCTGCCATTCTCCAATGGTCGAATACTGCATACTATCTACCGAATATCGAATATCAAATCGTGGAATGAAAAACGCATAAGATGCTCAAAATTGTATATGTAAACAACGTTTTAATAGCGTTAAATGCGATTTTAATTATTTTTTATTTTATTGGAACGAAGTTCCTTATCGCGCGTTGTGAAAGGGGGCTAGACGGAAAAAATTCTTACGAAAAGTTGTCACGACACTTTTTGCTATAGTAAGCTATTGTAAGCTGTGCGGCGTCGCATGTTTCTCTGTCTGTCTCTCTCTCTCTTATAGAAAGCAAGCCAGATATTTTCATTTCTATTTCGCATTGAACAGTGAAGGAACTTCGTTCCATCCGGTTGTCCCTTGACACCTCTCAAGTTTTTTTTATTTATTACTACGTTTCGGCTAGTTTTTAGAAAGTCATAATCAAATAAAAACACATTACATTATGCGCTTCAAACCGTTAAAACATCAATATACATATATATACATATATTAAAACGTGAAGCAAAAACTTTGTACCCCTTTTTACGGAAATTGCGCGGACGGAGGAGTATGAAATTTCGCACACTTATAGTTTATACAGAGAAATAGTGCAGAATGCTGTTTTTTTTATAATTTTGCATAATAAATACATATTGATTATTTAAAAAAAACATTACACACACTACCATATATTTGACACACACACGCATATATACTCTTTTGTTTATTGTTAAACTCAAATTAACAGTGTAGCCTTCGTGAAATCAGGGATTATAGAAGTATAGTCTTTGACAACAAATTATTATGGTCGAATTTCGACCACGGGCGATCACTAGTATAAATAAATAAATTATCGAGTAATAAAACATCATCGTTTAGGATATAATAAAAGATATTGCTGGGATTTGTGCCAAACGTTCAATTGGCGAAGTTAGAATAATAAAGCGTGTAGTTGATGGTACATGGGAGATAGTATGGTCGAATAAAGTTTTTAAATAAATATAGCAAACGTTGTCTGTCCCATACCGCCGCGCCGCCCTACCGCTAACGCCCACTCCACAGCGTAAGTGCAGCGGCGGCGCGGTGACGTTGTCAAGGCGGTGGTTTAATTATTTATTTAATTTTTTCTTTCTTTTTTTCTCAAAGAAGAGAATTTTTAGATACAACCGTGTCGCATAATTCTATAGTTGCAAACAACATGTTCGTAAAAAGGCTAGAGATTTCGCGATGCATAAAATGTTACCTCGCAGAATTACTGAGTTATTTGCTTTGAGTAGATACTGTTATTTATGTTCTTACAAGTTTTATACATTCTTGACAAGATTTTTTAAGTAGAAAGCGATCTGTGTTCTAATTATTTTACTACCGAAAATATTTAATGAATGCCCAATACAAAACTAAATGGCTAATAACGTTTAACAATTGTACTAATTCTATATTACTTATGTTCCATAATTAGCTGGTTAAGAATACATCATAATTAACAGTTTATAATTGTTTGCGTCATAAAAGTCGTAACATGTTTAACATAAAGAAGAAATTAATACTTGAACCGTGATACTCATTCTCAAAATGTGGTTTTGCAATATTTTATAATGCTGGGTGTGTTGCGCATTATCTCGTGGCCAGTGGGGGGGCGGAGGGGGGGGGGGTCACCGCGGGGCTTGTGGGATTCCCAATGGCTGGTTCTCCCACCAAACTTAACCCGGCGCCCCTAATTCACGCTTCACGAAGAGCCACGGGCCACTAGAGCCGTAGGCACTCACTGTAACACCTCGTGTAGGACTATTGTGGAAAATGAAAACAACAAATTGGGCTATTGGGGTGAACTGCTACTGGTACTAAGGGTCTGAGAATATGGGGGCTATATTGCTCGACTTGCCCGTCGCAATTTTCGGGGAACATCGTAAAATGGGCAGACGGTGAGCATTGGCCCCAAAAATGCCATAGAAGACAGGGGAAACATGGGTGTGAGCGGCTAATGGGTGTAGAGGGGTGGGCTGTAGGATCACCGAAGCTACTTCCGACGTTATGCCAATTATCAACTCCACCCCTGGAGCTTGAGTCTTAGATCCAGCGATCTCCACTCCGTGCCGGCTGGCTAAGGCAAGCACGGAGGCGGGTCCGAGGTGTCAGAACTCACCTAAGGCTTCGCCGCAAAGCCTTGCGGGTTTAGTTATATTATCTGTTATAATTATTTATTTTTCAGCAAAAAATTATTTTAATAAAAACTTTGGAGTTGAATTTTATCCGCATTGGTATAACTTTAAAGTAGTAAGCAGTTAAATTCGATACGTTTACTATAAATTAAGTTTATCTTTGTTTTTTCTTTTATCGTGTGTTGGATAACATATGTGATTTAGAAGGTGGGAACTTAGAATCAATGCTGCATACATTTTTTAAATATGTTTTTTTTTTTTTTATTGTCGCGGCACGATTTACACGGTATACAGGAAGGTAAACACCGGTCCAGCCGAGTTTGCAATCAGTACGCTCGCGCCGGTGTGTACACGCAGTATCAAAATTTACTATGACGAACACTCCGCCAAAAAAAGAATTCATTACGGAACGAAAACGAACAATCGTACGCGCAACAATATGTGTTCTGCTGTTTTGTGCGTATTCTTTTTGGAAATAAACATTTCCTTTCTCTTTTTCTGTGTCTTTATGATTATACTGTTGTTAAACAGACAATAGTAAAATGACGTGTAAATATTTCCATTTCTTCTAGGCCTTTACAATTAATTTTATGTATGCATAAATCATCATTTTAACTGGCGGTTCAGTGTCCGTAACACTCATTAACTTAAACGGTTGTTGGTTTTAAGTTTCAACATAATGTGTTTGTTCGTATTTGTTATTATAAATGCAGGGGTGGGCGGATTCCTTGAAATGTTGATGTTTTTATATGAAGGGTCGCTTGTTGTAGCTTTATCGTTTAGGGGGCGTTATTGTGTATATAGTAGCAGTATTCATTTATGCCTTATTGGGTTTGCAAATGGTTATATTGTAACGAACTTTTCTATGATAGATAAAATTATAAAATTAATTTGTAAAAAATATAATATTGTTCCGAGTGCGAGACTCGAATTAAAATGCCGTTAGAATTACTATAGACTTTATTAGAACTATACAAACACGTCTAATACAGATACAAATATAACCGAACACAACAAGTCCAAACGTAATGCAGAAGGTCGTAATTCAATAAAACGCGCAAAGTCTGTCTCTAATAGATATTTCCGATATGTACACTCGCCTTGATTGTGGTTCTCGCTCGACCCCCCCCCCCCTTCAATCAGGTCATCGTTTTATACTGCACAAGTGCAATGTGCCCGTATCATAATCCGAAACACCTGACTAATGAGTCGGCCGCAGCGGCCATAAATGAGTACAATAAAGCAATGGGCTGTTTCGTATGCCAATATATATGTAAACAAAAGAAGACGATCATAAAAGAATTACAATCAGTTCAAATGCCGACAGATAATAAAAATGTGTTTTATTTCAGATATGCAGGTAGTTTTTTTTTAAAATCGATAGTTTGTGTATCGGGTGCTTAACGACTGGGATTTAATTGATTATATTTCGTTTTAGGCCTTGTCCCCATTAGAAAAACTGAGCGGCTAACTGTTCGCTTTCAGTTTGCCTCCCTATTATTTTTAAAGTGGAGTGTCCATACAGCGCATAATGTGCGCAGTTTACGGCGTTTCGCTTGCAGACGACTCATTCAGTGAGTGGCCGATTAGCAGCGAACTATGCTCGCTGCCGGGCGGCGCAGTTCGCTCACTACGCACTAACCGTTGTATCTTCTCTCCCGAGAGTTTCCATGCGGTTCGCGGCTAATACACTACAGTTAGCTGCTAACTTGACATTGAGTTAGTGACCGATACGCCGTTCATAGTCAGCCGCTCACACCTCGTCTAATGTGGACACGGCCTTAAGCGATAAGATCGCCCATTATTTGTGTCTTTTTTCTATTTATAAGTTAGCTTTTACCTGGCGAACAATAAAGAATTCTCTAGAAGGTTAATGGTGTTCTAAAAAGTGTTTTCCTCTATTCCAGTTGCGGCATCCAAACGACGTCAGACATGTACCGCATCGCGGTCCAGGAGTGCGAGGGCTACGTTCAGATGCTGATGGAGTTCAACAACATGGGCGACCTGATGCGGTCAGCTATGACGAAGGCGCTCATCAATCCACAGGTACACTCCTTTCTTTCTGTCTACTTGATATTGCCAGGGGCTTTTAGACTTTGGACGATCTTCAGCACTCTTAATTTTGCCTTGACCTTCAAATTCTTTGTAACCACTAGCCAACTCTTCTGTTTCTTTGTGTATATTTTTTTTTATATAAATCCTAGATATTTCCAGTGACTTTCTCAATTTAAACCTATTTTTACAACTAACAATTTCTCTATGCTTTAGCCTCTTGTAATTGTTTCGTTTGAACGTTTTCTGAATAAAAAATATTGTATACAATTTAAAGATTTTTAAATTTGCTTGTGGCTAACGTCACCCATTGACATCTGCAACACTAAGGCCTTGAATACACATGCTACTAGAAAAGCATGCTTGTTTGCTACTCGGTAGTATGCTCATGTATAGCATGCTCTCCAAGTGTGTACATTTGTTCATGAGAGCACATACCTCAGAAGCATACTTATTGCCGGCATGCTTCTTTCTAGCACGTGTGAGATACACATGCTCATATTCAGCTTTCGAAATGGACGTTTCTTTGCGGAATGAATTAATTTTTTAAGTTCAGTATGATAAATGGATCTTAAATTTTTAATTTTTGCTTTAACACTTTTTAGTGTTAAATTATCATCGATTCTTAATAAACTTTGGTACGCATTTTCTCTCGAAATTGTATTGTGGTGAGCGTACATTCCATAAACACTCATAATTTGGGTAATGAAATATAAAATTTAAAGATTTGTCATCGCCCCATCGAGCCATCGTGACTTTTTTTTTTTTTTTGAGGCGAGGGAAAATGCTAACCGATTTACGCACTCTCAGGGCCGTCACTAGGAAACGGCGCGCATCCACCGGGGGCGATAACGCTAGCAATAGTATGCTTTGTTTGCGCTTCGTCCGCGATGGCTTGACACTGAGGAGTGTGGAAGACTCAGAGCGATGCCGCACGGGCGAGCAACCTCAATACCCACTAAAAACCCCCTCCTCCTGCCATCGTGACTACGCGTACCCACGCAAACAAATCAAGTAGCATGCTCGCATAGATACAGGTTCAGACTTGCTTTGGAGCCACCGCTTTCTCCCCCGCGCCTCACACCGTGTCCTCACTAGCACGAAAAATAGACCGGCATGCGATTTAGTTGCGTGCTTGTTCACAAGCATGCTCTTTTCGTAATCACATGCTAATTGTATGCTATTAAGTAGCATCTGCTCGAAACTAGCATTATGTGCTACTACGTAGCATGTGTATTCCAGGCTTAAGGAGCGTTGCGTTGCCTGCCCTTGCGCTAAACGTTTTTCGTGCGATGACTGAGAGTTCCGATGGCCTACTTCTTCCACTTAGTATCCTATCACTTTTATCCCATTGAAGAGAGTGCCCCGTATAGGGTGGAGTAGCGAAACGGCTGGCTCCTCCGTCTCAAAGGCAGATCTCCCAGTGAGGCTATCGTTGTCTCTCGCACGCCTAGGCCCACCTATTACTGTTGGAAATTTGTATATATTCTTTGTATGTGTCGAGAATCGTTTGCGACTTCAATTATTATAGAGCGCCATCTATTGGTAAGTGTTCCACTATCCCATGCTAAAGACTGGCAACGCGCTGACTTTGCCCATGGTATCGCAAAAGTCCCCAGGTGACGGCAACCACATTCTAACCACAGAGGGGCCATCTGTCTGCTTGCCAGATTCCCAATTTTAAAAAAAATACATGGAGAAGACTGAAATGTAGGTACTAATATAGAACATAGGTCTGTTAATCTATGAAATTGTTTCTATTTATCTGTCTTCTGCATTATATGTCATTTATATAATAAGACTGTCGATTAATTTATTTTGTAAATTTCAGATGTACCGCAATCTGGTGGAGCCTCCATTCCCGGACACAGAGTACGGCAATTATATGGCGGAATCACATAAAATGTACGAGAAAGCACTTGAACTGTTCCCAGCGCCAGAACCGCCTGACGAGTAAGTTCACCATCGCCATTGTATTTTTATGATAGTTTCTTATTTTATGAAGGAAAGTATCAAGGAGCTGTTAATAAAGTATGTGTCATGCTAACTTTTGTCTTTTTGAACGCCCTCCTCACGCTGTGTCACGCCACGGACATTAAATATATCTCCCTCAACCTTTATTGGTTTTCTTCTCCCAGATGTGAACTGCGAACGTCATGTTCTTTTAAACAGCCTCACCCAACAACCCATTCCCCCGTTGACCTTTTGGCACAGCAAGCGATGCCCCCCCGCATATTCCTATAAAATTTGCTATTCAGGGATGAACATAAAATATATTTTATTATAATTATTTTATATATTTTATTATATCCGTGTAGGAACGGAGAAAGAATACAATTTCCTGTGGTCTGTCATAAGAGGCGACAAAACAACCCAGAGCCAGGTGGTAGGGCATTTGTCCGACTGGATGACCGCCATCACTGATCTAGAGTATGCTGTCGTAACACTGGTCAGGTTCTTGTCATCGTTTCGAGTGCAGGAGCACATTGGCAGCACCTCTGGTGATGCAAATGGCCATAGGCGACTTTAGCATTAAAAAAATGCATGTATCCGCATGATGTGAATTTATTTTCTAATTAATCTATATGTTTTTTACAGATATCGTAACCTGCCTGCGCTTGCGCCGCGTCTCACACACAATACACTATTAGACGAGTTCATATTTTGGACGTTTAAATACGAATTCCCGCAGAACGTTGTTTGTTTTTTGCTAAATATGTTGCCAGATCAGGACTACAAGGTAAAGAAAACTACTTTTTTTTAAAATAGCGAAACTGGCAAACATATGCGGCGCGTTCCACAAGGCGACCGCGGTCGTTGTGGTCGTGGCGGAATCGTCACTAATGACGTCATCATTTTCGATCACACAACGCTCACAACGTCCGATGTCAAGAGATGGGTCGAATAGATTTTCCACTGGGGCTTACGATTGTAACGCCGGCAAGCAAGGGGAACGGGAAAAATCGCGGTCGTGAACGTGGTCGTTGTGAGTCTCTAATGGAACATAGCCACAGACAGCCGTCTTATTTTTTAATTTATTTTTGATTAATCTCCTCCTGACAGACACGATATGTAAGGGTGTTATTTTCTTATTATGTTTGTATTTTTCTTCTTGTAACTTATATCTATTACAAAGTATTTATCTACTATTTTAATTTATTTTATCTTATATCCTTCCCTCCCTTGTCTTACATCCCGGCCGCCCTGTTAGGAAGTGGTTATAGTCGCCTATAGGCGATTGCAACACCGGGGGCCGAGTCAACGTATTGCCAGCCTTTGGGAGGTGATAGAGGGACAGACAGGAGCATGATAGAGGGGATGAAATGGGGCCTTCGGAACTCTGACATGTCGTAAGAAACACGATTACCTCTAGTCTAATTGTTTGACACCGATATTCTGTGAGAGTGTGCTATTACATATGACATAAACTGTTAATTATTATATGAATTAATAAGCTCAACTCACCCAATCCATACAATGAAAAAAAAAAAAAAAAACGAGAACATATGGCCGAATGTGACCCCCAAAATACAGGCCTGTCCTAGTTTGGGGGCAAACCGACAACTTAATAGTCTCAAGAAATGTACCTAGCATAAAAATATTGTTTACTGTAACTTACTTTACTTTACTTAAATAAATAAATTATTATTATTATACATTAGTTGTGCCCGGGACTTCGTCCGCGTGCAATATTTTTTGGTGGTATTTAAATATATAAACTGTATGTAAACAACTAGATTTAAACGTTTTTTACATCATAGGTAAATAGGTTTGGCTGACGCCTCCAGTTATCCTATTATACACCGTTGTTAATTATTTTTACTTTATTTAAATAAATATTTGTTATCTTGAATCCGATTTTATTTCCTATATATACTTCGGAATACAAAGTTAACAACACTAAAAAAATGGTAGCCTACTCCTTATAACATAAGCTATCTGCCAGTTACCAGAGCATCCCGACAGACAGACAAAACAATCTAAATATTGCATTTTCGGAATCTGTTCCGAAATATCCTTCAATCTCTATCACGTTTTTATTTTGACTTTACAAATAGACACTTCAATTTTATTTATCTCTCTAAATATACTGATCGAGTCGGTCCTACTATACTCTGATTTTTTATTACCTGACGGAAATGACAGCTGCATTCGACTTTTCTTACACCCGACGTAAAAACAGAGATGTTATTAGTCTAACTGCTATTTGTTTCTCTTAACTCTGTTAACGGGTCCATCGATTTGGATGTGGCTTTTTTGTTTGTAAGCATATTTTCTAGCGATCGTTCTTAGACAAGGTTTATTAAAATTGGTTCAGCCGTTTCAAAGTCATCATTATGTTGCACGTTTAGAGCATGGATAGACGATGCTCCAAGCTTACAGCATAAAAATGGTCAATCACAGCTGCCATTTTAGTTCAGGTAATTAAAAATCAGAATATAGTTAATCAAGATAATGATTCCATAAGTGAGTAGTAACCTACTACAGGCTTATTCATAAGTGATTAGTTGATTCAATCCACACAATTCACTTATGAATTAGCGATATCATCATAATAATGATTTCACAGGCTCCGCCAGCTCAAAATACCGGATTCAGAGAATCCATAGTTTAGTCTAATGCCCCATCAAATAGTTTCCAAAATTCATATAACTCTTCTATTCCAGGAACACTTAACGCGTACATTTGTGATGCACTATGCTCGAATACCACTCGTACTGGAGGCAGCAGGAGATCCGGACACACTATCCAACCGAGTAGTCCACATGTCAGTCCAACTCTTCTCCAACGAAGCATTGGCACTCCGTTGTGTCCAACAACTCCATCTGTTACATGTTATGGTGTTATCATTACGAATGATGATGGGAAAGATATTAGTACAGAATACACTCCATGATCCTGATCAGAATTTTCATTATGTGATCGATTGTACCAAAAGGGTTATGAAGGAACACTGTTATTGGCCATTGGTGTCTGACTTTAACAATGTACTTTCGCATAAGAGTGTGGCGTTGCTGTTTCTGCAGGATGATGCGCTTGTGGACATGTGGTTCGAGTTCCTATCGATGTTGCAAGGTGAGTGTCAATCGGTACGCGCAAAACTTATATGCGCTTGGAGTGAAGTTAGCTTTGTGCGCTTGCATGATGTGTGTTGACGTTTATTGTACCTGACAATGAAGTGTGAAAGAGATATTATGCGTGTCTTGACTGCAACTGAGCGACAACGCATCACTATCCTCTCAGCTCTGTACGTGAACCTTACAATCGTGTTTTGGGCAACAACGTGTACGAACTTCAGAGACGCATATAATTTTGGTCATATTATACTATTGTTTGTTATGATTTTTTTTTAAATAGTAAAACTTGTTTATTTATTTTACTCGTTTGAATGATATTAGATGGTCCAAACAAGATCCGTTTAATTTGTTTATTAAAAAAAAAACAATTTCTATTCTACAGTTTTTGGATGCCTGTCAGCTATTATCAAAATATTAATGACAGATCAGTGATAGTGACCTATTAACAAGTCACCACAGATAAAACTAAATTAAAATATCTAATCAGAGAAACAAAAGAATAACAAACTTGAAAAAATAATGTAAAATAATGACCTAACCTGCTCTTTTAACTTAAATTACAAAATACAGAGCACTTAATTTTGGAAAATGAGAGAGTTTTCGTATGAAAGTGCGTAATCCGAATTAAAAGTGAATTTGAAAATTTCTTCTAGGCATGAACGTCAACATTCGCGAAGTGGGTGGCCATATCGAGTTCGAGCCTTCGTCGTACTACGCAGCGTTCTCTTGCGAATTGGAGGCCGCTGCCTACCCCATGTGGTCCGTTCTCAGCCACCTTACGGAGGCGGAACAAGCCCCTTTGGCCAGGAGGATCATCGCCGCCGCCCTCACGTATCTGCAAGAGTGGCTGGACGCCGTGCATTTCACCACGCCGCACATGGAAAGGGTATGTCCCACTGTTGTATGCCTTACGCCTCCTTGCTCCACTTGCGTTAGTGTTGGGGACTGTGTCCAAATGTATCTTCTAGCATTAAAAAACAATGTGTTAACTATTAGCTACATTACTGTATATACATGAGTTATCTGATAATGTTTAACGTTATAATATTTTCTTAAGTTTTCGCAACTTGTATACATAATAAAACTATGTTTTAACGGTTTTAAGCGCGCAATTTTTTTTGATTTTTTGTTATTGCGACATTTTGGCCACTTTTCAGTGACCGTGATCACGGAAGACCAAGATGTCAAGTGTCAATGAGTATTGTTAAAGTTTTATTTAGCCTGCCGCCAGCTTGCTCATTTTAATTATTTAGTTTTAATTTTGTTTATGGTTCAGTGAATCAGTCTGCGATCAGTGAACACACGCGGGATAAATCCAACTACTACATCAGATTCGATAACCCACAAATCCTCGCGAAAGACAATCGTTTCTTACCTAGAATGATGCGTGAGGCTATTGAAATAAAAAAAAACACCCAAATTTCAAAAGAGAAGATGGTTGGCAAGTAGCACCTGTTTGGGATCCGATCATCAAAATTATTAAGACCCAAACCCAGCAAAAACCAACTGCCAGACCTCAAGGCACTGTGAGCTCTTTCTGTGTGCAACGGAATACAAACCAACTTGACTGATAATTTCTTTTATATTTCCTTCCACCTTTTAAATATTATATAAACTTATTAGAGCTAGGCATGTTTGCTTAAAAATTTCTTGCGCCGCTTCTTCTCTTCAAGCCATAACATGTTGCAATGCGGTGATAGATTAGACTCCCATAGAGTAAATAATAACCATAAACAAAATTAAAACTAAATAATTAAAATGAGCAAGCTGGCGGCAGGCTAAATAAAACTTTTACAATACTCATTGACACTTGACATCTTTGTCTTCCGTGATCACGGTCACTGAAAAGTGGCCAAAATATCGGAATAACAAAAATCTAATAAATTATCGCGCTTAAAACCGTTAAAACGTAGTTTTATCAAGATATTATTCCCAAAAACCTGTAATTATTTGTCTGTTAACAATTTCAAATTTTTAATCCTGTATTTTAGCTGTAGATTTTCTATCATTAAATAAATAAATCTGTGTGTTAGTGCTGATATAATGATTGAAAGTGACATTTATTTTGCAGACTGAAGTGATGCACGCGTCGTTCCACTTCCCCCTCCACCGCTACCTGGCGGCGTTCCTCTGCGCCGCGGTGAGGGGCATGGGCGTGCGCGCCGCGGACGTGCTGCCCCCCACAGACCTGCTCGCACTGCTCGCCGTACACCCGCTCAGGGTGCAGGTAAGTCTACGAGCAGCTTCTGATCAAAATTTACATGCGTCCCTGAAGTTCGTACACTTCATTGCATAGAACACAGTACATACGGAACTGAGAAGGGTGAGTGTTGCGCTGTCGCTCGCTTGCTATTCGGACTCGCATGCTATCTCCTTCGCACCACACAGTCAGTTGTAATAAACGTTAGGACGACTAGATCTGCCCAAACTCACGGAGCTAACTTCACTCGAGGCGCGTTTTTGTTTTGCGTATACTTTAGTCAATACAATATACTTCTGATGAGTAACATAATAAGTTTAACAGATGTGTTAAATGAATTGAATGTACGTATGTATGTTTAAGACAAATATAATACTAGAATATTTGTTTTTTCATGTGTGGGAACCCTTACTACAATATTCTAAGACATTGTGTTTAAAAAAACTCCTGTGTATATTTATGCTTTTCACACTTTATTTATAATATCAAACAACCCAGTTTTCCTTAGTTTTTTTATGTGTCTTCCTGTTTTTCAGGGTATATGTAGATAAATTTAAAAGCCTTACCTACATATAAAACTTGATCCTCATTGTTAAACCGTTTCCGAGATACACGAAATAAATTAATATCTGTACAAGAATTACTCATTTATAGCTCATAAGATATCAAACTATATTGGTGTATACACATGCTAACTTTACTGCTAGAAGACTTAAGCATGTGAACAAATAAACAAATTTTCATTGTATTAATTTTCCTACAAAGGCTTTCTCCTAAGTAAAGTTCAACTGGAACTATAACTACATAACGGAATTAAATGAACAGATTCCTTAAAATGGCTACCTCATGAATTGAGTGTGCAAGTCTTTGTCCGCTTAGCTCACTGGAACGCAGAGGACTTCTGACATGATTAACTTTGTAGACGAACTTCCCTTTATTCTACTGTGGTCTGGATATCTGGGGCCGGTCCTAGAGTGGTCCCTTGTGTACTACCCATAACACAAGCGTAACTTGATTAGTTTGGGGCTATACAATGTGTGCATAGGTTGCATCGGTTTAAGTAATATTTCGGAATATTACTTAAACCGATGCAAAAAAATTGAAATAAATATTTAAAACACTGAAAATTAAATGTTAGAACAGAAAATAAACTAAAACTACAAGGATATCATTTACAAAATCATTATTTATTCACTTATCAAATTTAAAGTAACTTAATTATGAGTATAAAGCAATTGCCTACTTAGTACTTAAAGCGAAAAATGTTCTTTGTCCTTAATAACATTCTCTTGTGTAAAAAATAAAAATAAATTTCAGACAAGTGGTCAAGGTTCCACGTTTAGTTACGTATTTGGATTCTTTGCTGACAATATTTCTAAGCTCGTAGAGAACCACAAACATTATTTAATGGTTATAAATGTGCCATACACATCTAAATTTGTAAGTAGATAGCTACTGGCAACGCATTTATGTGCACTTTATGACTTGGTAACATATTTATATGTACTTTATAAACTTCTGATGATATTCTTTGGAATTTTTGGAGTCATATTTGAATTACAACATTTTGCAAATTAATTACTGCTGAAGATATAGATACAATAAAAAATAATAATCTGAAGATAAAATTATATAGAATAGAATCATATTTGTACAAACTCAAACATAGCTTTGATCAATCTTCCAACTACTCTGGTCGCATAAGTAGGCACTATTATTCTAACTTAATTAATGACAGGCATAAACTCAGTGGTCTCGTTCTCTTCATTAAAATCGCTGGGCGGTGGTTCTGCGTGAACATGTTTCGAGAAGTCGTACGTGATCAGTTTGACCGCTATGAATCCGCCGGAGCTGCGCGCGCCGCGGTGGATTATGCCGGCCCCGCTCGCCAGCGATGAACCTGGTCGAGAATAAAATGTGTTTATAAAATAAAATGCATCCTTGAAGTTCGTACATGTCATTTCGTGGAACACAATTATAAGGTTCACGATGTTGCTACCTACACAAATGTTTTGGGAATTGCTTACGGCAAGGCGAGCGGCGGCAGTGGCTGATTGTGATTGTGCCATTGTTGGCTAAAACTATCAACATTTTCGTACTCTATAGCTCTTTGAGTTGATATATTATACGACATAGAAGTTAGATAATACAACGTACCGTTAGGTACATTTTCTAGAAAATATTTATAAGGAAATCGACACTTGATTTAATAGATTCATCATTACGACAAGTACTTTTGGAAACCAAGTGTGTGCTGATCAAACTGTTAACTATTTGGTTCTTATGGTTTGGCATAGAATTTTAGAAAAACAATACAATTGGAAATATTCCCCATGTCTCAAAACTACTCAAAGTATCTTGTTTAGGCCAATTTTTGTTAAAAGTTTTAATTTTCATCATTCAGATTCCTCACCCTCATTGTTAGGGTAGGCAGAATACAGTATATGTGATTTGAAGTAAATGTTCTTTTTGATCAAAAATGTTCACATCCTGCAGTTACATGTTTCGCAGTTCCACACACTATTGCGGAATGGTTTCATACATTTCCCCCTCAAGTTCTATCAAAGACCTTATAGTTTTAAGAAAAAAGGCTTTGACATAAACAGACAGATGGGCGGAGATGATGATTAAATAAGATTTCCGTTTTTTCCCCCAAAACTACTATGGACCCCTAAAAATAAGTATTATGATATTACCGCTATTTGGTAGAACCGCCTGGATGTCAATGAAGGGTACGGTGCTTTGTGCCGCGTCCGCATCGAAATCTGAATGCGTGAAGTCCACATATTGGTCGTGCTCCGAGTCCACGGGCAATGGGGTGTGGCTGCGTATAGGTATGTCCGGTTTGTCCAGTAGAAGACGTTTCCTGAAAGACCGATGAGATTTATGGGACGAACATAGACAGAGCTGCTTAGTGACATTTTCGCTAGATCAACTTGGCTTTCTACTAATATACTCGCTACTTTAGTACCAATTTTATATAATCTATAATTTTGGGGATGAGGAGTTTCTGTAATAAATTTGCAAATGAGAATATAATCAAGGAGGCTAATGCGACCAGCCGATTTTACAAATGCAACAAACAACAATAATACTCTATTGTTCACCCATCATGACAAAAATAATAGAACATACATACAATGGGCGGCTTTATTGTTTAAAGAAATCCAGGCAAACTTGTGAATTGTTGCCTGTCTTTGTTAGAGCATCACATGAAGACTACCGAACGGATTTAAATGAAATTACACACAGCTATTTTATATCCCTGGTGAATACATAAGATACTTTTATCTGGATATGTGACTTCGGTTCTGTGGAATTCATCTAACGAAAAAGTCGCTTGACTGGCAACAGTGAACTTAGGATACCTAAAATCTTGAATAATAAGACAAATTTCGCTAGTAATAAGCAAGAAATCTGCTAGTATACATTATCATTATGATATGGGAGCTATATTCACAACATAATAAATTACCTTGGATGTTCTGAGCCGTCTGTATTATCGTTGCTAATCCATTGACTCTTATCTGGGAATAGTCGTCCTGTTGTGTAGTTGAACGGCGTAGAACGGATTTCGAAGTGCAAGTGAGCCCCAATTAGACGGAACCTAAAAAGTTTATGTAGGAATGAAAAGTCGAAGTTCTAGTAGAAACACGAAATTTGTTTTATAATATGATTAAAAAATCCAATAGTATTTAGAATTTTACTAATAGTTCATTTTCCTTACTCGGGTTATAAATTGACATGAGATTTATGCAATGTCAAATTTCTACCAAAGATTAGCCAAATGAATGAGTAAGACTTTGATCTTTGGCATTGTCATGTATTTATCTAGCATATTATAAAAGTAAGGATTTAGAGAAATTCTAAAATATTAATTTATAATTCTAACTAGCGGTCTGACTGGCAGACATTGTCCTGCCCTCTCACTCAAACACACATCAAAATCGTAAAGCCCGATTCGAGTGCCAAGTGTTTGGTTTAGATTAATGGGTTACCCTACTAAAACTTAATCCCTAATTTTTATATAGGCTATATTAATCAGGAATAATGTAGTATTCGAATGGTGAAAGAATTGAAACCGGTCCAGTAGTTATTGATTTTATTCATTACAAACATACAACAATACGTCTTTCCTCTTTATAATATTAGTATAGACTACAGTGACACTTTCTGAAGCTGTATGTAGATTAGAATATAGACCTAATTTATAAACTTTAGAGAAATGTTCATCAGCTTAACTTATTTCGGAATAAGAGGATAAATATAAGATTTTAAAACGTGATAGCAATGTTTTTCTTAAACATTTGATATAAATTCTGTAATGATTTACTTGTGAAGAACGCCATAACACTTACCTAACTCCAGTCAAAACGTGCCCAGACGGTGAGTCCAGTTCATCCAAATCGATAGCTCTCCTCTCGTACGTCAGTGTGTGATAGTCAACTCCGTCCCTAAGTCCTGATTCTGAAGGGTCAAACTTTTGCACTGGCACCCAATTACCAGCTCTGACGGAGCCGCGTTCTCCCAATGTGCCTTCGTGTACCTGCAGGTGGAAGACTCTGCCGTGTTTAACCAGACGAATGCCTGTCACCACTCTGAAATAATATATTATAGTAAACAGTTACTTTTCCATGATTAACTATGGTAGCTGATTATTTATATAAAAACATTTTGCTTTTCAAAACTTTTCCAGCAATATTTCTGATATAGTCTGGTCAACCTACCTTTACTGAAATATTTTACTTTAATGAATAAGTATACGTAACTATAAATTTTGTAGCTGCTCTGACTGCGCCAGAAATAGTTGGGTATAAACGCTTTACACGTAATTGATTACTACACAGCCTACTGTAGCTGGCTAGACTAATAAGTTCAACATGGAATATATTTAGCTTTTAAGTGATGTATTTTTTTACAATTACTCCCTGAACTCTTATAAGTAATAACATATTAAAGACACCCGCACACCCATGCCAATAATAATAATAAAGAATCATTGAGAAATCCAAGTCCAACAAGACGGTGTAAGGTTATAGTAAAAGTTCACAAAATAAACCCTGAATGTGACATGTATGTAAATTAAATATTATATATACAATTATTTTAAAATAGGTACCCGTCCCTCCTAAGTATATCCATTATTGAAGCTAATTGATTAAAAAGCGTATTAGAATTCCCAAAGCAATTATCCCCTGTTTTATTGTAATTATAACAACTATTAGCATTATTACATGTAAAATATTAAAATACTAAGCAACTGAAGTGAAATGGAAGTTTTGTTATTAACATATTTACAAGATCCAAAATATCGTTATTAAACCCTGCCCCGCTTTATTTGTACTGACTTGTTCTTTCGAACGTCTGCAGCAGATTCTCTCATGCTGAAGAAGCGTTCACTCGTACTGACATCGTCTTCGCATAGGCACATACAATACGAGCAGTGGAGGAGATTCCATCTCCACCAGGAGTCGACCTTTGGAGGAAATTCGTTCATTAGATTGCAATATAACTGTTGATTCACATTCAGAAGTCATTATATTTGTAAAGGTGACTACATCCAGCGTACATGGAGAAAACAATTTTGGAAAGTAAGGCATATTATGACAACGGTGACATAATTCAGAACGTAAGTGTGCGGGTGTCCCATTTTCAATGTGGGACTAACTTGTTGTTCTTGACGTCCGATGTCGCGTCCCACAGGCTGAAGTAGCGGTCGGAGTTGGTTTTGTCGTCGCAAAGGCACATGCAGTATGAGCAATGCCAGAACAACCAACGCCACCATGAGTCGACCTAGAGAATGTCTTGTATAGGTCACGGGGTAATTTGCAAAGGTTATTTATTCAACTTCAAAATTGTGTCCTGCCAGAATTAACATTTAGCAAACTAAAATCAACTCTAACAGAGGCTCAGGAACTATAGAAAAATCTTTCTAAATCTCTAATAAAAGATTTTGATATTCTTTAGCAGAATCAGTAAAATCGGCATCAGTGTTCAAATAATCATAATAAAATGTTTTTGAATTTACACTAACAAAAAATGCTGGGTTTTAATTATTATTATATAGGTTAATCATTTTTTATAGGTGTATCGTTACATTTATTATTTATTATACTCATCATAATATAAACAGTCATGGGTCAAGAGATAAGCTGAAGTTTATTTCACAATAATCTTAAGTAGGTAAATATTTTGCTTTTTACGAATTTTTTTGCTTATTGAGAATATCAAAGTGATCTTATTCCGAAGCAAAACTTTAAATAATTGTTATTTAATTTTTTGAGATTCGTATATGTATAGTTCAGTTGGTATAAAAATAAAATCCAAATCTTTACACTTCAAATTAACAAAAGTAGCTGTGAAAGGTAACAAACCAACATTGGAGGATATTTGAACCAATGTTGGATCCAGATTACACATTAAATAAATCATTCTCACCTTGGTTGTTCCGAGCGAGCACGTACCAGGTTTGCCGAGTGTCCTGCCGTTCTCATATTCGATCCATTCGTAACGACGATTGCTGGTTCGACTCTAAAAATGTATTCAGAAGGAATTCTTAAATCGAGTGAACTATCATAAATTAAATTTACAAATGCTTAGAATCCTGGTGTGTTCCATATATATTAGAACAATGTGATGTGATAATATAATTTTCATCATATATTTATTTCCAAAATTATCTCTGAATTGTTAAAAATATTATTTTCAATCTTTTTCTTTGTTTACATATTGTGCTTTAGCATTGTTATTATTTCATTATGACGAATCATTCAATTGAATTCGTGTCATTTGAATTGGGGTTAAGGTTGTAAGTATATCATATAGTTTGTTAAACGCTTAGAAGCTTCTAACTCGGTATGTCTGTTCTGGAATTTATTAATATAGTTAGTGCGGAATTTATTATTATTATTATTTTGCTCTATTGTCATTATTATCATAAGCTACCATTCGAAGTTACAAAAAAATATAACTTTGCTATCGGCTGTTTACTCTTCTTTTTTCTGCTGGATATTTATTAACTCCCACTGTTGATAAGGTTCTTCCTTTTGCACAAACAATAAACATCCTCAACAGTCTGTCTATTGGGTCGCAGCTTCACAACAACCGATCGTAGCTTTTTTAATTTCATTTAGAAGAAAAATTAAATATACTTACAGCTGGACACACCCACATGTCAGAATCGAAGTAATTACAGTCCAGGATTCGTCCTTTACAGGTGGTTTGTTTAGCACAAAATTGGTCTTTGAAGCATCCTTGTTCTTTGGCTAGCGTATAGTATCCGCAATTCTCCCTGCAAGTTTGGTCCGGATTAAGGTCCACTTCGTTCGTGATGTAGCCTTGCAGGAGACGGGTCACTTGAGCATAGGTTACTCCTGAAAATTACCACAGAGCAAATGTTATGGTACTCCCACGACTGCTCTAATCTAGCAATAGATGAAATAAGATTTATTTGGAAGGGCATAGAATTGGACGAAAATTATATATACCAAGACTTTGGTTTATTAAAACCTAAATGTCTCACTATAATAGTTATTTTGATGAATCAAAAGGCATTACTATGTTTATTAGTGCCACCTTGATGATACTTGCCTGAGATTCTAGAAGTATAAAAAACACTCATAATGTCACACACTTGTATATTATTTGTAAATATAGTAAAAATATCACATTGTGCATGGTATCTATTCTTGCATACGGAATATTTCAACTCTGTAGATAAAAGTATGCTATATATATTTAGCACGGTAAGTAGCTTTCAATCTATACTAAGTTTCTATGACTACTACGACGGATTAGTTACTTGTTATGGTGGTGGAAAAATATTACCAGAGTATCGCAGACCTTAAATCCCTTAATAGTATTCATTTGTTTGTTTGTTTCTTCAACCATTTCTGTATCCGCTGCTGTTGTTAATGTTGATGCGGACAAATGTTAAAATAAATTCTGACATTATTTACATATGGAAGAACGTTCTTTGAAATAACACCTTATTGTCTTACCTATAAAATATCATGATAGAAATAATT
Source organism: Dendrolimus pini (assembly GCA_949752895.1). Taxonomy (NCBI): domain Eukaryota; kingdom Metazoa; phylum Arthropoda; class Insecta; order Lepidoptera; family Lasiocampidae; genus Dendrolimus; species Dendrolimus pini. The sequence goes on along the minus strand of OX457138.1, from coordinate 1,682,258 downwards.
TTAATTATTGCTGAATCAATAATATTTATTGCCCTATTTGACTCGTTGTACAAACTTATGACGTCCAAAGTAGGTATGTTCATACAAAATATCTTAATTAAATTTTCGTAAGCTTTCGCGACTAGTACACATAACAAAACGTATACGTATCTTTATTATATCTCAATTGATTTGACTTTTCGCTCCTCTACTGCTTCCTATGAACTGTAACGTCCAATTAATTGTTAACCTTCTTAAAGTCAACGTACAACTGTATGATGTTGATGACTCTTAGATACGCTTAGTTAACAAGAGGTGCCTGTACTTTTCATGATGAGATGATTTACATATAAGATCGATTACGCAGCCTTCTGTAGCCATACTAAAGAAACTGCTAACGAGCCCATACTATACCTAACAACAGTGTGGAATCTGTTATGCAAAATTTATAGGTCATATCAAATTTGTACCTTCTCTCTGTACGGAGGGATCGCACATGTATAGATCTCTTTTGGCCATGGACATCGCTGCTCTAGCTACTGACGCGGCCTGGCTAGTCCTCTCGCCGTACCTCTGCCTCGTTAAGCTGGCTTCTTGAGTATAGTTGCCTGAAAATGATGAGTTTCTTATAAAAAATCAGCTGTTGAAATTCAAACTACAGTGATGTTGTGTATCATTTAAACACAAGGTATTGTTAATAACGTGTACAGATCATGAATTGAGTCTGTCTTCTTTCACCTTCTCCCAATTATTTGGGGTCTGCACAATATGTATTTTCTTTCCATACACCTCTATTTTGACATTCATCCTCTTTCACACCAAAAATCATCATATCATCCTTTACACAGTCCATTCATCTCTTTTTTGATCTAACTTTACATTTGTACTCGTCAATCTTCCAGTTTAACATTTTTTTTGTCAAGTGACTTTCATCGCTCTTCATTATATACCACTTTAGTCTTCTAATTGACTGAAAGTTATTTTTGGTTAATTGATCTTAGTTAATTAGTTACAGATTTAATTCTTGTGTTACAACGTGTTTTTATGTTACTCTTTATTCAATAAATATATCAGTAGAGAAAGAAAATTTATTTTGCAAAAATATTCCATATGTAATTTTCGTACAACAAACAAATCTTTTTTTCCTCTGCAAGCACTTGTATAACACAGATACACGTAAATAACAGTATCGCTTTGTTTCTAATTTGTTGTTATTATGCACTTATTTTATAATTGCTCATACGAATGTTGCAAAGATAAAACCTCATGTGAAGTGATTCATTGAAACACATATGAACAAAATGCATTGTTTTTCAATGCGGTTAAATAATATCAGCAGTATTAACACTGTAATCGAAACAAACACTTCAGTTCCTGTCATGATTGCAACCGGACTAATATGCAGTGATTTTTTTTGCAACCCTCACTGACATGTATGGTGGCTAACGTTTACTTAGTTTTTTCCCGGTTTCACTGGACTCCTAGACTACGTACACATTCCTTCCGAATTTAATTGACGTACAGCCAACAGCCTTCAAGTTAACCACTATGTCAAAGCTCTATTGTTTTCCGTGTTTCACTGTCACTGTGTTCACTTTCATTACGTCAGATTTAAAACCACACAAAGCAACGGATAGGCGGTTGACATAAAATTTTAGTAACAACTAAATGATATAATTCGTTGCTTTATGTCCACATACTTCTTATACATATAATTTACTGTCAGTTAACTTTAAATTCCCATCATGTGTTCTCGATATTAATGTTAATATGAGCCACTTATCTCTTTGTTTATGTTAATAAAGTGTTAATTGAAACTAGTTTATTGTGGCAACGGTTAATTGTTTCATTAGTCTTATATTCTTGTGTGTATTCATCAATGCACACTAGAAGCTCTAAATTACTATTTATGGATATAAAACCTACGTTATTATACTAACGCCTATTTATTTTTTACCAAGAAAGTATTGTAATTATCAGATTTGAAATTGTTTATCTTGGTGAGCAATAATGTTTATGTGTATCTATCTATCTACATTAAATAATCTTCATCTATTATTTTTGTTTTATAAATATATAGTATAAAAGCTTTTTTTTATTTTAACGCGCCTTTGTCTTGCAATAGTTCCCATGATGCTGAATTTCGTAAAAGGATATTTTTTTCTTATCTGGATATCATTGAAATCAACCCTAGAGATGATCATGTATATGTTAATCATAACAAATCTATGCTTAGCTTAGGATTATACAGTGTATGTGTATTCGTCTCCTGAGATAACAAATAATTCAACTTTCTGATTAAGAGCTGAAATTATTCCCATCGAAATTCTATGTGAGATATTCGTAAATAAATTCAACCTTGAACTTTTAAATAAAAAGATGTGGTATATTTGCGAAACGTGACTTACCCTTTCCATATATCCTCAATAGCATCCATGAGAACTGCATCATGGCGTAGCCTTTGATCTCCGTGAGGGCGATCGTGTTGTAAATGTCGTAAACAAGTTGATGAGGCGACATCTGGAGTTGACACACGTCAGAGTCCTCTTCCTGTAATTAAAGTTGCTTAGTTTTATTAGATGTTTACTCGGCTCTATTCCCAGTGGGTATAAACTGCTCTATTCAAGGGAACTATTGTAATGATATCCTATCTCTTCTTTCGCCTTACCCTAACTATCTAAGGTTTACAGAGTATGTCTTCTTTCTCTTTGTGAAAGGTTCTGCTACCGTCTCCATTTCAGCCCATGAACTAAGAATTTGCGATTTGTGGCGTTACCTCTAATGCGGTATTTTACGATCTCATATAAAATTCAAATGATACTATCGTCGCATTTAAAAAGTCTTAAAAATTTGTTAATTAATTAGCGGATTACATAATTAACAATACTTAAGAACAGAATATTTCGGGCTATAATTACGACTTTTGTTACTGATTACTGCTTATTTTGTTTAGAGATATTTAAAATAAATCATTCTTAATAAGCCATAGACACAATACAAACGTTTTGCATACTTATCTTATGACTCAAAAAAAACAAATATGGATATATAATGTTGTCTTATTTCCTTTAAAAGTTTACATCTGTTTGCATTTATCCTACTCGATGACAACGCGTTCCTTTGTATACATTCTTTGTATTTTATATGTATTTAACAAGTTTAGGCAAATAGTCTTATCTGCCGATGTTTTTACTTGAATTAAACATCTAAGGTCAGAATGTTTATATTCTACTTGAATGCCACTCTACAATATATAGTATTGTACGTGCAAAGCTTAAATGCGTACTTGAAGTTCACACACACAGTTATACGGTTCACAGACAAAGCGGAAAAGAGAGTATTGAGTTCTGGCTCGGCCGCTATCGGGACTCCTGTGCCATCTCTTTCGCATAAAACCACCATAAGCTGTAATAAACGTTAACATTTAAGACTAGACTTGCGCAAACTACGGAACTAACTTCACTCGAATTGCATTCAAATTTTGCATCAATCGTAAGCACTAGTTGTTAGGATCATAATTTTGAGTCAAAAAGTGCTCAATTCATGAATCTTACTGGTGGGCAGTCTTTTTTTCTTAAAATGAAGATTCGTGCGGTTTGTCTTCTTAACTAGTGTTACGGAAAAATCAAGTTTTTTGATTGAATCTAAGCCACAGACGATTAGAAATTCATATTTCACTAAACAATTGAGATTTTTTACACAGATTTTAAGTATTTTGTTTACACCTTTTGATCTCTTTGGCATTCATTATCTATCCATACCTAATACAATAAGTAGGTAAGTATTTTCCTTAAATTCATAAACATCTACTCGGTTTTATATAAACACGCTACGGTCACTGACATCATTACCAAACACGGCTGTCGTAACAGTTGTGACTGAGCCTTTTGTTAATTTTGCATTTTCTTAGCACACTGCACGGGTTTGCTTGATACTCTGTGACTCATTTGATTAAATTAAGGAGTGTGTGTAGTTGTATATTTTGGACATAGTCGTTCATTACGGAACGTTTTAACTTGGGCTGCAAAAGATTTGCAGATGAATACATTATATTTCCAAGCTAAGAAACTTACGCTTGTATTATGGGTAATATGCAACGCGTAACTTTGTGGCGATACCAGACTATAGGAAATAACAGAAAGTTCATTTATGAAATTTGATATGCCAGGTATCGAACCCGAGACCTCTGCGTTCCAGTAAACTAGGCGGGCAAAGGCCAAAGATCACTCAAGCGCAAAGATCATCAAGGAATGTCAAGATGGTTTAATTATGTAGAGAGAATGGATGAAAGGAGAGTAGAGACAAAGCATTTGTATGATGGCAGTATGTATGGTAGATAGTCATGATCAATTCATTCAAATCTCACATGTATTGAAGAGAAGTCAGGCAAAAAGCACCTCAACTTAACGTAGATACATGTATGGAGACACAATGAAAGTAAACGTAGTGAAACATGTGTCAAGAATGTAGAAAGTGGTGATTTTTCGTCTTTACCTATCCCTATAGGTGTGATAATATGCATGTATATTTTGGGTAAAAAAATGTGTGTTATGGATGTTTGTAATTTTTTTTGTTCTATCTTGGTCGCCCTCACAATGTATACTGGAAAATAGGATAATCCGCGGGATACGTTACGCTTGCTCTATAGTCCTTGTTTTTGTGATGCAGAAACACTAAATTGAGAACTTGGAAATGTGAAACTTAGAAAGTTTACATTGCCTTTCACTTTGACAATTGTTTGACATTTGCAATTGTCAATTTAGTCTTTGCATGTCAAAAACGAAGTACGGTTAAGAACGAAGGCCGCCTGCCTTCGTTCTTAACCGTACTTCGTTTTGACCTAGTGACTCGTTTAGTAATTTTTCATGATACCTATTTTAAAGATTTCTTCATTATAATTTGTTCGGTTAATATATATAACAATGTAAAAGGAAGAGACGCTGACCTTAATATCAGTTTGCATTTTTAATTGACACGTACAAACAAAATACGGCCGTTGCTGTATTTATTATAATCTATACTAATATTATAAACAGGGAAGATTTGTATTTTATATTATGTTTGTAAGGAATAAACTCAAGAACTATTGCACAGATTTCAAAAATTCACACATTCACAGCCGGACTTAATAAGGTTCGCCGTTGACCTATACGTCAAGGAGGACTATAATACATTATATCTATATATAATAATACTGTAGAGGTCGAATTTCTGTACAATGAAATTTTTTTTCTAAAAACCGAGTCAGAAGAAGTAAAACAGAACTAATTTAGTTTTTTTTCTTCAAATTATTTGTTTCTCCGTTTCTGTTTGTACGAGCTAATCTCCGAAACGACTGGACCGATTTAAATGAGATTTTGTATAGTGGTAGCTTATATCCCTGGTCAAATTATAAGTTACTTTTGACCCCGAAAAATTAACTGAATCTCCATGAAAATATGTTTTATCCTGAAAGATTTTGAGATTTATAACTTAAACTTGTTGGTATTGAAATGGTAACAGTGTTTTTTATTTTGCTTAATTGACTCTCAAATCTGCCCCCGTTATTCTAAGATTGGACAGTGTACGACGAGAATAATTCTCTTTAATTAATATCACAATAGCAATTAACATTCTAATTAAGAATTTAGGAATGAAATTGAAACTCGTTGCGAATACAATAGACATTTGTAATATTCTTGGAATCCTTGAGGAACTCTGTAAACTCATTACGACTAATAAACCCGGGAGATGTTTGTTATTATTTCTGATTCAAGTAACCAAATATGTTGCCTCTTGGTTTCAACGATGTGTTCTCTTGAAAATTGAACTGTAACAAGATGTGTAGTTTTTGAAATATTCTAAAAAACAATTGTATCGAAACGAACAATTTTTTTCTGTCAATCTACAATGTATTTTAAAAGATATCATGTTCTAATAAAATTTCGTTTTAACGGATTTAAGTGCGGTAATTTATTTGATTTTTGATATTGCGACGTTTCGGCCATTTTTAATAAAATACTTGAAATTTTTGTCCTCCCTGATCATTGTTAAATTAGATTAAACTCCCATAAAGTAAATAATAACCATAAACAAAATTAAAAGTTAATAATTAATATGAACAAGTTTTAAGGTAGATGGTACGCTAAATACAACTTTAACAATACTCATTGACACTTGACATCTTTATCTTCCGTGATCACAGCTACTGAAAAGTAGCCGAAACGTCGGAATAACAAAAAAAAATAATAAACTACCACGCTTAAAACAGTTAAAACGTAGTTTTATTATGTATACAAGTCGTGAAAACTTAAGAAAATATTAGATATCATGTTATTCGTTTCGATACAATTATTTTTTGAAGGTTAAATTTCTCTTCTAAAGTTTAAATTTTCAAGATTACATATTAATGAAGCAGAGAGCGATGTACATACGTGTTTGAACAAATTACTTAGAATCAACGAGCACGTTTAGCTTAGTGACCAAATGACTTGCTTGAAGGCATAATACCTACTGTAATGGCCTAGTTAAGTTTTAGGTGATTAACTAACTTTAGCTACCTACGTGCTAATTTTACACGTTTCAATTCTAATTATATAATGAGGGCACAATATTATTACTGCGATATATCTGTTGTGCGTTCTTTATTCTATGATTGTGGTTATTGATTAAACTAATGCAATCTGTGCCATTATTGATAGCTACTTCAGAATGTACTTTTATAATTGTTAGGGTGCAAAAATGGAATGGTTTGTGAGCGCCAATTTGTTTGCTTGTTCGTATCTAACAAGATCAAATTATTTAATACACATGAAGTGGCCCCTAGTTACACTGAGCAGTGCATGAGGGTCATTTGAACTCTTATAAAGCAAACCAAAACTACCTGCAGAAACGCTCGGTACAATCCAATGCCGCCGTGCTCGAACAACTCTTGCAGTTTCGTTATCGCTTGAGCAACAGATACCTTCGGATCCATAAGCACATTCTCAGCTAAATCCAGCCACTCCTTCATTGGGGCCGGTACAGCGCCAGGCTCCGCTTGTCGCCTTATGAACTCTTCAAAACTCTTGTACAGTCCGTCAATGATCTGAATTTTCTCGGAAGACTTCCTCCATACCCATGAACTCAATGCAGGACGACGTAAATGAGGCAATGCGTTGATTTGGTCAGCAACTTTCACGAATTCCTTTGTTAGCTCCACATCGCCACCTAAGCCAGCCTCTCTCCACTCGGGATTTGTGACGTTCTTCCATAGTTCGTCCTCTAATATGTAGAATCTCTCGCGCACGTTATCAACTGGTCCAAGTTCAATGAATTTTTTCGCTTGTACTATTGTAAACAGCGCAAAAAGCGCTGCGAACCTCATCGTGGATCCGTCCCGTGCGGCGCGTCGAATAGTACTGCCGAACGACGACTGTCGTCGGTAAGGGGAACTCGTTCGCATCGTATAAATTAATGTTGTGTTTTTGTCGATGACTCTCAGGAACTGTCGATGAGTCGCTGTGCCAATTTCCACTAATAATGTTCACTTCAAAATATCTCGATATTTAACTTTACACGTAAAATATTGCCCTTGCTATTAGTAAATGTAAATTTTAAATTATAAATATTGTGTTTCATAATGATACAAAACACTTTCTAAGTAGGTGTGTTAATAAGCATTATTGTAAAATAACATCAATTTACAAGTTAAATAAGCCACCCACGACTTACAACCACTCTCCGTGTGTACAGAACTGCAAATGAAAGATAATCTGGTCCAACATATCCGTTTCCCGAGGTTAATTCGTGGCCGTGTTAACTTTTATTTGTATTGTCTTTTTCAATGACACCTGGTTGAGATAATACATTTTCGATTAATATTTATTCAATTGAGTGATTGTTTTTTGATTCATGGTTGGTTTAAATGCTTACTTAGAAGTTTACAATGCTAGATTAGAACTGAATACTTGTATTGTGTTTTGTATTTTAGTAGTAGGTGTATTACCTGAATAAATATTTAGGCTGATGATGATCGCGCATATTACTTGAATCTCTCTTGAATATTACTCTATCTTGCACTATTCACGACCCGGTACAAGAGGGTGGATTTCGATTCCCTTTTTCTTTTTATTATACCTGATTTAGAAGATACTATATAATCAGCGTTGTATTATAACCGCATAAAAGACGGATCAACCAAATTAATTCAATGTGATTGAAATACCAGAACTGAAAGAACACCATGGTATTCAATGACTTTGAATAATTCTGATTTATATTTATTAGTATCACTTTGTTTGACTCATCCAATGTAAGAGACTGAATTGTACCGTGTAATATTGGCTTAAACCTGTATTTTTTTCTTAGAATGGAAAGAAACGTTCAGTGACCTTTGTCTTGAGCGAAAGTCAACGATCTAACGTTATGGATTTATTACACATGGGACATCGTTCTTATAATTATCATCGATGTCGATTCTTCAAACAACACGTCACTACCGCCCCGCATGTTAATATTATTAGTTTAACAAATTGCATTGAGTAAACATTCTAAGTCTTATTCCTTTGGAATACATTTCATAATTAAATGAAAGCTTAAAGTTTTTAATAAATTCAATAATAATTGTACTACTGAACGGTACCGTAAGCAAAGGCCGCTAGCCGATGGACGAAATTTATTACAATCATCCTGTTGTCGTTATTAAGGCTGGTGTGCACCGACATTTAACCAATGGTTAAAATGAAATAATCGCTAAAAATAAATTGATCGTGTATTAGCAGAAGGTGATGTCAGGAGCCTTAAGTATAGACGAGCGTGCATGACAAGCGCTATGAATGTCAAAGAAGCAAGTGAGGTGTGTAAGAATAAGCCTGTATGGCGCTCTGTTGTACGTGCCTACCCCGCAAGGGACCTGGCGTGAAGTTATGTATGTATGTATGCAATTCCGAAGGCTGCGCGAAATGCATATAGAAGAAAAGTAAGAAAACGGACCTTGGGGTTCGAAGCTGTACGTTGCGATCGCGACTGTAATTTAACCCTGTCATGATAACAATAATCAAATCAAATCAAAATGAAAAATCATTTATTGAATAAGACATAATTCACAATTTTTGAAACACATTGGTCCCCAAACTAGGTCCATCTGTATCTTGGGGATCTCCTTTCTAATTGTTATAATTGCGCGCGCGCGTCATCATCATTTGGTTTAGTAATAATTTAAAATAGGGCTATGTTGAATTAATTTCTTATTCACCATTAGAATGAGATGATATTATACATGTTATATTGTTGTTGAACATGAATTTCGAACTGATAGCTACCGATAATATTCTATATCTACATTGCTATTAGGTTGAATTTTGAATATCAGTTTATTAAACGTTAGAAGCTCGTAACAGTAGCTGAATTGTTTTTTTTGTTCGTCATGTCGGACGGTGTCAGTTGTCAACTCCTGCGCATACGGGTCGTATTTTTTATGTAGATGTGTTACGCTGCTATGATTGTGTCAGTGGGTGATTCTTTCGCATTGTTTTCTTCCAAGAATTATGTATCCGAAGTTCAACTTGAAATATTAGATCTTATAGGTTACGCTTACTACGATGTAACTGGATGCTTCAATAATATAATCTAAGAGTATTCTGCTTGGGGCCGATATTTCAATCACCAGATCAAAGTTACTCGTAGAATAAAGCAATGGAAAAATTATAAATGTCAGTTGGACGAATCAAACAGTTTTTTCGTCCGCGCAATTTTCGTAAAAACGGGTACAAAGTTTTTGCTTCACGTATTAATATTGTTACATACCAACAAAGGTAACCGCGCACCTGCCTGTCGTAAAGTGCAGTTTATTACCTCCCGGCATTTAGGAATTCTTTTGTTTACTTTGTGTTTAGAATTTGTAATGAAGAACAACTTTATATTGTTATCGAACTTGTTTTATGGCCGTAGTTGGTGGCGAACTAATCCTTGTTGTTATTGTATTGCGTCAAAGTTTGCCAGGTATGGCATCGGTGCATTATAAAGCAATGGCCCAATGCGGAGAGAGTCAGTCAACGATTACGATACGAGTAAGACGTACATTTGAAGAGCGATATAGTGACGGACTTTGCGTGTGTTATTGAATCGTGCAGTGTGTACTGGTTGTATCCAGTTATATTTGTACTTGTTTTATACGTGTTTGTACAGTTCTAATAAACTCTATAGTAATTCCAACGGCATTTTATATCGAGTCCTGTGTAGCTCGTAACAATATAATGATTTCCGTTCCTGCACGGATTAAACTGTGGTTTAACACCGACCGAGCCGGTCCTAAGAGCTGAAATCAAGTTAATAATTATTCCAGCACGGTCCCACAACGCCAAAATGCTGGCGTCTTGTATATTAATTCACAGCAGTAGCATAGGACTGGAACCAGTCCATAAAATTCAAAGTTTTTATTCAAAATAAGTTAGTCCTACATAAAATTTAAAATTTAATTTTACTTCTTGTTCTTTGTACACCGCATCGCACGGTGTTATTGCTGTTAAGGAGAAGAAGCGGCAAGAAACTCCCCAGTAACACGTCTAGCTAAAAGTTGTTTTTCTCTATATTTCTTAGTCTATTCATATCCCAAGTTCTTTTTTTTATAAGTTTTATACAGAAGTGTGTTACAGAATTACTTTTGAAAATTTAATGGAGTTGTAGCATACAGTGAATACTGAATAAGACAACGACAACAATAAAAGGAAATAAAAATATTATTATAGTTATAATAATGACATGACGTACTAAAATTTTATGCTGCAACATATATCCGCACATTGGACTGTCTATTAGTTTCCTTTCCCGCGTTCTGGTTCATAACGAATGCAAAGGTTGGACGGCACGTCGAGTGCTGTGTGTACGGAAATTGCAATTGTGACGTCACCCGGTACCTGCGCCCGCGCCGGTTTCATATTTAATTCAACGTTATTACGACTGTGTGATTCTCGCTGTGACTTGAGCGCGTGATAATTGAACGATTTAACGGTAAATTAGGTATGTTTCATGAGACTTACATAAGTAATTGTTATTGTTTAATAATAATTAAGGTTTATAGGGTCTGTAGCAACTTTGGAGTAATGTTACTATTGCTATAATATTTTTTTCAATTTGGGTCAATTTCTTAGCCACTATCTGATGGACCCTGCATGCGGCTTTTTCTACGTTAATCTTTATTTCTCCAGAGGAAAATATTACGTCCGGGATTAAAATATAACTAGATAATAATATGGTGCTCTTTTCCTATACTTATAATCGACGATTATGTTTCAATGTTATTGTTTCATCATTAGTTACAGTGATTACAAAAAACCATCATAGCCTAGTGGTTAACGCTCTCGCATCTGAAACTCACGTTTTTAATGACGTGGTTTCGAATCCCGACCAGTAAGTATGCACCACTTGGTAGATTTCTGACCTAATATGCATATTGTCAATTACCACGTGCCGATAGTGAGACAAGTCGTGGTAGCGTAATGGCTAGCGCACGCGTCCCAACCTCAGAGGGCGCGAGGTCGATCCTGGCCGGAATGCATGCACCACTTAGTCAGTTTTCTTATCTAGTGTGCATATTGTTACAATTACCACGTGCTAACAACGATGAAGGAAAACATCGTGATGCAACCTGCACATCGAGATAACCGATGTGTCAAAGCCGCCTTGGACAAGCGTGGCGGGTATACTGTCCGTTCCCCTATGAGGAGGAGGCCCGAGCCCAGCAGTGGGACATTTATGGGCTGATATTGTAGATAGTAGGGTGAGCCAAAAAAACTTTAATTTTTTTTTTTGCTAACACGAAATTATCGTCCAAGATGACGGAAAAAAAATTCTGATAAAGTTTGAGCTTTTACTATTAATTTTCAGAGGTGTCACATCGTCATTTTCGATTTCCCATTTAAATTACACGGGATTATTTTTTTTTGGGGAGAAAAAATGATAAAAATCACAAACAATATGATGTTTTATGTCTTTAAGGCATTTTTTTGTAAAAAAACTATAAAAGATTGTGAACGTCATCATATATTATTTTAGGTTGAACTTTAACTGCGAACTTTTAACCAAGTTGACTTAGCGAAAAATTGAATCAGACCTTTTTTGTAGGCCGTTCAATTTCCTACAAAATTATGTATTTACTTTTACCACAGAATAACTAGTTGAGATACATCAAAATTCGAAAAAAAAAACTAATTTCCCGTGTAATTTAAATGGGAAATCGAAAATGACGATGTGACACCTCTGGAAATTAATATTAAGAGCTCAAACTTTATCAGAATTTTTTTTTCGTCATCTTGGACGATAATTTCGTGGTAGCAAAAAAAATTTTTAACAGTTTTTTTTTGCCCACCCTAGTAGATAGTGAGACAAAACATCGCGAGGAAACCAGCATATCGAGATTATCGATGCTTGGTACCCGCTAATCCGCCTTGGACCCTTTTAAATAATGAAGCGCTATCTATATACACAAAATAATAAAAAGCATCATTTAAATTACTTCTTCTTATTAGAAAAAGTATGAAATGAGATTTATTCATAAATGATTTAGTAAGACTTTTTCTAATCTTATTAATTTTAACGCTTTTACACGAAAACCCGTTCTTATAGCGGCATGATTAAATTAAATCCCTGTAACAAAGAAAATTGTATTCGGTAATAAATCGTGTTTTGGTCGGACAACGTGAACTATTGTAACTTTGTCAATTATGGGTTGTAAAATAACGATGTCCCACAGCCTAGGGGTCCGTTGCATGACGGCGTACGGTGCGGCGGTGCATTCGTCTACCCTAAAATCGATAATGCCTGTGACGATCCTGTCTATGCACACCCCTCGGCATTTAATTTGATTAATCTCTGTTGTATAATCAAAGATCAGCGATTCGCTGCAGCCCCCCATGTTATTGTTACGAGTTGCAGGACTCGAATTGAAATGCCGTTAGAATTACTATAGAGTTTATTAGAACTATACAAACACGTATAACACAGGTACAAATATAACTGAACACAACCAGTCCAAACGTAATGCACGATTCAATAACCCGCGCAAAGTCCGTCTCTAAATAGATTACCGAATGTACACAAGTCTTGCTCCGCTTGTGGTTATCGCTTGACTGCCTCGTCTCTCAATTGGAACATTACTTTATACTGTACAAATACAATATGTCTTCTCGACCGGGTAGACTGAATTTCCTAGAATCACACCTGGCTAATGACTACCATAAAAGATTACAATAAACAATGGGCTGTTTCTTTAATCAAAAATTTTAATCACAAAGTAAACAAAAGAAGTCCAAATGCGGAAAAAGTAATAAAATGTCTACAGGTATGCAGGTGTGAATTTGGCTTTTGTCGGCACCTAGGTCGTACAATTATCTACGCTGAATGTGTGCTTGCATAATATCTAAATCTACTATATCATATAATAATAAAACTACGTTTTAACGGTTTTAAGCGCGATAATTTATTTGATTTTGTTATTCCGACTTTTTTTAGCCCCTTTTCAGTGGCCGTGATCACGGAAGACATAGAGGTCTAGTGTTAACGAGTGTTGTTAAAGTTTTATTTAACCTACCGCCAACATGTTCATTTTAATTATTTACTTTTAATTTTGTTTATGATTATTATTTACTCTATGGGAGCCTAATCTAATTTACCACCGCTCCGCAACATGTTGTGGCTTGACGTGAAGCGGCGCAAGAAACTCTTCAGCAAACATGCCTAAGTCTAATAAGTTTATATAATATTAAAATGGGTGGAAGGAAAAATAAAAGAAATTATCAGTCAAGTTGGTTTGTGTTCGGTTGGTTCAGTTCCGTCGTTATATAGCATATTGTTACGAGCTACACAGGACTCGAATTAAAATGCCGGAATTACTACAGAGTTTATTAGAACTGTACAAACACGTATAAAACAGGTACAAATATAACTAGACACTGTATAAACTGCACGATTCAATAACACTCGCAAAGTCCGTCACTATATCGCTAATCGAAAGTACTACACACGTCTTGCTAGTATCGTAATCGTAGCTTGACTGCCGCACCCGTCCGTTCGGACATTGTTTAATACTAAACTGTATAATGGAACAAAGGACCGCGTTCACCGAGTTAATCCGCACACCTGGCAAGCTTCGACGCAATGCAATTAATAACAACAAGGATTAGTTCGACACTAATGACGGCCATAAAACGAATATATATATATATATATATATATAATGTTTTTCTGAATTACAAATTCTAAACACAAAGTAAACAAATGAACTCCGAATGCAAGAAAGGCAATAAACTCCGTTTATACGACAGGCAGGTGTGCGCATTTATTTGACGGCATGTAACAAAATAATTCTAAATGTGCACAAAGCATTCTGGTATATAAACTAGCTCTATGACGAGGTTCCTTTAAATCTGTTTAGTAGTTTCACATTATGCTCTATAGATAGATAAAACTACTAAAAGTTGCACTGTCGAAATCTGCCGGTCCGAATTCTTTTTTCTCATTATTAAAGTTTTATTTCTCGCGCGCAACTGTTTCTTTGCTAAAATATAGGATAATTAATTTACCGTATACCACAAACATAAAATCTTCACGTACGAAGAGATAAGATTAAAGTTACCCACTGGTAAGCACGTCTAATATTGCGCTCAGTGAAACTTGTGTTAATTAATTAGTAGGTATGTTTAAATTTAGTTTAATGTAATAATTGCAAATTATTATGTATTTATAAAATACTATCGGTTGCCTGTGGTCGAAATTCGGCCAAAATAATTAATGACAAAGACTAAATAAAAAAATACATTAAATCAATAAAAAAACATTACACACACTACCATGTATTTGACAAACACACGCATATACTCTTTTGTTTAGTGTTAAAGTCAAATTAACAGTGTAGCCTTGGCGAAATCTGTGATTATAGAAGTATATAGCCTTTGGCAACAGAACCTTAATAATGTTCAAACTTATAATTTAAATTAATTATGGTCGACCACTAGTAGAATAATAAATGATGGTTCTTGCCAAAAAGTTCTTCAGACGATTGTATATTTTAGTTTTTTTTTTTGTTGAAATTAAATGGGGGCAGTGAAATTATTCTCTGCCCCTGGCGGATGACACTCGCACTACGCCATTGTGTGAAGGAAACCGCGAAATGATTTGTCAAGGGCGGTGCCATGCTAATAACACGACACGACCTCCGGCCACAGTTGCTTGACCCGCTGTGAGTCATCAACAACGGTATCAATTTCATTGAAACCGACTGACGTTGAAGCTAATAAGATAATGTTAACATAACTAACATATAGTATATGATACTGTGGTAGTCTTTGTTGTTATCGATGGCTGAAAGGTTATTTGTTTTAAGTGACATTTAGAAAATGTATCAAAAAAGACTTGAGTTTCAAATAACCACAAAAATGCATAATTAATAAAACTAGTGGTCGCTCAGTGGTCGAAATTCGACCATAATAATTTGTTATCGAAAACTTCTATAAGCACAGATTTCGCCTAGGCTACACTGTTAATTGGACTTGAATAAGAAACAAAAGAGTATATATGCATGTGTGCGTCAAAAACATGGTAGTATGTGTAATGTTTTTGAAGTGAAACTTCTATATAGAGGGGGTCTTATGGAGTTTTGACTCACGAAAAGATGTCACAGTCACGTGATCACCGTCACTAATTCTTACATTTTTAAATTCGTGATATCTTTCGAATGGAATGTCCGAATTGAATAATTCAAAAAGTTATATAAAGGTATTGAAGCAGTCTTGAATATGAAGTAATTTATTTTGATAAGGATTAATATCAAGATACAAATAAAAAGCCTTTTCTAGCGGCGGAATTTTAATTAATTTTTTATAATAAAAAAACGCTTATTGTGGCATAACTATAATAGTTAGATATATGTTGTCGCGATACTTTTTGTAAATAATGATGTGTTCTACAAAGTCGTAGTACATTATTTTATTTTATCATCAATAGTTTTCGCAGCGCACGCGATTTTAGGTATTTTTTTTATACCTTGGATTAAATTATTGGAGTTTTTGTAATGATCCCTATTTTTTTTGTAAATATAATATACCCTATGTCACCCGGGGATAGCGTAGCTTGCCAGCAGTGACAGAATTTTTCAAATCGGTTCAGTAATTTATTTTATTTGTTATCTTATCATCAATAGTTTTCGCAGCGCACGCGATTTTAGGTATTTTTTTTATACCTTGGACTACATTATTGGAGTTTTAGTAATGATCCCTAATTTTTTTGTAAATATTATATACCCTATGTCAACCGGGGATAGCGTAGATTGCCAACAGTGAAAGAATTTTTCAAATCGGTTCAGTAATTTCGGAGCCTCTTCATGCAAGCAAAAACCAATCTTATCTTTCCTCTTTATAATATTAGTCTAGATATTCATAAATATATTTATTATAAAATTAATTAGATATTTGCATATTATAAAAAGCGTAAGATTTTGCGCTGGAAGTTGCTTAATAAAATTGGGAGCTGGGGAGCAACCCAGCTCCCAATTTTATTAAGCATTTTTCTGTCACTAAAAATCATCAAAGCCACGTGTTCTAATACTTTTTAAACTCGTTATATCTTTCGAATGGAATGTCCGAATTGAATAATTCAAAAAGTTATATAAAGGTATTGAAGCAGTCTTGAATATAAAGTAATTTATTTTGATAAGGATGAATATCAAGATACAAATAAAGTGCCTGTTCTAGCGACGGCATTTTAATTAATTTTTTGAAATAAAAGGACACTTATTGTGGCATAACTATAATAGACATATTTTATGCTGTCGCGACACTTTTTGTAGATAATGATGTGTTCTGCAAAGTCGTAGTACATTATTTCATTCTATCATCAATAGTTTTCGCAGTGCTCGCGATTTTAGGTATTTTTTACATCTTGGGTTACGTTATTGGAGTTTTAGTAAGGATCCCTAATTTTTTTCTCATCCCTCTAATACCTAAAATTGCGTTCTGCGCATCGGAAAGTGCGATGTTCCGAGCCGCTATTAATGGAGGCAAACTTAAGTTTGCATCGAACTATAGCTCTGCTCTCCACGTGACAAGGCATCACTGCTTCTATTTGTGGTATGTGTAAAAAAAATAAAAAAAAATAAATAGAGTTTGTTGAGTAAACAAAAATAACAACAAGAAAACTTTGCCAACTGTTCAGTTTTTCGAAAGTCATAACAAAAGTGAACGACAACGAACAACAAAAGTGTTGACGTAAAAAATGGTCGGTGCGTGGGTAGCGTATTACATACACCATTAAAATGTACTTAACCTAACCAAATCATAATTTGCAGTAAACCTGCGAAAAATCGAAATGTGTGCTGGGACACATATTAGAAGTGAAACTTCAACGGACAAGTGGAAAAACGAATCGCAACGGACAAGTGGAAAAACGAATAGCAACGGATAAGTGGCAAAACGAATCGCAACGGACAAGTGGAAAAACGAATGGCAACGGATAAGTGGAAAAACGAATCGCAACGGACAAGTGGAAAAACGAATCGCAACGGACAAGTGGAAAATCTTCAACTGACAAGTGATAAAATGAATCGCAACAAAATTTTAACTTGAAGTTTTACGGGCAGATTGTTAATGTACTTGTCCAATTTGAAAACCTGCCCGTAAAACTTCAAGTCAAAATTTTGTTGCGATTCATTTTATCACTTGTCAGTTGAAGATTTTCCACTTGTCCGTTGCGATTCGTTTTTCCACTTGTCCGTTGCGATTCGTTTTTCCACTTATCCGTTGCCATTCGTTTTTCCACTTGTCCGTTGCGATTCGTTTTGCCACTTATCCGTTGCTATTCGTTTTTCCACTTGTCCGTTGCGATTCGTTTTTCCACTTGTCCGTTTTTTATTTATTGATTTAATATATTTTTTATGCATAATTTACAAAAAAAATAGTATTCTGCAGTCCTTATTCTAATATATAAAATTCTCGTGTCACAGTTTTCGTTGCCATACTCCTCCGAAACGGCTTGACCGATTTTGATGAAATTTTTTGTGCTTATCCGGTATCTATGAGAATCGGCCAACATCTATTTTTCATCCCCCTAAATGTTAGGGGTAGTCCACCCTAATTTTTTTTATTTATTTTTTAGACAAAATTTTTAATTTCTATTTTTTTATGATACAACATATAAAAATACATACAACCCTAAATTTTCAACCCTCTACGATCAACCCCTATTTTTTAATAGCGATATTAGTATTTTTATAATTTTCTACTGGGTTGAATTAGATTTTAATTTGAACGATTCTCATGAAATTTTGTGTGCATATTGGGTAGGTTTGAGAATCAGACATCTATTTTTCATCCCCCTAAATGTTAAGGGTAGTCCATCCCTAAATATTTTTTTAATTTTTTGATATTTTTATTTTTTTATGATAGCTTTAAAAATACATACAACCCTAAATTTTTAACCTTCTACGATCAACCCCTATTTTTTACCGGGCAGGACGACGTCTGTCGGGACAGCTATATCTATATATATATAAAAGAAAGTCGTGTTAGTTACACTATTTATAACTTAAGAACGCCTGTACCAATTTGGCTGAAAATTGGTGGGGAACCAGGAGACAGACATAGGATACTTTTTATCCCGTTGGTAGGTGGCGCTGAGATCGGGTTCTAGAATCCTCCTTATCACCTGGAGCGACTTTGGTGATTTTGTTTTTGTGTATTTGAGTGGGTTCCCGGATGGTTTAGATTAGCAAAAAGAACCGGTAGGTGGCGCTGAGATCGGGTTCTAGAATCCTCCTAATCACCGGGAACGCTTTTGGTGATTTTGTTTTTGTGTGTTTGAGTGGGTTCCCGGATGGTTTAGATTTGCAATTAGAACCGGTAGGTGGCGCTGAGATCGGGGTCTAGAATCCTCCTAATCACCGGGAGCGATTTTGGTGATTTTGTTTTTGTGTGTTTGAGTGGGTTCCCGGATGGTTTAGATTCGCAATTAGAACCGGTAGGTGGCGCTGAGATCGAGTTCTAAAATCCTCCTAATCACCTGGACCGATTATGGTGATTTTGTTTTTGTGTCATGAAACATAGTCTTTTAGGAATTCAGAAAATATGGCGGTACGAAGTTTGCCGGGTCAGCTAGTAATATATAAAATTGTCGTGTCGCGGTGTTTGTAGTTAAACTCCTCTGAAACAGCTTGGCCGATTCTCATTAAATTTTCTGTGCATATTGGGTAGGTCTGAGAATCGGACAACATCCATTTCTAATCCCCCTAAATGTTAAGGGTAGTCCACCCCTAATTTTTTTTTAAATTTTGAGTTAAAAAAAATATTTTTTTATGATACAGCATTAAAACATACATACAACCCTAAATTTTCAACCCTCTACGATCAACCCCCTATTTTTTCGGGCAGGACGACGTCTGCCGGGACAGCTAGTCTCTATATAAATTATAAGTGTGCAAAATGTCATACTCCTCCGTCCGCGCAATTTTCGCAAAAAGGGGGTACAAGTTTTTGCTTCACGTATTAATATAATGATTTGTATTACACATGAAAAAGAATAACATTGATTCATTTTAACTGGAAATCCGATTTTTGTGTATTTTTTTAAGCTTGAAACATTCGAAAGGGAAAAGCCCAACATATTGTTAGGTCTGCCACAAAATGTCGCCTAAAACGAATAGCCTTTCACCCGTTAATATATATTCCTATTTTTTAAATCGATTACATAGTTGGTTGATTATGCATTTTTTAAGTAATTTGAAACTTTATTTTCCTGAGATATTTTAAATGTGTTACTTGCAACAAATAGTCTTCCCACCATTGGATATTTTATGCTAACATAAAATACGGCATGATACTTTGCAAGTCTTTGTTGTTATGTATTCTTTGTTAAGCACGTTATTGCCTTGAAGGTTTAGTTCGTGTGTAGATGTCTTAATAATTTAAAGTCTAATGAATATGTGCATTGTTTAAGTGGTAACTTGTTAAACTGACGAGTTAAAAGTCATTAGCATTGTTCGATCAGAAAAATTCCAGTTAAGTAACAAGTTACCCATTAAGTAGGTGCCTGTCCACACGGTGATAAGGACTAAAGTCTAATTTAGATTTGTATCTGATAAATAGTTACTTAACTTGCGAAAATGACGAATTAAATCCTCATCATAGTCAGTACTTAATTTGCAACTTATTACTTATTGGAAAATTTCCGATCGAACGATGATAACTCGCCAGTTTCACAAGCCAACTAACTAGTCAACCAAGACAAATGTAAATCAGAAATTAGACCTTATAGTCCAAGAACTTGAAATGAATTTTAGTTTTATTTTAAATATTAAATTAATTTGCAACATTATTGCGATGACTAATAAAATTAATGATTATAGCCATTTTAGCCACCAATCGTAGCGATGTACTTGTATAGCTATATACTTATAAGTACATATTATGTTTTGTTGTGTTTAAGGTTAATGTACGTCAATGTAAACATCTATGCGTACAGATAAAAAAAATTGAAGTGTCTAAAAAAATTGAATATATGAAAGTGACGGTACATGCATCAAAAAATCGATTGTTGAAATTTTGGTCTGTCTGTCTGGATGTTTCCTATCCTGCTACCTCTCAAACTGTTGCGGCTGGACCGATTATGACCGGATTTTCTCTGGCAGATAGCTGATGTTATGAGGAGTAACTTAGACCACTTTTTTAGGGTTCTGCAAGAACATTTCAACGCGTACGAAGTCTCGAGCACAGCTAGTTCTAAATATTAATTAATTAATAATTTAACCAGAAAACGGTGAAAAAATAAATTAACCATTTTATGGACTGTGTAAATAGGTTTAGTTTCATTTTTTTGGGAGTAGAAGGAACTCACCTTATGCTACTGCTCTTGGTTCACTTCTGCAGCCCCAGCAACAGGTCCGACGAGTTATTATTTCATTTATATACTGTCAGTTTGCACAGTCTTGAGTGTAGGCGCGGTTTAGGCGGTATATAATCAAAGTATTTACATGTTGAATTTTTCAAGTGTGGCCTTCAGAACCAAATCCTAAGACCTAAACTGTACGGAAAAACGAAAAATACTCGAAGGAGTCTTGAGGCTAATTTTGATGAACTAAAGCGGTATCATTAATAATATGGGGCGTACGGACAGTATACCCGCCACACTTGTCCAAGACGGCTTGGCAGGCTTGACACATCGGTTATCTGGATGCGCAGGTTGCATCACGATGTTTTCCTTCATCGTCGTTAGCGCGTGATATTTGTCACAATAAGCACATTAGATCAGAAAACTGAAAGTGGTGCATGCTTTCTGGCCAGGAACGAACCCGTGCCCTTTAAGCCTGGGACGCGTGCGCTAGCCATTACGCTACCATGACTTAAGTGGTATCATTACATTTTCAAATTCAATTACCCTACTCATGATTGTATCGGCTTATTTTGAAGAAAAAAAAAACAAATTGTATTATTACACCAGTAGGTGGAGTACCTAGCTTGACCAATTTCTGTAAAGGAGTGTCAATGTCTAATTAAACACCTAGTTTATTTATATTTCTTTTAAAACAGTTTCATATTATCCCAGTCAAATAACCCCATTGTTGTACTATCATTTATTAGAATTGATAACTTGACAAGGTAAATAGACACTGCTATCACCAGTTTGAACGGAAATTGTGTGTATTTCATCAGTATGTATGGTCTTTTATTGTGATGCATGTTAACTATCTATCTATATATTAGGTATATACCTAATGTAATAAATCTGTAGAATTGGTAGGTTTGTTCAATTAATTTAAAAGATAGATATAGATCAAGTAGACTAATTCGGACCAAAAAATTTCGAAAACACAATTTGTATCTATTTTTGATATACGTTTGATACAGTCCTTACATGTTTTGTTAAGGACAATGCATCAGAAAATGTTTAGCAAGACAATAAATGCACAAGCATTCTTTTAAAAACATTGTCAGTTGATAAGTATTAAAATCGCTTAACTGATTTGGCTCCTTATATAGATAATCTTGTGCTATTTTGAAGATAATGAACAATTAATTGTCTGTTCAAATAGTTAAGGGTTAACTAGCACCAAAGCGAATTGACTTACCCGTTGTAATAATTGCAATTAAATATATAATGATAATAAAGTATACAAAGGAACTATTGAAGACGACTCGTAAAAGATATCATAGGATCTCACTCGGTTAATGGCATTACGATCACTGTGGTAACGTTAAGAGTGCATCCAGTCTACGTTATCTCTCGGCTTTAAGAACAGAGAAAAAATCGTAACTTAAAACATATATAATATAATAAAAAAATATAATAATAACGGCCCATAAATGCCCCACTGCTGGGCTCGGGCCGTCCATTATAGAGGAACGGACAGTATACCCGCCACGCTCGTCTCTGGTGGCTTGGCAGGTTTCACACATCGATTATCTAGATGTGCAGGTTGCATCGCGATGTTTTCCTTCACCGTTGTTAGCACGTGGTAATTGTAACAATATGCACATTAGGTCAGAAAACTGCCTAAGTGGTGCATGCGTTCCGGCCAGGATCGAACCCGCGCGCTTTGAACTTGGGACATTTGCGCCAGCCATTACGCTACCACGACTTACCTTAACTTAAAATATATGCACTGAAAACTACTTGACGCTTGTAGATAAACATAAAGGCAGTCCTGAAACAAGTAGAACACAATTACAAACCTTTAACGCTTCAACGAGCAGTTGGAGCAGACCCTGCCCCAAAAGATTCTTATGCGGTGGCACTATCAGCGAATGTATCCTTTCCATCAAACCCGGCAGAGAATAAGGGTCATGCGACACACTCCATTCGGCGAAATCTTGCAGCGTACTCCTTTCCAACTCTTCCTGAAGGCCCACATATTCGCGCATTTGCCGATCAGCAGCCTCGACGCTTCCTAACAAACTCGCTAGCTCGTGCAGCTTCAGCTCCAGTCTGGTATTCCTGCCGTTGTGTTTGGCTAGAAACAACGCCACAGCGGTGGTCTTGTCTACGCTAAGCTCTAGCCGCTCGACGGCCCTGGTCACTTGGGCCAGTTTGGCCAAAATTATTCTTTCTTTTCGCCTGACGACTGGTAGTTCGACCCCCTCGGATGCATTGAACGGTTTGCCTAAGATATCCCAAGAGCTGAGCACTTCTTCCCCGATCTCCTTGCTTATCCGCAAGACGTCGATAACGTCGTCGACGATCGCGCACGTGGTGTGCGCAAGCGCAAGGAGCACAAGAAGTATGCGCGCGCGTCGTTCGTACATGGCGGACACACAACCACTGGTGCGGATCGGACGAGGTCGTGGGGTGGCCAGTTATTTGCTAAGAAAGTCCGAATTTTAGTTATAAAGTATTAAAGTACAATTTCTCGAAATATTTTTTTGTTTTTATCTAGTTTTGGTGTAATTATGTATTGTGCATTACATAAAACATTGTATCAAGCTGAGCTTATAATATATTTAGATTTTAAATCAATTTAGAAACCAATCATTGATATTAAGTATTTGTTTCCAATACTAATATTCTTATCCTACAAAATACCACAGATGTGACTGAATATTAAATATTATGACCGCATATTTAAACGACATGCTTTATTTTAAGCTTCAATAACAACACCATGGATAAAATATTATTGCATTAAATAGTCATTAATTCTATGTAAATAATGCTATAAATATCCAAAAAATATCGTGGACACGAAAATCAAAAGTCCAGCATATTATAAAATGATTCAACTGCATAAAATATGTATGTTTAATTTAATAAATATAAATAATGTTTCCTGTTTACAACTTCATCCGTATATATGTTAATTTAATAGAATTTAAATATTGATTGTATTCAATGTTAGCATAGAGAGTCCGTAAAACTGCTGACAACTGTCCGAGTTATTTAAGCGGCTTTGTGTATATGGCTTTATTAAGTACTTGTGTGGTGACATTATAAAATATCTTCAAATATCTGGATAGATAATAGCTAAATTTGAGAGACTTCTTGTTATCGTACAAACCGTCGGCGGTCCCATGTGTTTTGTACAAATGTAGATATTTATGACTTCATAGTTGAGTGCGAGTGAAAGGACTCAAATAGCGCATTACACTGGCCCACAAAAAGTGGTATGTACCTTTGAGAAGACCCACATATTCTTATGTATTTCGATGCGCTGAAAATTTTGACACTGTATGAACCAAACAGACCCCAGATTGACCTTTTGGTCTATAGTCCCTCAAAATGTTGATGGTGTATGGACCAAACTGATCCCAGATTCGGATTCAGCGCATACATAAGAATAGATGGTCTGGTCAAAAGTACAGATCAATTTTTATTTTTGGTGTGCCAGTGTTATTGTTGAAACATGAAATTAAATCATTTCTACTACGATATTTTAAAAGTAAAATTTTAAAACCTGTTTGAATATTATAATGAGTGATATGTGGATAGTATAACATTTGTATCATCTATCCATTTCTTTGCAAAGGATCTTTTATCAAGTCATGATTACTGACACCTCTCTGTATTAACACATTTCTTAAAAATATCTCTACGCATACGTACTTGTTGTCCACATTGTCTCTTATTATTTATCAAATTGTTAGAAAGAAGTCCCTAAGAAACATTATTTTGGGTGTCATCACTCATTAACTACTTAAGTTTTTAATGGTTTTATTATACGGACGGTTAATTTTAATTATTAATGACTATGAAATCGTGACAAATACAATTATGAAAATAGTTATAATGAAAACAATGGCTGATCTACATTAAACTCGTTACGGTTCTCTGAATTGCTTGCTTCGGACGCGAATGGTATTAACGCTAGAATATATACGAATGTATTATTTGACATCTAACGAAAACGAATTCATGATTTATACCATCAATATATCGAGTGAATTATTAAAATTTAACAATCGAACATTTAAAATATAACCTGGTAACCCAGATCAATTGCTAAACACACCTTTGTAATACCACTCCCACGACGTTCATTCATTCATTGAACTATTTTATTCAAACAGTCGACATCATTATTATTTTACGTATAATACAGACAGTCGTGCTGTTTTATGCTCAAACACATTGATGAGATAGAGTATATTTTATAAGATAAGAAAATGTCATAGATTTGAAGATAAAATAAATAATAATCATTCCTTTATGACTGAAACACATTAAACATATAAATCAAATTGTTCAAAACTAATTAATAGTGTGCAATAATTTACCGGAATATGTTTTTCTTGACAAATATAATCTTGAAGTCTTCGAGTCACGAATTAATAGGTGTCTTCTAGGTAAGCGTGCTCCATCCTAGACTACGTCATCACTCAACATCAGGTGAGACGTCTCACCACGTGGTCAAACTCAAACCTATTTATCCATAACAATGGTGGTATACTCCGCAGCGTTATCCAAAACCAAAAGAATGTTATAGAAATTGACTCAGCCGTATAATGAGTATTGCACAAATATCTTTCACCGAAAAATATATACAATTGCTGACTACACATCACATTTATCAACGACGCACCCCTTTTGTTACTACCTCAAATGTGTCTAGCCAAATACAATGAATGGCGGAAAGCTATTATAATATTAGTAAAGTTTTAAATGAAACAAAAATGAACAATGTTTTCTGTCGCTGTGCGTTGGTACATTGTTTCTGTTGTTGCAAACGCGCATAGGCAACGGTTAATTACTTCCTATCAGGTGGGGCATCTGTCGATGGGTCAGCCTGCCTTAGGGACAAAAATAAATCTGTCGAAAAGACTGAGACATATGAATAATTGAAAAATGTTCGTGCTTGTCGTCATCTTACAGTACCATTCGTAAAAACTGCCGCTTTTCTTTAGAGATGGTATGTGTGATCCTGTTTTTATTTATTTTACTTTAAAACGTGTACTGTACGTGGCGCTCGCTCTTTTATGCCATATGTGAGCAAGCTGTGGAATGAGCTCCCTCCCGCGGTTTTCCCAGAGCGCTACAATATGGGGCTCTTCAAAAAGTGCGTAAACAGATTTTTAAAGTCTCAACGAGGTAGGCAACGCATCGGCTCCCTTAGTGTTGCAGACGTCCATGGGCGACGGTAGACACTTGCCATCAAGTGGACCCTCCTGCCAGTTTACTTATACGCAAACATAAAAAAAACATAAAATATTTTTATCGAACCAGTTCGTAATTTTCCATTTGCCTGGCAACACAAATCTGTTAAGCAAACCGCCTTGCAGTTCTCCGTATTAAAAGAACTTTCATTTTCTTTTAACTGTATAATCTACCCCAGATTTATTATTTGAGCGTGTATGATGATACAAGGTTTTTTTGTCCATTATTATAATGACAAGATGCGACCCGAATTATATGATAATAACTTTTTACAACCCTGACATATGGAAATGGTAATAAATGGACAATTTTTCTAAATAAATGTAGGCGGCATGCAATGTTTATGGTTTCGATGCGTGAAGGTAACGAGGGATCCTCAATTCTGACAATTAGTTAAAACGGCCAGGGGAAAAAAAACTAATTCCAATGTGATTTTTTACTGATCGGTTGCAAATTCAATGTAATAAAATGAGTGATATTTTTATCGCGGGAATTTTCCCGGGAGCGGCTTCTTTTTGTAGTTAGACTAAAAGGATAGCTTACATTATTTTTCAAATACCCCACGGAAATTCTAAGTCAACCGTAGTAGAACCGTAGTTGCGGTCAAATCCTAGCATGATATATTTAGATACATTTTATACAGAAACCCTCCACGTGACAGTCCGACTCGCACACGGCCACTTGGTTTTTTTGTAAGTTTATCGCGGTCAAGTTATTTTGGATGCCGGTAAATTCATAAGGTTTAAAATGCGCTATATTTCTTTTCTTCAAGTACCGACCCATTATTTACTTAAGTAATGTTTTACATACAGCACGGTGTATGGTATTTAGAGAAGTATTTCAAAATATTGTATAATATAAATAATATTATACAACAAATAATATTCTGTCAAAAAAGTATCATGTATGTATGAACAGTTGTTTAAGAACTGTTTGTTCAAAAAAAAAAAGTGTGTGTGTACTTATGTACACGCGTTAGAAGTTATACTTCTTTTGCGTAACAAGATAGAAATCTTTTCAAAAATTTTATGTTTCGCCTTACTCTACGTTTGTAGAAAAAACGACACTAACAATATTGATAGAAAAACTAAAATGTTGACTATAGCTAACTTCAGGGTGTCGGTTTTACGTGACGGTGTGCGCGCGCATCGTAAAAATTTACGATGATTCCGTAAAACTTCGCTCTCGGTTCTCCGGTTGTCAGCCAAAGCACTGTATTTCGCATATCTGGACTCTAATATAAATACCCAATTTCATGGCTACCAGGTGTTATCTTATGTTGCTTAAAGCTTTGATTGAAACCACAACCACCCCTGGTCTAAAGTATGTCGCTATAAGAACCTTGATTTGTATTCCGGCATTAGTGACCAGGTTCCAATCTCCCTTAAGAGAGCAGCAGCGCATTTGTAGCACCTTTGGTGTTGCAAATGTCCATAGGCGATGGTAACCGCTTTCCATCAAGTGGGCCATCTGCCTGTGGGCTGATCTCCAGCAATAAAAAAACCACTCTAACGAGAACGAATTGGTTTATGCAAAAATGATACTTAATATCTCACACAGCAGACAAGCTGACGGCTCAACTGTGATGGAAAGTAGTTACCATCGCCTATGGACCTTTACTATAACAGAGGTGCTGCCAATGTGCTGCCGGCCTCGAAGGAGAAACTTGAACCTGGCCACTGATGCAGAACACAAGTCAAAGTTGTTTTGGCGGCTTGCTCTAGACCAGGAGTGGTAGTCATCCGAACGGGCAAATAGCCTACCACAGCTTTGGGTTGTTTAGTCGCAATTTGCGACAGGCCGCCCAGCCGCAGGAAACTGTATTCTTTTTCCGTTCCTGCACGGAAAGCGATATTAACTTTTCTCAAAAAATTTTGAGTATCTGGCGTCTTCACCATATAAAGGCCAGCGGTTTCTGAGCTGACCGGTGTCTTCAATAAGAGACTGGTTTAGAGTATACGTTTATACTAGCAACGAAGAGACACTTTTTCATAGATCTGTTCTGTTCGCGGCTCGATACAATTCGATCTTTTCTAGTTTTTATTGTTATTTTAATGCCGGAACACAACTCAAGGTTGTTATGGTGACATACTTTAGATCAGGGGTGGTAGCCATCTAGTTCCATCCAGTTTTGGAAGGCGTTCTACGATTTTATTTAAATAAATTGTTTTTTTTAATATATCCTAACGACTAAGCAGGTTAGTCGTTACAGTACACACATCAATGTGGTTTTGTCAACAACGAACTCGGGGTGCCTTTGTCAAACAAAATTGGAATGTCCTGTTTACTTAAATTCGATTAAGCATGACGCCTGGGGGGATATCTTCAGAGACTGATGCTCGTTTAATGCAAAGACGACTTTATTGTAAGTGTTTATAGGCGGACAATGAGTAGGCACGTGCCACCTTCCAAACAAATAAAAAATTACAATAATCTATACTATAATTAAGTCTGTAAATGGTTCGAGACTATATGGATTTAGTTTGTTTGTTGTTATTATTAAACGTGAAAAACCAAATTGTGAAGTTTTTGTGTAAGTAAAATAAAGCTACTACTACTGGTGGGGGATTAACTCGCGCCGTAACCGCGGGGAAAACTAGTGTCGTAATAAATTTATTTTGCATTTAATTAATATATTTATTAATTTCATTTAAATAGGTAGATAGATAACACTTTGCTTGACAGAATAACAGTCTTGTTATTCAATGCGAAAAGTGACTTAGATATTGCGAGCGAAAATGAAAGAAGATAGTAGTGGCGATGATTCAAGTGAGTCTTTGATACTTTCTAACTCTGATAATATATTGGGGAACAATTCGGCATTAAATAAAGATATGGACAATAATCTCGAGAAAGAGGGTAGTTTGTCAACAAAACGAAAAATGATTGAAAACTCTGAAACAAGCGCAGGTGATGATTTTGTTACTGTTGGAAAAGCAAACTAAAACGACATGCTAAATTGGACTCATCAAACAAGAAAACAGACGTGATTTTACAAGATAACTTAATCAATAACGTCTTTGAAGTTAGTGTGATAGCAACCACCGTTCTCCCTAAACAAATAGCCTTTGCAAAATTATTAACATCCGAAAATATTTCTAAAGTAATACGAATAAAATATAAAAGCGACTTCAAGGTTTTACTCAGATTCGAAGATATAGAAAACGTGCAAAAAATAATTGATTGTAAGAAATTTAAAGAGATGGCTTGAGAAAGAAACAGCTCGCTTGTTCTTGATTTCTCTGCGACCCTAACTCCGCGGTAGTAGACTCTTACGAATAAAGAAAAATTGAAAATCGCTTCACAATTGACAGAGAAATCGAGTAACGAACTTACATAAAAAACAACATACAGACATTAAGAACCTCATCCTTTTTGAATTTGGTTAAAAATAAATATGATTTTTTAAAAACAAACACTATTTTAAACAAAAATATGTTGGTTGAACATCCAACGGTGCTTTCTTCGTGAAATACTTGCGACCCCCCATACAAAAGTCAGATTTACAGTTTTTTATTATTATTACATTTTTTACAAGTCAGTTGCCCCTTTGTATATGTCTGACATATGACATATGCTTTAAAGCGAACGTAGTTTGTTATACTTAGTAAAAATCGATAATTCATTTTGTCCACAGAGCCTGTTCTACGAGATCCTAGCAGGAGTGTGGGTCCGCAACGGCCTGCAGATCAAGGGTCAAGCCATGACATACATCCAAGCGAATTTCTGCAACTCCATGGTCGACATGGACATTTATTGGCTCCAGGTCTGCGCTGCCCACCTCCCCGCTGACCAGTTCCTGGATATGTGCATAGACATGTGAGTGTTTGCCGTTGGAACGAAGTTTTTTACGTGTCCTTCAGTAGAGTGAACTGACAGAAAGTGTCACGTCTTTTGATACAATTTCGAACTTTAATACAAAGAAGTAAGATGTAAAATAATATTGTTACAACCTAGGCGCCGACAAAGGCAAATTCCACGTACAGATCTGTAGAAGCACATTTTATTACCCGTCGGCATTTGAACTAATTGTAATACTTTTATGATCGTCTTCTTTTGTTCACTTATTTATTGACATACGTTTCTAGTGGAGAACAGCCTATTGTCCTATTGTACTCGCTCATTAGCCAGGCGTTGCGGTTTTTTTTTTTGCATTTGTGAAGGATAATACGACGGCCAGATGGAGAGATGAAGTCAGTCTAGCTACGACTACGATACGGGCGTGACGTGTGTACATGCGGGACTCTAATAGTGACGGACTTGCGCGTTTTATTGAATTACGACCTTCAGCATTACGTTTGGATTTGTTGTGGTCGGTTATATTTGTACCTGTGTTATACGTGTTGGTATAGTTCTAATACACTCTATCATAACTCTAACACCATTTCAACAATATTAATAAGTGTAACGTACCTACAATGATTCGAAATTAGAAGGCCCTGAAACCGCCCCTATTCGGCCGTATTCGGGCGCTGTTGCCACGCTCATAGTGACGACAATGGTGTGCCATTATGTTCCAATAAATGGATTTCATTAACAAAATTACCTTGTCGTCTACCCTATTGTACTATATTTTTTTTGCATGTTCAGGTTCGGTGTCCGGGATTGGCTGAGCATGCTGCCGATGCCGCCGGTGCAAGCGGCCGAGCAAGACGCCATGGTCGAAGGCCTACTAACGTTCCTTGCCATACTTGTCTCATCGAGGACTAATCTTGGTAAGAATTCGATATCTCATGGAGACTTGGCCTGAAGGCTGTTAGGAGCTCCTAACCCTGCTCCCTCTTATGTATGTATATCTGTAAGTACAAGCTACGTTTAAGTCAGGTCTAATCAATCTTATCTCATTAAAGGAAATGATGAACTGACACAATCCAGGCTGGAAGTGAGCACCTTGTTGGCAGCCGGAGACAAAACACATTCACAACTTTTAGAGTTAATGCCGGAGAGATCGGGCAACGCGCACACGAGGAATTTTGAGACTGTTTTGAAAGAGGTAAGCTTTTGGAATTGTAAGTATATAGGCTAGTGTAGACCGAGCGGTAGACACAACGTATTAAAGCCGCCCCACCTGATATCCTCTTAACAACGAAAATGTAGCAGCGGCGATGCGGTCTCACCTAGTCTACAGCAGGGACAGCAGTTAGGCTGACGTCCCACCTGATGACAAGTGGTTACTGACGCATTGTCTTAGGTACATTTGTAACACCAATGTGCTGCTGGCCACAAAGAGGAGACTGGAACCTGGCCACTAATAAAATAATAACACAACGCGAAAATGCTATGGCAGCATGCTCTAAACCAAGCGAGGTGGTTACCCAGACATGCAAATTTTTTAATATGTACATTTAATAATTTAGAACCAAATGTTTACGAACGTTTCATAAATAGAATAATAATAATCGGCAGACACCATTTTTCCATGTTCCCCGAACATTGCGACGGGCAGACGCCATAGTCCCCATATTCCCAGACCCCTAGTACCACAAGCAGTTCACCCCAACGGCCCGGTACGTTTTGTTCTCATTTCCCACAATACTCCTACACTGGCCGGGGCTTGTGTAGACAGGAATAATCGCGCATAATTTGTCAAGGGGCCTCATAGTGTTGGCCTACCGATGGCCCCACGCAAGCCCTCCAAAAGTCCGAGGGGCATTTTTAAGGATCGTGATCTTTAAAGACATATATTAATCAGCAGACAACAACACATACTGAATATTTCCAAATTAAGCAATTTACACTTATGTAATGAGTAATATGCAACGGACTACACTGGGGCCGATCCCAGACACCCAGACTATATGTAAATAACATTCGATTCTGAAATTTAACATAACAGGAATTGAACCTGGAGCCGATCGGCCGACAAAGGCTTAGTTAGCCCGTTTAACCACAGTGGCCGTCAAAAAAGAGAACATACATCTAGAGCTAGGTAATGTGGTGTTATCTATTGTGGACGTGATCTATTTTGGTTCGTCGCTTCGGACGTTTGTGGACCAACAGTACGCAAAGAGCCACCAACGCCTTGCGGGTCCAATACAACAATGGCTTTAGGATGTTGATGGGGCTGCCCGGGTTCTGTAGTGCATCAGATATGTTCGCAGAAGCACGAGTGGACGACTATTACGCTGTTGTTCGGAAAAGGGCTGCCTCGTTGCTCTGCAGGATCCGGGCCAGCTCTAACAACATCCTAAAAGTCCTGGCTGACAGGTTTGATGTGCCCATTTTGAATTGTTGTGCCAGCAAATGTAAAGCTGGTACTATTATTGTAATAAAACTGTAGGCTATAAGTTCTACTAACACTAATTTTAAGTATTTCTATTTTATGCAATTTTACTAACCAACATATG
Source organism: Dendrolimus pini (assembly GCA_949752895.1). Taxonomy (NCBI): domain Eukaryota; kingdom Metazoa; phylum Arthropoda; class Insecta; order Lepidoptera; family Lasiocampidae; genus Dendrolimus; species Dendrolimus pini. The sequence goes on along the minus strand of OX457138.1, from coordinate 1,649,850 downwards.
AATTGTTTTAAATAATTCGAAATAAATGATAATTGTATGTCTTTAAAGACCACGGGCCATGAAAATGGCCCGGACTTTTGGAGGGCTTGCGTGGAGCCATGGGGAGGCCAACACGTAGAGGCCCCTTGACAAATTTAATGTATATATGTGGCGTGACACTGACCGGCGATTATCCCTGTCTACACCATACAATAATGCACCCAAGGACAAGCCCCGGCCAGTGTAGGACTATTGTGGGAAATGAGGACAAAAAGTACCGTGCTATGGGGGTGAACTGTTAGTGGTACTAGCGGTCTGGGAATATGGGGACTATGGCGTCTACCCGTCGCAATGTTCAGGGAACATGGAAAAATGGGCAGACGGTGACTCGCCACTCCCTGCATGGGCCCCTAAAAATGCCATAAAAGACAGGGGCAACATGGGTGTGAGTGGATAAGGGTGTAGAGAGGTGGGCTGCAGGTTCACCAAAGCTACTTTTGACGTGATGCCATTTATCACTTCCACCCCTGGAGCTTGAGTCTTAGCTCTAGCGATCTCCACTCCGTGCCGGCTGGTTAAGGCAAGCACGGAGGTGAGGGCCTTGCCTTGGCCCCCGGAGTCAGGTAAGAGGTGTCGCCACTCACCTAAGGCTTCGTCACAAAGCCCCCCTGCGGGTTTATTATTATTATTATTAGGCACTCAAATTGTTAGCGCCTAAATGGGTCACTGACTTCTAGTGTAACAATCTACTATTCGTCACTTTCTAGTTATCGACGTACCGTCCACCGCCAAAGGGATCGGAGAACTTGGAGCAGGGTCTGTTCGTGCCGAAGCCCATAGTGTGGCAGCAGTACTACGACCCGCTGCACGTGCTGCGGAGGGCCGTGCACAGGAGGGACTTCCACGCCTCCATGGAGCGGTTCACTGCCTTGTGAGTTTTGTTGGCTGTCTTTATGGTTAGGCCGTTCTATAAAGACATACAATATTCAGACACAATACGCCAATGTCGGTTCTGGCTCCAAGACCTTTGGACTCGTGAATAGTTGCCATCGACAATCACGACATTCTCCATACGTAAACGTCACACGACACATAGAACGTCACCTACGAACTTCAAGTTACTTCATTACTATACGTTTGAAATTTACCAGCGTAACAAATTTGTAAAAACGAATTATACGAATTTATACGAGGAAAAAATGTTTTCATTTTGGATCGGAGGATCCGTTACTGTGTCTACAGTAGTCATGTGAACTATCGATAATGGTACAATTCAAAATTGGAATCGATGTAGGAAATCACACATTAGCAACTCGATTAGAATAAAATGATTTCTTATTCGCATGTAGGTATACGTAAGTTATATTATTACATATATACATACATAATGTCACGCCTGTTTCCCATGGGGGTAGGCAAAGACTATGGATGACCACTTGCGACGATCCTGACAAGCAACTTTTTCGCTTCACCTAATGAAAGTTCATTAACCTCTTCATATATGCAAGTTTATTTGATATGCTTTTTACTTCACCTTGTTTTAACGTTTCTGTTATTTGATCATGGCGTGTACGTCGTGGTCTACCGGTACCAACTCTTCCATTCACACTACTGTATTATAGATAGACTTTTAGATCACTATAAATTTTCTAAATTTGCACAATGGGCGGTCTTATCGCTAAGAAGCGGATTTCTTCCAGACAACCAGTGGCAGGAATAAAAACATATGATATTGGTCAAAGGTGGTATACATAAATATTAGAGGATATGCAGCTACTTACATATATTTTATACTTAATAGACATATATAAATACACCTATTGATATTACATACATAAATATATATGTACACATACATACAATATAGCTTCACAACTATTCTATTTTACCAGTGTTCGAGAAAAGCAGAAGGCTCAAGGCGGGAAGGAGTTCGGGTCGGGGGCGCTGTGGCCCCCGCTGCGCCCGGCCTCGGTGCCGCCGGGGGGCGCCGGCGACCCCCGCGCCCTGTGCGCCTCGGGGGTGCTCCACGGCGCCCTCGTGGCCGTGCTGCACAGGGGCGTGCACCGGAGGGCCCCCGACGCGCAGGCCCCCCACGCCCCCCCGGACCACGTGCTGGCGTTGGCCGTGTACCTGCTGGACGTCGCCGCCAATCTGCACGCCGAGAGAGCCGATCAAAATAGCGTAAGTACATGGACGTAACTAAAAATTATCAATTTTACTTTGTGATTGTTTTCACGATATTTTAGCTGCTCCATACAAAGTACCTTCTTCCATTTCAAGTGTCATGTTTAGTGAAGCCAGATGATCTAGCAGTACTAATTACCTTGGAAGCCTCAGAAGCTCCTACCTCGGACCGGCCGGGCTGTCAACCAACTTTGTCGGCGCGTCACTAAATTAGCTGTAACTCCGAAAATAATTCAAATTTCGAAAAACTCTTTTGGAGACATATTCTTGTACGGTTATACGTAAGTTCGCGCAACTCGTTTAACACACGTATACAGGTTGTGCTTGTGTAGTGTCTGTAAATAACTGTGTGGTGTGACGTTGCACTGCATTCGCATTATGAAAACTCTGTCCGTCTCTCTCACTCGCGCTCAAGCTTATGAGTATGAAGGAGACAGCTGAGTAGACTTATTCCCCGCGTCCCGCTTGACAACCAGAGACCTAAAAAACGACTTTTGCGCATCTTACGACTTTGGCCAAGTTACGTGCCGGGGATTGTATTGTTACGACCTAGGCGCCGACAAAAAAACAAATTCACACCTGTATACTTGTAAAAACACATTTTATTACCTTTCGGCATTTGGACTTCTTTTGCTTACTTATTGATTGGCATGCATTTATTAATTATTCTAGAGAACCGTCATTGTTGTATTGTAATCTTTTATGGCAGTCATTAGCCAGGTGTGTCGGATTAAACTCGACTTAGATACGGGGACATTGTATTTGTGCAGTATAAAGCAATGCCCCGATTGAAGGACGAGGCATTCGAGCGATAACCACGAGCGAATCAAGACTTTTGTCCAGTCGGTAATCTATTTAGTGACGGACTTTGCGCGTGTTATTCAGTTACGACCTTCTGCATTACGTTTCGATTTGTTGTGTTATACGTGTTTGTATAGTTGTAATAAACTCTATAATAATTCCAATGGCATTTTGTCTCTCCCCGCGCCAGCTGGACGTGGCGCTGTCGGTGGGCGAGGGCGGGTGCGGTCTGTCGCGCGTGAGCGGCGTGCCGCTACTGGGCGCGTTCGCGGGCTCCGCGGTGTGCGAGAACGCGCGCACCGTGGTGGGGGCGGTGCCGCCGCGCGCGCCCCGCGCCCCGCCGCACACGCCCCACCACCAGTACCCGGCGCACTACCAGCACGCGCACTCGGACAGTGGGTTTTTTTTACTTTTATTTAGGATTATGGCTTGGCAGCTAGGCCTTTAAGCCAGATCTTAGTTTACAATATAGTTTCTTCATTTTCTTAAGTCTATGTGCAGCACAGCTGAACTGTAGGCGATCCACTAGACGCCATCCAACGGAGTTCTAGTGACAACTCAAAAGGCCACATTTGACTATACAGTTCACATTTCTCACAAAACACATAATTACTACACGAAAACTATCAATATCCTTAGAACTATTGTTTATTTTAGAGTAATTTTACACACTTTTTTTGAAAATAAAACTGCACAGCACAATATCTCATTTCATTTCCTGCCAAAAACTCCTAATGCTAGTGCTCTATATGACGTCATACGAGTGTCATGCTTTTCCAAGTACTCCGTCCCTAATGTGACATCACATATTTTACAATTTTACATCGAAAAATTATTAAAATAAAACAGTAGTTCCATAATTAGCTTATTTCCATTTAAAGTAATGTTGAATGCGAGAGCGGGTACGCATTTGGGATCGGAATGAAACACCAGATTTTTAGCTAAGTGTTTTTATCAACTTTCACGGCCGTACGTGATTCCTCTTGACGCAGGGTTGCCCCTACACGAAGAACTAACGACGCACTGTCTTGACGTTAATATATCTAACTCACAATACCGTCGCCGATATTGCGTGGACCACCTCCAGCTGCTACGGTGCCCCCACCTCTTAAATTACGCTAAAATCTTTCATTGAACTACCAACTAAACTTTTTACTATCCTTTTTTAACTTTTCTTCCAACTCTCTCGTACCGCACTTGTCGCTTCGCTGTCCTCAACTGAACCACCCTGTAGGCGCGCTTTACGCTTCTTATATACACGGAAGAATCTTCTGGAACCCATAGTTTCGATCTTCTTTTCATTATTCTTTCATTGATTGACTGCCCCTTTCTAAGCATCTATCTCTCTCTGTCCTTTCCTTCCTGAACCTTCTATTCTAGAACTTCGATCTGTATTTCTGCATTATTTTGTCCCTGTCCTTTTCTTCTGGAATCTTCTACATCTTTTTGAAACTCCTTAACCCCTCCCAAGGGCCAAATTTAATATTATTTTTATCCACAATCTGCCAGCTGCTATCAAAATTGCCGCTCAAAAACCAAGAGAATTATACGCTCTCTTTTATCCTAATACAAATTCTATGTAGTTAGAGGGAGAAAGCATCTGTTCAACGTTCGTTTCAATTATCTGTATTTGACCACAAATTTGTGGTACTTCCCAATGAGGCGTGTGTGACAGTTCGCCAACAAATTTGTGGCGGTTCCGTCTTGAGGGTTAAACCACCTAGATCGTTGCACCGTCTCCATTTTTGTGGGCAGGGCCCCCCCATTGGACGATGTGTGTGGTTTCAGGCGACACGGAGTGGGAGCCCTCGGAGAGCGAGGCGGCGCGGCTGCCGCCCATAGCCAAGTCGGCGTCGCTGCCGGCCACCAGCACCGCGCTGGCGGTGCCGCAGCCCTTGCAGGTAAACATAGTACACACACACAAGATTTTTTTATTTATTGTTTACTGCAGGAGTTCAGCAGACAGGCAGACGGCCCACTTGATGCAACACCAGAGGTGCTACAAATGCGCTACTGCTCTCTTAAGGGAGACTGGAACCTGGCCACTAATGCCGGAACACAAGTCGAGGTTGTTATGGCGACATACTTTAGACCAGGGGTGGCAGCCATCCACTCGGGCCTACTAAATGCCCTACCACCGGGCGTACTATATTAATATTATGACCATTGCATATGTATATATGTGTAATTGTGTATATAATGTATTATAGGTACCACGCTGTCGTATTGGTGACAAGTGTAATGAGAGCGTTGACTGTCTGTTTGTACCGGCTAATCTCCGAAACGACTGGACCGATTTAAATGAAATTTGTATGGCGGTAGCTTATATCCCTGGTCAACATATAGGACACTTTTGATCCTGAAAAAATAAAGACCCTGTAGGATGGTTAAATTAACTTTTCAAGTCGACGAAGTTGCGGGCAGAAGGCAGTTTGATAATAGAAATAAAATTTGTTTATCATATCACGGCACCATTGCACCCGGGCCTGCTTCTGAGTGCGGCAGAGTAAAACTATCCTCGTCACGCGAAGATGCACGTGTTGAATATCATAGCGCGAAAATCCATTTTCAATGAGAGAGGGTAGTTTAAATTAGCTCGCAAACAATGTGGAGGGAATTTTGAAATTGGAACACGTACTTATTTTTAGTTTTAAATAATCATATTTTCAAAATAGATTATAATTGACCAGTCTCCCATGCGTAAAAACTTTTTTATAGTCAATACTTTCTGAGTGGCCTGGTGCCTAATGGAATTTGTATATCCGTATCATAAATATAAAATAAATGTCCGCCAGGTGGCGCGCGGCGATTCGCTGCCGGACGACCAATCGGATGCCGGCGGCGACGCGCCACAGATACGCGCCTTGGAGGTATTGTGCCTTACATATATTACTTTCAGTCTAAAACTATAACTTTGAAAAAAATATTTTCGATTTCTTGTCTCCAAAAGACCGTGTATAACTTTACCGATTGTGATGATTTTGTTTTTGTGTGGGTTCCTGGATGGTTTAGATTCACAATTACAACCGGTAGGTGGCGCTGAGATCGGGTTCTAGAATCCTCCCAATCACCTGGACCGAATTTGGTGACTATGTTTTTGTGTCATGAAACGGTCTTTTAGGAATTCAGAAAATATGGCGGTACGAAGTTTCCCGGGTCAGCGAGTTTACTATATGTGTATGTGGTGAACAATGAAAGAATTTTGCTATCTTCTATATATCTATCTCGTCGTCTCATTTTGGACTCTCCTCTGGAGCGACTGAGCCATGGTCTCTCTCCAGTGGTGCGTCACTCCATCCATTATAGTTTCACCACTCAACTTTAAATAAACTCCCACATTTTCTCCCACCATGCCTGAGATGGAACCTGGAGCCGACCACAGAGGCTCTATAGCTTCAGTTCAAGTAATTTGTAACTGTTTTTTTAATGTATTGCCATTTTCCTAGGACGTGATGGATAATAACATACTTGCGCTGCAATCTCTGGACGAGGACATGAGTCTCGCCATAGCCGGTGCCTCGGACTTGGACACGCCTCCGGTGCCCATCGAATATGGTGAGATGACTTAATTTAGTTCTCATTTACAGAGTAATCTATTCTTAACTTCGTAGCATCGTTTTGTAATTATCTATTCATATAAATTAATAAAATTCAAGGATGGAGGAAATAAGCTTCTTAAAAAGGTTTTTAAATACAAGCTTTTGTGATCCTGGATATCATGTAGCTGCAGAGTTCTAGCCGAGACAAGTAGAACGAGCCCAAACACGACGGGTCTATCTTGTTTAGTACAAGAGTTTCTATGGCCACCTTCCGACTCCATCATCAGATCAGCTCCATGGTACCATATTATTGCATTGTCACGCGATATACATATGTGTGCAAAATTTCAGCTCAATCGGAAACCGGGAAGTTGGTAAAATTTAATTTCTAAGATTCCACCCGAACTTACATACATTGATAGGTAACATCCATTACAAGTTAAATAAAAGCTTGTAAAATGAATGTGAAAGGTGGATTGGGCATGAAGAGAGGATGGATGAAAATAGAATCACAAAACAAGTATATGGCAAAAATATGAGCGGTGGAGTCGGTGCTACTCGACCACGACGTACTCACCATGATCCAATTGAAGCTATTTTGAAGAAAGCTCATGTGAAAAGCACTTTGAATAAGCGCGTGTGTATGAAGACAGTAATGAAATTTGATGAAGCGGAAAGTGTTTTAGCAGGTGGAAATCCATCTTCTCTGCCTACCCGTACACCAATGATCGTCATCGATTTTATAGATCGATAACAATTTTAATGTAATAGTATGTGATATTTTTTATCCCGGGAAACTTGCGTGAATTTTCCCGGAAACCGTTCATATGCATAAAAGTTAGATTATTCCGACACACGTTCCACTAAAACGGTAGCTATTTTTTTTTTTAAATGCTGCGATACTTTGTCTTCCGGGAAACCCGCGGGAATTACATGTTGAGCGTGGACAAATTCGCGGGCATATCCTAGTGCATTATATAAAAGAAAATTATCTTAAAGTTTATACATTTGGAAATGACTTCTAGTTGACATTTGTAATGTATGTGGTGTGCGTACAAGTGAACGAGTGTGTGTGCGGTTACAGACTTTATGTTGTTGGAACTATGTCAGCTTTGCATATCGTTGTAGTGTGTAATCAATAAGTTATATAAGCTTTATTATTCTTAATAAATGTTCAGTATTTTAACAGCAGTCAGATCGTTTTATTGTGATATCACCGAACCTTACATGGCGACCCTGCCAGGATAATTGAGCCCCTCAGACCATGGCTTAATATTTGCCAATTAACCCAGGAGTGATGACACTTCCCATAGCATTGTATACAAAATATATTTTATGAATTGCATTTTCCTTCAAATTATTAGTTCAGTTGGCTTTTGTTGCACTCACGGCTAGAGCGTACAGTTCAAAAATTCAGCTTAACGCGACACCGGAGCCCGACCCGAGGCGTTGCCCGCCAAACATGGCAGGGTCGCCTTGTAAAGTTCGGTGAGTGACAGCAGTCAGATCGTTTTATTGTGTGATATCACCGAACCTTACATTGTCTCTGGTAAAAATAATTCAATACTAAATTGTGTGACATTATGTCGGTCTGGTCAGACGTGGACGGGCCCGAGTGGAGCGTGTCGCTGCGGTCGCACTCGCCGCCCGCGCCCCGCGCGCTGCCCGCGCCCACTCTCGACCAGCCGTCGACGAGCAATCAGGTCAGTCGTTCGTGTATGCACCTTGTAATAGTAATGAGTTACTTTACACACTACACTTACACCAACGCGCACTACCACTGCATTGTATTACACGCACAATTCTCAAACAAACCAAGACACACAAAGAGCCTAAAAATTAATAACCTAGGCACAAAAAGAAAAAGCAACGTACATGGCACTAGTTAAAATAGTATATAGGTATAGACATAAGGCACACACTGCAAATGCACTCTCTCACAACACCAGCTTGTAACATACACTCTACATTAGTATAAGTTTAGTATTACATTTAGAAAAAATTATATAAGTTATTCTTATGGTACACAACAGAACATAAAGACCACAAGATAATAATAAGCGTGTATAAACTCAAAAAATCAATATCAGTAATCAAGTTGTAAAAAGGGTACGGACCTCGAGTCCGTAGTATTGTTATTTAAAAAAAAAAAGTAATGAGTAGTACACGTGTGAGGCAGTACATTTGTCCCGTACAATATACATTTGTACTGATACGGTTCAAAATTTAAATTTGTACTACTTCAAAAATATTCTCCCGCTACTACTCATGCATCAAACCTAAGAGGAAGGATATTCACATGGCAAAGAGGGACAACATGACATGGACGACTGCTAGTAAAGTGAGGTGACCGAGGCCGATCACATCCGATTCTTTACGAACATTTCCGAACTAGATGTTTTGTACGGGGCAAATGAGGCGATGACGCTCACCGCCTCACCGGCCTCATCGCTTCCAATGTACTGTCGCGGTACAAACCATACAAATCTCCTCGCCTCATTTGAAGTGATACATTGTACTGGTTCAGTACAAAATGTCAAGTTACTGTTACAAATTCAGGTTACAATCATGTCGTACCCAACTCAACTTTGTAAGCAATTCACCTCTTTTTCTTATTGCCCGACTTCAGCAGACACGCGGACGGTCCCTCACGAAAAGCGGTTACCATCGACCATGGACATTAATGTTAATAAGCAAAGGTGCTACCGCTGTCTAAAGAGAGACTGGAGCCTGACCAACTAATACCGGAACACAGCTCAAGGTTGTTGTGTCGGCATACTCTAGACCAGGGGTGGTAGCTATCCAGTCGGGCAAACACACTACCATCTGGCTTTATACTGGGTATCTTTCTTCGAGAGTAATGCATTTTAACTTTTATATGAATTAAACAAAATTTAAAATTAGCTATCTATCTGACCTGTACCCACTTCGCTGGGCATCAGAAAAAAAACACAATCAAATGTACCCTATGTCACTCAGGAATAATGTAGCTTTCCACTGGTGAAAGAATTTTCAAAATCGGTTTAGAAGATCCAGAGATTAACCCCTACAACATCACAAATTTACCTCTTTATAATATTAGTATAGATAAATAATATTTTATAACTAGACATATAAATTCATAACATATTTTTTTATAATCTAATCTAATATATAAAATTCTCGTATCGCGGTTTTTGTAGTTAAATTCCTCAGAAACGGCTTGACCGACTCTCATGAAATTTTGTGTGCATATTGGGTAGGTTTGAGAATCGGAAAACATCTATTTTTCATCCCCCTAATTGTTAAGAGTAGTCCACCCCTAATTTTTTTTATGATACAGCGTTAAAAATACATACAACCCTAAATTTTCAACCCTCTACGATCAACCCCTATTTTTTCGGGCAGGACGACGTCTGTCGGGACAGCTAGTTTAGTTATAATGTTCTGACATGTATTCGAACATTGCACGCTTAATAAGGCAAACTGTAATGAAACAACCAACGCATAATGTAATATCTTGTGTACATACATCTTAGCAATAAATTACTAATTAATAATAGTAAATTTGTACTTTTCGGACTTGAAATAATCATATAATTCATCAAACGAAATAATAATTAAAGCAGATTTTAAATATTTTAATTAGAAGAGAATTTTAAACTCTCAAATAAGTTTACGAGAGTTAACACAGGAGCACTATATTTATATGACTTGCAAATAAAACGGCTAAACAATTTGTAATATATTCTTGTTTAGGCTCTGTATAATTCAAGAATAGTTTAAGTGTTACTAGTAATAAATAAGTTAAGCTAGTTGTTGTGTTGTTAAAAACCTTCGAACAAGGAGATACATCAGGACTGTTGACAGGATGACAGAAAACGTGCTTATGGGAATGCGCGTTGCTTGTGCGGAATACTGGAAATAAACGTAAATTCCAAACGTTGGTTTCAGGTCCAACTGCATACGAAAACGGAGGACTCGGTGCTGGTGAACGAGTCCATAATATCGCTCCTCCTGAAGCTGCACTCGCAGCTCTCGGGCAGGCTCGACTCGTTCTCGCTGGACGAGCCGCCGCCCGCCGCCCACGAGCCTATCGGTAAGTAGAGTTTTTGGAACGTAGTTCCTTATCGCGCGGTACGAATGGGGGCTAGACGGAAAAAATTCTTACGAAAAAAGTTGTCACGACACTTTTTGAACTTGCCAAGATAAAATGCAGTTGCATAACCCTTTATGCCCACGCAGTTAGAGTTTAATTTGGAGTACATTATTATTTAAATGTCATGGGTTGCTGACGTACAGATAGCATTTGCGGACATATGGAGTCTTAATGTCATTAAAATAAGGAGCAATATCGCGAATCTGGTTTAAAGTTAAATTTGTTTCAAGAGTCGAATTGCAGGATGTGATTCGATTTTTAAATTTAAATTGTTTCTTATATTGAAGTAAATAGGATTCAAACTTACTCATTTACTATTTTGTTGAGTGTATACAGGTTTTTTGTAAATAATAAATATGGAACTTCGTTCCGTCCGGGTGTCCCTTGACACCTCTCAAGTTTTTTGTTTCTCACATCACTGGTAGGCAGTTTTCTTTTTAATTTTTAATAACTTTCCATGGTACATTGGACAATTTAATGTTTGTATGCGTAATAGGTAATGTCATGTCGAGTTCATTATAATTTTAAGACCTGTAAATCAATGCACAGTCGAGGTATGAAATTGTTCGCCAATTTTCAAACTAGGTCACAGAACAGAATGTTTCACAGAAAACTATGTTTAACTATTTGATAATAAAGTATAGAATAACTTAAGTGGAAGTTATTTAATTTTCTGTCTTGTCTAAAAAGATTATTTAGACATGTGAAACTTTTTATTGGTTACAATATGTATTTTAAACATAGTGATTATATCCTCTTTGTTTCTTATTGTTAATCTCAGTTTTTGTCATTGTTATCGTTGCAATTTTATTTTTTCATGTTTCCATATATTATAAAATATAGTATAAAAGTAGCATTTATTAAAATCTTGACACTATTGTTTCTTGTACTCGTGCAAGAAAATGTCGACTTTAAAGTGATGAACATTTTCATTCCGCGACTGTACCATGTTATAAGAAAATATTTTTTTAAATTTTATCCAAAGGGATAAAATAATGTAATGTTATATTAATATTTTTATATGAGGATATAAAATAATAAACATAGCATAACATTTCTACTATTACTATCTTATCAAAATTGCCGGACGCTATTGTCTCAATCGTAGTTTTGCCTCATTTCAGTATTCTCTGTTTACAAACGAGAACTCGTGAAATTATTTATATCGGCTACCGCCGTTTCCAATTTTTTTTGCGACTCTTTTCCCGCCGCGACGATATCGAGAAGATATTGTGAATTTAGTAGAATACGAACTTTCGTCACTGTCGTTCGCAACGCCATAAGAACGCCAGCCTAAGAGCGCGCTGTGTGTCGCAGGCGACGGGCCGCACTTCATCGGGCAGGTGCTGCGCAAGCTGGCGCGGCTGGACGGCCGGTGCGCGGCCGCCATCGCGCACGTGCGCCACACGCTGTGGCCCCACCAGAGGGAGAGGCAGGCCGAGCAGAGGGCCAGGTACACTTCAACTATATCTAAAACATAATAAATACATCTATACACACACACACACACACACACACACACACACACACACATATATATATATATATATATATATATATATATATATATATATAAATCAATTGTTGTTCATTATCCTCGCTAACACTCGAAAACGGCTGGACTAATTTGGCTGATTTTTGTTGGTTTTGCGGAAGTCCATAAATATGAAAAAAATGCTTGGGATCTTATAGTAAAACAAACAATTTCGCTTTCCCTTAGAAACTATTCCTACCTGACAAACATTTGATGTTCGTCCCGTCGTTTAGAAATCGATTAAATTTAAAATTCGTTCAGAAATCAAATTAAATTTAGAAATGAAGTTTATGTTTTCTTTATTTTGTGTTTTGAATTTCAAACGTTTGAAGTTAGTCCCTTCGTTTAGAAATCGACGTTTTTTTATTTATGGATTAGGATGCGGTACGAATGGCATTGCAGCAATCATTAAAAAAAAGTATGCGCCGGGTCAGCTAATAATGAATAAAAGTAAAATAACAAGAAACTTTTGCGTAGGTATAAAAAACGCTATCGATACAGATAAATAAGCTTCGCGAGGTTTTTGCGTTTGTAATAAGCATAATACTTACAATAATAATAAACTAATACTTTTTATGTATTTTTATTATTTCTGTATGCAGTAACTAAATATTACAAACTCTGTTCTCTGCCTATCTGTCCAGATTTAAATGTGAAAACTCCCCTACATGTTCATGTGACACGGGTGCGGATGAGACCATGAGACCGGCACCTTCTGTTCCAATGTCCGAAGTATTATCGCTTCAGGAGTGATCTGGAAACAGCAACAAAAATAGAAATATTGGAGCAGCAGGATCTCAGTTTAATGTTAAGGGATGAACAGGCCAGACCACTCCTGGAACGGTACTCCTTGAAAATAGCGAATGAATTAAAAGGAATCAAACAAGATAAATTCAGGCTGACAACAACATTATACTATGGATAATTATATTATGGATAAGACACAAAACTGTATAAACATTATTTACAAGCAGTCTTAAGGAAGTAGATTCATACATATAATAAATAAATAATATAATTGAACGATAATTGGTTGGATAATAACCGTGTTTGGACGTATTTATGATGTGGCAATCCATAAAAACAGGGAACGAAGAGAGAAAGAGGAGCGATCGAGGCGCGCCCGCGAGCGTCAACAGCAGCTGATGCGCGAGTTTGCGCGCCGACAGCAGCAGTTCATGAACGCCATGGAGAACATGGAGGGCGGCGAGGTGCCCATGGAGTGGGAGGAACACCCCGTCGAGAGGGACTACGACTGTGTCATATGCAACACCACTGCGCCGACCACACCCCAGGATCCCATCGGATTGGTCGTCTTGTTACAGGTAATTAAAAAAAATCTATTACCAATCTATACGATATTGTAGGTTAAACAAAAGACTACGCCATACCTGATTTTGTAGTTAAAAATTTGACACGGATTCTAGTGACAAGATTAGTCGAAACAATGTAATACGAGCAAGATTTAAATACATGCCTGAAGTTCGTACACGCCAATTTTCTATTTGTTTTTTGCGTTTGACTTGGCACCGACTTGAAGTTGTTGTACGAATTTCACGTTATATGATACTAATGAAGATGTTGTTGGAAGTCGACGTCGGTGCTGGGGCACCGGCGGCGCGCCGGCGGCGGCTGCGCGCGGCTGGCGCTCTCGGAGGCGGAGCGCGAGCGGCTGCAGGCGCAGCACGACGGCACCGCCGCCGCGCACCACTACCGCCAGCACGACGACCTGCACCAGCATTTCGACCAGGTGAGGCCAGCGCCACCGGCACGAGTACCAGTTGGAGGCGTTGGAGTCAGTTAAGCCCAAAAAGAGGTATCTCATAGAGAAGTGAGGAAGGGACTAGGAGGGTTTGGGCCTTACCACCTGTTATTTCTTTGCATTTTCTGAGCACATTTACAGGAGACACGAGAATTATCGATTGAAAATTAGGGTGATTTATTCAAAATAAGGTGAAAAGATAAATCAAAAAAATTACATTGTGTTTGGGACATAGAAAGGTATGTTCTCACCAAATTTCGTGAAAACTTTTTTGGAAAAGATAAAAATTGAAAACTAAATCTCGGTTATTGGAAATTTTCACATAAATTTTGTGGTTATGTGAAAAAAGTGTTAGTACAAACTTTAACTTTTTTCTATAGGAATTTTAGTTTTTCCGGAAATCAAAATAAACCGTTGTTCACCCTTAAGACTCACACCCTGACCTCAGATCGCCCGTAAATTATTTTTCCTTTCATTTTCGTTATATTCTCTTACTTTGGGTTTCATGCTACTATATATTTTTTTGTTTCAAAGCTATATTGTAATCCAAAATGTAGCTTTATACGGCCGAACTACAACGGTGGTGTTTGTTCGTGCAGGAGTCGTGGCTGCTGAGCGTGAACGTGGGCTGGGAGGGCGGCGTGCACGTGCAGTCGTGCGGCCACCACCTGCACCTGCGCTGCCTGTCGGCCTACCTCAAGGCGCTCTCCGCGCCCCAGAGGCCGCACAACCTGCAGGTACAGTCGCGGTGTCAAAGCACACATGTCACCTTTTCAAACTAGAAGCGGCGCGCATAAGGTTTGCCGATGATTACTTACTTTTTAACCGACCTAAAAAAAAAAGGAGGAGGTTCTCAATTCGTCGGAATCTTTTTTTTAAAATGTATTATGCTTAGTAATTTTCAAAATATAGTAATTTTTATGTTTTATATAATACTAGATATAGTTTACCTCTTGGTCGTGTCTCTTGTTTATAGAGCAAGTGCTACAGGTTATATTATATTACATTTTTATGTATTTGCCCACGGAAGATTCACTTCATTTTATATCGCTAATTATACCATCCCCCGTCTATCTGTCAACAAAATAAATTACACAACTTGACCAAAAAGGCCAAAATGGTTTAAATGACCAAAAGACCACAATGACCGACATGGCCAAAATGACGGAATAGGCAAAAACGACCAAAAAGGCCAAAATAATCAAAATGGTCAAAATGACCAAAGAGGCCAAAATGACCAATAAGGACAAAATGACCAAATAGGCCAAAATGACCATAAAGGCCAAAATGACCGAATAGGCCAAAATGACCGAATAGGCAAAACGACCAAAAGGCCAAAATGACCAAATAGGCGAAAATGACCAAATAGGCCAAAATGACCAAAAATACCAAAATGACCAAAGAAGCCAAAATGACCAAATAGGCCAAAATGACCAAATAGGCCAAAATGACCAAAAAGGCCAAAATGATCAAAAAGGCCAAAATGACCAAAAAAGGCCAAAATGACCAAATAGGCCAAAATGACCAAAAAGGCCAAAATGATCAAAAAGGCCAAAATGACTAAATAGGCCAAAATAACCAAATAGGCCAAAATGACCAAACAGGAAAAATTACCAAATAGGCCAGACAACAGACAGACAGACAGAGTTACTTTCGCATTTATAATATTAATAGGGATATATTAAAAATAAGATATAATTAATAATAGCTTTAGAAATAAGTTTTTTTATACTTTTTAGTTTTTGAAGTCAGTTTTTTTAAACGAAGTTTTTTTTATATTGTATATACTTATGTGAAGTATATATAATAATAAAAATATTGCAACTACTATTTATATAACCTTTTTTGTCAAACCCTACGTGTAGCATCACGAGGCTATCGGCAATCCTACGCATGATAAGTCACAGAACAGACTGTTCCATTAAAAATTGTTATAATGTTTTCAATTGTAACAAGTTTCAATTCACTCTAGTTAATAATAGAATAGGAAAAGGCCGTTCAATTTCACGCGAGTCAAACCGTTGAACGTAGTACAAAATAGCTAAGTAGATAGTCAAAACGACAAACGAGCGAACTTATTTGAGTAAAATTGACATTGGGCCATAAAACATCGGGCATTCGTTTGCTTGAGTTATTTATATCGCCGTGAAGTGTCGTTGAGAGTGCAACGTATTATTTCTTTTCACAGTTCCAATAATCACTTGCAATCGTCACCGTGACACGACTCGGTACTGTTATTTCAGCGTCACTTCTAAAATAACGGCTTGTGAATTTTCACCGGTGAAATAGCAGTGACAAAATGTAATAACTTCACGACAGTGATCGATACATTAATGTACATCACTAGTGTGGTAGTGTGTTTCCGTGTTGTCCTAGCCAGTTGTTCGCTGTCCGCTGCGAGGATTGGACGTATGTAGCTTACCGTAACGTGAATATTAAAAATATGATTATCTATCAGGTGGACAGAGGTGAGTTCCTGTGCCCGCTGTGCCGGCAGCTGGCCAACACGGTGCTCCCCTTGGCCCCGCACAGCAGGCCGCGCACCCAGCAGTTCCAGGCGCAGAGGCCCAGGACCCAGGTCATCCAGGAGATGCTCGACGCGCACCACCCGGAGCCGGTCAGTATATTCCCCCACCACATTGGTTACAGTGAAGATGCGGACAGAGGTTACAACAAATTCAAATAACATCTTTTTTTTATTAAACCTGCAGTTGAGCAAGAGGAAGGAAAGAGAGAGAAAAAAGATATTTATTTAGAATTACATACAATACAAGAATACTAAATAGCAACATAATAAAACTACGCTTCAACGGTTTTAAGTGCGGCAATTTGTTTTATTTTAATTATTCCGACGTTTCGGCCACTTTTCTGTCGCTGTGATCACGGAAGATAAAGGTTTCAAGTGTCAATGAGTATTGTTAAATTTGTATTTAGCCTGTTATCTACCTTAAAACTTGTTTATTTTAATTTTGTTTATGGTTATTATTACACTATGAAAGTCTAATCCAATTTAATAATAGCGACTTAATATTAACGACGCAACTTTTTGACATTGCGCTTTTTATCTCTCGTCAACACTTACGTCATTTTATTGCCTATGGACCGATTACGTTCTTTCAATATTGATGAGTTGGAGATCATAATAAATAATTGTATAGGGTTGAATTTGGGACTTCATTTCATTTTAGAGTAATTTGAAACATTTTTAGTAAATAAAACTGCATAGCACAACGATCCCTTTCAGTTCCCGCCAAAAACGTCCGCTTGGTATTTGATTTACTGACCTTTGACTACAGATAAAATAGAATATTGCCAGAAGGCAAAAAGTAAAAAAAAAACAGTGTGTGTACTTATGTACACGCGTTAGAAGTTATAATTCTTTGAATTGATTAAATAAATAAAGCCCCTACTACGGTCGACTCGACCGTAGTAGGGGCTTTATTTGTTTAACCGACCGTATTGAAAAATACAATCAAAAACTGAGGTTAACTCTAAATAACTTAGAAAAATAAATACAACAATCGCACCCAAGTATTAGAAAAAGCGATATAATTACTTACTTTTTTAGAAATTCACTGGAATTAGAATTAAAATAAATCCTTTGATTTTGCTGATCACTTTAATAATATATATATATATATATATATATATATATATATATATATATATATATATATATATATATATATATATATATATATATGTGTGTGTGTGTGTGTGTGTGTGTGTGTGTGTGTGTGTGTGTAGGATACTAAATAAACGATTTATAAATCATCAAACTCGTATATTAATTAAAACACAATAAAGTAAAGAAATATTACAATGCTCGTCTCAGAAATTCACAATCCATCATACTACACTCTGCCATCCATAAAAACTAAAATGTTGACTATAGCTAACTTCATGGTGTAGCTTTTTCGTGTGACGGTGTGCGCGCGCATCGTAAAAATGAACTCTCGTCGCGCCTAAAGGAGTGTTAACTGACTTGAAAAGGTAATGATGAATAATGTATGTGTTGTTGCGGTGTTGCAGGCGGCCAGCCGGCTGTCGGAGGCGATGGGCAAGGCGATGGAGGACATGACGGCGACGGCGGGCGGCAAGCTGAGGCAGCGCTACGGCTCGTCGCCGGGCGCCATCTTCACGTTCGTGGCGTCGCTCGTGCGCACCAACCTCGAGTGCGAGCTCGTGCAGCGCGGCGGCACGCTGCAGACGGGCGTCGCGCCGCGGTACAAGCCGCGCAACGAGTGCATCGGTAACCTGTCCACCTCCATCTAACGTCACTCGATTCAACGACACCACTCCATTAAGCGTAAAGCGTTATAGCATTGCACCCACTCTCAATAACGACAACAATTAAGTACCAAAAACTGCCTGTTAAGTTGCCAAGAGTAGTAAAAACTGTGTACGTTCTTTTGTCGCTTTACTATCTTAGTCCATAATAAACTCGACTGTAGGCGTCATGCATACCGAAATTTTTAAGTACTACCTTTATCAACAAGATGCCTCGATTTTGCAATATGAATAAAATATATTTATAAAATACAACAAAATTACTGGTGCAGTAAAAGACGTCAGACAAAAATAACAAACTTCTCTTCATTTAACAACAACTCTTTATTACGCTACAAAATGTACAGTCCCTTCAAAGTCATTCTATAGACTTTAATACACTGTGTGTAAAAATTCTAAACACGCTATGGGAGGTGCATACATCTAGTCATATTAGTGGACAACTAGCTAGTGCAACGCGAGAGCGCCCATATTAATAGTTGCTCTATCTCGCTCGCACATTATCCGTCCCGCTCACACATTGTTAATATTTTTACTTAGGTTACAGTTTCCAAAATTAATTAGTTCACATCAGCACTCGACAGTGAATACTACTCTCTGCCATCTGAAGTATCAGTTAACCTACCTCTCGCTGCTACAGTGTCATGACTGCATTCAATCTATATTAATAAACACAACTGAATTGACAATATAAGCGGCGGTGAACACGATGCATTTTTTTTAGTCTCGTATTTGTTCGGAATTTACGTGAAAACTACTGGGCCGATTTCGATGCGGTATTCGTTGATCAACACCGAATTCTTAGACTTAAAAATCTGGGTTACTTTTTATACCAGGGATTTTTCTGGAAATTATTTAAAATGGCCAAAGCAAAGAAAAAAAGATTTCCAATATAAATATAATTTTAATAATCGACAGAAAAGTTTTATACAATAAAATGTGTGATATTTTTATCTCGGAAATCCCGCGAGAATTTTCCCGGGAGTTGTTTAAAGTGACTTTTACATTGATACAATTATAATTCTTGATTCACTAATGTTGACATTTGATTTCCCCAGTTCCACTGTTGGTGGTAGCGGGCGCACACACTCGGGTGCTAAGCGCCGCCGGGGCCGGTCTGGGTGCTGCGGAAGCGTGGCGGGCGCTGACGCCCCCCGCGACCCCGCCGACCACGGAGGGTGACCTCCATTTGCCCGTCCCCACCGCGCCCAACACGGCCAGGCCGGTGCCCCTGTTGCTCAGGGACCCCCTGGCGCTGCTCATACACTTCCTGTTGTTGGCGCCCCAGGACCCCCCGTATCTGGATATGCGTAAGACACTTATACATACGTCCACGATAACTTGACTCGCAGTGTTACTAACTCTTACAAATGTCGACGCCTAAAACAAAAATCAAGAGCACACAGCAATTACTTACAAAATAAAACGACAATTAAAGGCTTATCAGGGCTTTATCAGACGCAAACGAATTACACTTTTCATTTTTACCCGACCATTTGGACCAAAATTTACTTGACCCCTTCACTTTCAAATATTATTTATGCCCGTAGACGTGGAAAAAACAGTAAGCTTCTCTTTATGTTAAAAATCAATAAAAATACACATACCTACCTAAAGTTTACAACTTGTACGAGCAAAACTTAAATGCGCTCTTGAAGTTCGTACACGTCATTGTGCAGAACAGAGTTATAAGGTTTGCAGACAAAGTGGCGAAGGGCCTCGTTTAGCCTCTATCGGGGCTCTCAAGCCATTTTCTTCGCAGACCTCACCTTAAGGCGTGATAAACGTTAACACGTGACTGTACCTGGGCAATTCACGTAACTAACTTCACTCGATGCGCATATGTTTTGCGCGTACTGTAATTTAATTTTGTTTTCGGGTACATTTTATTATGTTGAGCTAGTTTTATTTTTAAACGACTTATAGGGCCGCTTGCATAATGTTACTTAAATTTATTTAAGAAACACAAAACGTATTTAACACCCTTACATACAATTAGCGTCTTGCACAACGCAAAATTTGCCGCTAAATATGTTTAAAGAACTGTCAATACGTTTTGTGTAAATCGTATTTAGGCAGTTTAATATGATTAACTAATTTTATTTAATGGCGATCGTTATGCAAGCGGCCCTAAAAGACGGAAAATTTGTAGTGTAATTATATATTTTATTTTTATTTTTACGTATGTTCAGCCCCAACTTTTTGTTCTGAACCGATTTTGATGCTTTAGTAACGCTTCAAAATGGTCCCATATACATTTTATTGCTATTGTATTTTGGGTTCGGAAGATGTAGCAGATAATTTGTTAAAATCAGATAGAAAAAGAAACAGACTTCAGGCACAAGTAACGAAAATATAATTCTTTTCCACATATTGAAGTCGGTGCCAACTAAACATATAAATTACAATTTTTTGGTTTCGCTAAAAAAGTTTTAATCTAACATTAATTTGTGATAATGACGATTATTTTCTTCGCAGAGGATTTTACGTGCATAGTGCGTGCCCTATATGCCTTGACGTACTACCAAGTGGTGTGCCAGTTCTGTGCGAAAGCCAGCGCCGAGGGCAGGGCCGCGCTGGCGTCCGCCCCCCGGCCCGGGGAGCCCCTGGGCCTCCGCCAGGCCACGAGGCTGCTGCTCCACGCCCTGGCGGGCTCCGAGCTGTTCACGGAGGACGGGCCACCGGCCTCGACGTCGACTCACCACCAGCCGGACATACAGCTCATGGAGAAACAGGTTTCTGTTATTGTTAACCTGCTTTAAGTTATACCCTTCTTTGACAGCTCGATGGCTGATCAATCAATAATATTCTAATTACGTGAATTAAGTCGATTTTTATAACAAATCGTATAATATAAATGAAGTGAATAAGTTTTAATCAATTTAACATATTTTTTTTTTTTTTTTTGCAGGAGGTCAGCAGACAGGCAGACGGCCCACTTGATGGACAGCGGTTACCATCGCCTATGGACATTTGCAACACCAAAGGTGCTACAAATGCGCTGCTGCTCTCTTAACCCATTTGCGCCCTCTGTACTAAATAAACGACACCTCTTCAAATCCGTATTAAAAGAATAATTCTTTGTTTTTCGATTAATTAGTCCTGCATACCATTACTAGATATCACTATTTAGAACACATTTGAAAAAAAATAGCGATTTGACAGTAAAATTGCCGCCATTTTTGATATTTATCAGTCGACATTTTTCACATGGTGAGAGATAAGTGCATTATTTGTCTTATTTATATTTTTTAACATGTAATTTGGCGCAATTTCGTATAAAACGATTACGATATATGGTAAAGTAAATCAAATGACAAATTGCCTTGCATTTCTGTGCAATTCGTAAGATTTATAGAACAATGTTATTTAGTGTCGTTTTTTTAGTACAATGGGCAAAAATGATATTTCAATATCTCTTTATCCGTTTATGCAGGTCTTTGACAAAATGGCATTGTTTCGAGGTTGTAATAACTTTCGAGGACTCGAAGAAGCTCTCAACGCTATATTTGAATATGAAAAGGATGATGAATTTTTAAAAAAAAATTATTGCAGGAGTTTAGCAGAGAGGCAGACGGCCCACTAGATGGAAAGCCTATGGACATTTGCAACTCCAAAGGTGCTACATATGCGCTGCTGCTCTCTTAAGGGAGACTGGAACCTGGCCACTAATGCTGAAACACAACTCAAGGTTGTTATGGCGACATACTCTAGACCAGGGGTGGTAGCCATCCAGTCGGGCAAATGCCCTACCACCTGGCTGTGGGTTGTTTTGTCGCCTCTTACGACAGGCCGCCCGGCCGCAGGAAATTGTATTCTTTATCCGTTCCTGCACGGATAAAAATATATAATAGTATATATTTTTGCAAAAAAAATCTTATATCGTGTTATTAATATACCCACATTTCAATAAAAATAATTTTCATATATTAAATAAAGAACTCTCACTCATCGTACTAAATTCGATTAGCTGAAGGCAATCCAATTTGCGCCCGCGATCGAATATGGGACCAGAAATCAAGATATGTGTTAGTAGCTTTGAAGACCACTTTAATTGTAGTCGTTTGAATGTTCCGGGCATAGCTCCAGGAGCTGCTGCTGCCGTTCGTGCGCATCGCGGCGCTGCTCCGGCACCACCTGTACGGGTGCGAGCTGCCCGAGGTGCAGACGCCGCGGCAGGAGTTCGTGCGGCTGGCGTACTACCTGGAGCTGGTCACCGACGGCATGGAGTGGAGCGAGTGGTCGGCGGCCAGGGCGCTGCCGCCCGGCGCCGACGCCAGCGCGCGCCGCTGGGCGCGCCAGCTGGGCGCCGCCGCCACCCGGGGCCAGCTGGCGGTGAGTGTACATACATATTTTGGACAATATCTTGCAGGTCAAGAAAATAAAAATTTCTATATGCACTACTACAACAACAAAATGTAAAAAAAATGTAGTTTCTTTATGTTTTATTTTACTTATTAACTTCAAGATGTAGAAAATATTTCGATTCGGCTCTCGCTGTTCGACAGCAAATTCTTAGACTTAAAATATGCTCTACTTTTAATCCTGAGAATCCCAAGGATTTTTTCTGGGAATTATTTAAAATGACTAGATCAAAAGAAATTGAATACGAATGTGATATTTTCATTGATTTATAGCAATTTTAATGTAATAAAATGTGTGATATTATTAATCGCAGGAATCTCGCGGGAATTTCGCGGGAGTGGTTGAAGAAGTTCGGGTGCATAAAAATTTCATTACTCCGACAATTTTCATTAAAATGATAGCATAGAATATTTTTTACTTGTTCTTTGTGCCCCGGTAATCCCGCGGCAATTTCAAGTTAAGCGCAAGTCGCAGGCATATCCTAGTATTTTTATAAATATATAAATATTTTTATTGAAATACACTATTTGAACCATTCAGGTGCGGCGGCTGCTCCGTTCGCTGCACGTGGAGTGGTCGCAGCCGGCGCTGCTGGCGTTGCCGCGCGACTACGACCGCCTGTTCACGTACTACCACGAGCGCGTCTGCCTCAAGTGCGTGGCCGTGCCCAAGGAGGCCTCCGTCTGCCTGCTCTGCGGGACGCTCGTCTGCCTCAAGCAGCCCTGCTGCAGGCAGCAGCAGGTCGCTGAAGCTGTTCAGGTTGGTTGGCATCGCATGTTGCGAACAAAACTTAAATGCGTCTCTGAAGTTCGAAGAAGTAAATTTTTTACAGAATTTATTTCGCATTTTTTAAACTTTTCTTTTTATTTTTTGAGATGTTAATCTATTTCTTAATTTACCTCAATAACGTAAATTGCACCAATTTTGCTGTCTGCCCTCTTTATGTGAGAGGCGACGGCTGACGCACTGCAGGGAGAGGGCATCCATTTGGGAGTCCTTCCGAATCAACAGTGCGCTTACCTTTGTTCAATCTATTAGCTCTTAATGGCTGTGTCATGAACTATCGTTATACTGAAAACTAAGTACGAAGTGTTAGCTCTACAGTGAAATTAGTCCTGTGTGCATCCTGAACTGAGCCACGAGAAGGCGGAACTCAAGTTTGGTGGAGATTTTGCTTTCACACTTTTTATAGTGCAAATTATCTGCTTTTGATTACTTGCACTAAAATGACAGTTGCGATTGACCTTTTTTTACGTAGCAAGGTTGGAGCAGTGTTGTAGTATAGTTCGTTCATAAATGAGCTGTGTGATATTTTCTTGAGCTTTCGCGACTTGTATACATAATAAAACTCCGTTTTAACGGTTTTAAGCGCGGTAATTTATATATTTATATTTTGGTTATGCCGACGTTTCGGTTTCGTTTGCAGCTAATGCTTAGCCCGCTCAACCATGAAGGCCGTTTTACTAGACTATGCTTCACGGTTGCAACATAAACAAAAGTTCGATCTGAACCGTCATTTTAGTCGAGGTGATGGAACGTGGGAGTACAGATGACATGTTGGTTGCAGCACGCGAACGAGTGCGGCGG
This sequence comes from Dendrolimus pini, assembly GCA_949752895.1. Taxonomy (NCBI): domain Eukaryota; kingdom Metazoa; phylum Arthropoda; class Insecta; order Lepidoptera; family Lasiocampidae; genus Dendrolimus; species Dendrolimus pini. Next base: position 1,625,671 of record OX457138.1, on the reverse strand, counting down.
CGGCACCGGCATCTTCCTGGTGGTGACGTCCACGTACATCATCGTGATCCGCGGCCGCCGCGCCTGCCTCTGGGGCAGCCTCTACCTCGACGACTACGACGAGGAGGACAGGGACCTCAAGTGAGTGCTCACTTTGCAGCAGAGAGCGGCTACCGTCGCCCCAGGACATTTGCAACACCCTCTCGTAGCGCTGTTGGGGAACCTCGGCTGGGTGCTTGAGCGAGGCGGTTCGAAGAAGTGGGGATGAAATCCCAATCGATGGCGAGCGGTGCGATGGTAGAAAGAGGACGAAGGCACCATTCTAAACAGTTCTTCGGAACACTCCCCGTCACACAGTCGTTACAATACGCAGGGACGTGAAGTCTCTCCGAAAACCAAGCGTATCTAGACCGTCTGTGAGTAGGGATCATCAGCAACAGTCCAGAGGATTGAGCTGGTAGGCGGGTACTCCAGTTCAAAGATGTGAGCAGTACTCCATATGCGGCATCACCTGGGCTTTTTAAAGCACAAGGCGTTGCCACGGTGTGAACTACTGCTTGGACAGGCTTAGCACTACCAGCTTCTTGGAGGCAAGTTTGGCCTTGCCTACAAGAAGGCCCCTGAACTGCACATCGGTCGTGATGTTAACGTCGAGGATCGCAGTACTTTTGGGGGTGGAAAGAGGAGTTCCCACTAGGTAACGCTTCGTTCGCAGACAGAACACCACTGACTGGTTCCTCGACCGACATTATCCATTTGTAGATAAGTCATGGCCTCGTAGCAACATGACGCCCACCATTCCTTTGAAAACAACTTGCTTATAGATTGTATCGTTGTATTCCAGACGTGGCAAGCCACTGTACCTGAGTCAGGACAGGCTCGAGCTGCTCCAGGCTCAGTGGCTGGCGCACAGGTTCGACCACACCAAGAGGACCTGGGTCTGGCACCGCGACTCCCTCTGAGCGGAGGCCAACTCACAATGGCCACGGGTCCACTCCAACAAACCACTGCAGAACCATACTACTCAATACGCCAAGTATATATTTTTTTAATGTTCTGTTTATCTATTAGTCGCATTCAGACTGTTTATGAACGATTAAAAATAATAATATAATTGGAATTTATAATTCAAAAATTGTTGTCTTCAAGTGATTATTTTAATTTATTTTAATTATAATTTTTGACGATTATAAATATGATGAGTACAAATGTAAAATGTGAATAAGGTTGGATTTAACTAATGTTCAAAATATCGATCGACTGGTTCAGAAGGCTTTATAGTCAGAACCATTAAAACTAGTAACCAATATTTTTTTATAATAATCACAAAATACTATTTGTCATCATATTTTGAGTTGATAAATCATTGTTTTATAAAATAAAGTGCAATAATTACAACTACGTTTTAACGGTTTTAAGCGCGGCATTTGTTTGGTTTTTATTCCATTAAACGTCGGAATAAAAATAAAAATCTAACAAATGCCGCACTTAAAATAATTAAAACGTAATTATAATAAAGTACAGTTCCAAAAAGATAATAAAATAAAGTTAAATTTCACCATAATGTTAACGGACCATTATCGTTTTCCGAGTGCGACGGTGAATTATATACTAAACTAATACTTAACATTTGACAGATTCGTAATATGATTCTGCAATGTGACCAGCGAGGGGGTTAAGTAAAAGGTTGAAATCTCTTCCCATATTGTACACTGATTTTTAATTACCTGGACCAAAATGACAGCTGAGTTTTTCATTTGCAAGTTTGGAACAACTCACCACTGTGTATTGAATCTTATACAAATTATGTATACACACATATGTATAATCAGGGCTTTTTTTGTGGGGTGCGTGGGGGCGCGCACAGTGCCCCTAAAGGAAATTTCTGAATCAAAAAATTGCCATAAAAAGGGAAATAATTAAACAACAACAAAGAAATTATGGACTTATAATGTTCGAGAATTAGCATGCCCCCAAAAATTAAGTGACAAAAAAGGCCTGCATATAATTGTATAGAAATTCTATAGAACAATTCCTATAGAATTTTTTCTATAAAATTTCTATTATCGAAATTATATAGGAATCAACAAGTATTCACAGTGGTGAGTAGTGGATTCGATTCGTACATCTCGCTCCAGGAAATTAAAAATCATATACATGATTTAGTCTTGCGTCTTAGACCGTTTTTATTAACTACATGTTTATTTATTCATTAGGGTAAATTAATTTTGGAAATGTACTAAATTTCTTGAGTAAACAATTTCGGAAATATTTTACTGCATATTTGAGGTAAAATATATATTTTGATAAAACAATGTGAATAGTTGTACGTTGTATGGAAAATCTCAAATGTTTAGTGAAATGTGACTTTTCGAGTTGCCCCTAAAAGCTTACTAATAAAATATAGTATAGGCTGGGCTATCGAAATGCTAGGATAAAACTGAAATTGGACTTCAAATGAGACTTGGACTAAAAGTATTTGGCTCGAGACCGTAAATTAAAAATTAATATTGACGCGACGTATAACACGGCTCTTAATATGTCAAATATTCACAATGCAAGAAGATTGTGGTCTTAAAAATTGTGTTGTGCTTAATCGGTTTTACTATAATTTAATTTAAGTTCTGACTGAAGATAGTTTTTGAGACGAGATTATTTTGTTCATATGTATAAAGATCTGAAGTTTGTTTCAAATTTTTGTCTGGAAATTATTTGTATCGTTTATGAATTGCCAGCCAGATACGACACGACGATAAAGAATAAAAATCAAGCTTCAATTGCTTATTACCTAATAATATTAATTAACTAAATCTAATAATAATAACAGGTTAGTGATGGCAGATTAAAATCGCTATAACATATTAAGATTTAATAAAAAATTAATAAAAAAAAATATATCTTGATCATTTTACTACAATTCCAGTTATACTATTTATAGTCAATTACATTAATTTTGTTTGATCTCTAATGCTAGGGCGTGTTTTGTCAAATTAAGCGTGCTTAAAGCAAATTAAACATTCATTTCCATCAAACAATTATCATCAAAAATATTAATCGATTTATTAAATATACAATATCTATGTTGTTTCTGTTATGCCCTGCTCCATCTGCATTAGTGTTATTGTCTGTGACCAAATGCGACTTAGTTATAATAAAACAAATAACGCCGTTATTTACTTAACTGCATTTTTATGTATTCACGAGTTTTTTTTTGGTAATGCTTAACGTCATTAACAATGTCGCATTTCATATAACTCATTAAACCCTTGGCTATCTTCGTGATACAGTCACTAACACTAATCCCATCTCTAGCAGAGGCGTTAAATCAAATACTTAATTTGTCGAAGTGATTTATTGTTTGAAGGTATATATGTAGGTAAAGAGCTCTTGGAAACTGTTTATTATTTTATTTTGATCAGCAAAAATATGAATTATATAAATTATTTCAGTGTTTAATATGAAGAACTGTTGAGAAAAAATACAGTTGTGCAAAACTTTTATGCGCTTCGAGTGCAGTTAGCAGCACGTCCAGTCTATTGCTTATGTCTATTACGGTGTGTTGTGCGAGAGAGATGGAATACGAATCCGAATAGCGACCGAGTGAGAGCGCTATACTCCTCTCAGCTCTGTCTGTGGCCCTTGTAATCGTGTTCGGCGCAACGACTTGTACGAACTTCAAAGTGGTATTTAAGTTTTGTGCGTAGTGTATAATTAGTAGTAGACAAAAGTTATTTGCTTGAATACATTGGAATTTTTTTTTACTTTTTTGTCCAATAAATAGAGGCGTTTGCTTATTTTCAATTTATTTAGTTAGATTTTTGCGACAAGATGTGACAAGGTTAGTATTTTTGTCATTCTTACGTTTTAGGGACTTTTCAATTGCCCCGGATTACTTTAAGCCTCTTTGGTTTAAAATAGACGTTTTCACTGGACCTATTGTGAAGTAAATTGAAGTTGCGAGACAATATGCATTTGTATGCGCAGTATATAACAAACTAGCACGTAAGGAATCGGCCGAATACATTTTATTGACATCAATTTACGGCCTTAAAATTGCACTGAGTGATGTTTTAAACTAGTTTTATTCGATTACTTTTCGTGTAATTCAGTTTCATCTAATAATAAAAAGGAATAAGTAAGACGGTTATTGCTTAGCATAACTAAATATGGTTCACACTTCCTCTATCTGTTTTTATTATTGCTTACCGCTGTGACGCAGTACTTTCATACAATTAGGTGTATGGTGAAAATGCCCCTTTACATTTCATACTTAGGGCCGTATTCTGGGACAATACTGATAATTAAAGACGTTTTCAATTACTGGCAATATTTATAGTAAGCGTAAAATTTTAATGCGCTTCAATAAAACATAGCTTAGTTATTACATCTGACAGCGTGTAGTGCGAGAGAGATGACTTGCCTTGCTTTGTCTGCTCTGTACGGAAATCACCTTGTCTGGGAAATGATCTGTTCAAACTTCAGGAACGCATATAATTTTTGTTCGTATTGTAAATGTCTCGCGATTGTGAATTTGATTTAAGTTTTAATTTGAACAGATTATGTATCCCTTGTGTCAGTTGACTTATCAATCTTTCCAGAATACGGACCAAGTTTTCTGTTGAACAATAAGGCAGTTGACAAAATAATTTAAAATGCTGTTTAAATATAATTAATACGCTATTTGACTCGTTTTAGAAATGACGTAATAGTTTTCTACCCTCGTACAAAATGTAGGTGGTTTCGGTGTTTTGTAATTTTACAAAAAGTATCTCAATTGTTTGGTGTCAACTACCCTATTGTCACTTTTCTCTATTTCGACATTGACAACGATAAAAATTAATAAATAAATAAAAGATGTAAATACGACCGACGGTTGTGTCCGAAGAGTGTTGCTAGGGCTGTGAATATGTACATTTTTTTTCTTTTATTTACTCTTTCTTTATTTCTACGATTAGAGAAGTATTAGGATTAACGATTTCTTGTTTTTTTATCATTTACTTTTAATGGTTATTAAATAATAATTTGGCGATTGGAAATATTGCTTTTAGGTTATGTTTGATGTATTATTCTCTTAAGTTTTTCGCTGTTTATAACAATTTTAACTACTTTTGTCTGATCAAAATTGACCAGATAAGAAAGCTCTCTGAACAGTTTAGGCTGGTATGCATAGACATTTTAGCAGTCGTGAAAATAAAATAACCGCATTTTAGCCATATAGTTTTATCAATTATTTGATTTTAACCTCGGTAGGTATTCTCGCGTAGCACAAATTTGTGGTTGAATTTAAAAAGAAACGATTTATTGTTGTTGTCTCACTCTGTTTGTATAGGATTTGTATGAAATGGGTATATAATCTTGGGTGTATATACGATTTTACTTTATAATTCAGCCAAACTGGTATCAGGTCCTTATTATGAGACAGAAACACTTAATTTTATCGAATAGGGAGGTTTTACCATTGTTTAAATGTCTATGCACAGCCTTAGTCTACGAAGTTAGATAAAAACCTTGATTTTGGAATATGATGATAGAAAACTGTGGAAGCGTAGGAATGAAAGTCGAAATTGAGAGTAGCGTTATAATATGATAAGTAGTTGTTGTAATTATTTTACAGCATGCTTACATTTCTCGTCTTGTATCACATTTATCCAGAATATATAATTTTTGCAGAAATATCATTAAATAATAAATTCTATGTGGTAGTTATAAAATATACAATTGTAAGCCTGGTCTTACACCTGTAAGTTTTTTTCCCGTAAATCTCTAAGGTTGATTGCGCATTGCGACTGTCAATACCGGAGTCGTCCCTTCACAACTGAGTCGTGTATTGGTGAATCATAGTGCACGCTTAGACTTGATGCTTTTCAAATCAAATAAAATCATTTATTTGCTTAAAGTAAAAAGTTTCACGTTTTTGCCCTTTCACGCATGTAAATAATAATTAAGTTGAAAATCAACTAATTAACAAAAACATACTGCAATCCACTGAATCTGCCCATTTTCAATAGACTTGTGAAGGATTATTATAGCTCAAATAGCTCAAATTAAGGATGCAGCAGTTATTGTCATATTTTTCTAGTTTTATATTTATTTATGTAAGTGTATTTTATAATATTTTATTTACATATATCGTATTAGTATAATTGTTGTCCATCCAAAGGTTGTCTGGAAGAAATCGCTAATAGCGATAAGACCGCCTCTTGTATTGTAAATTTTTATTTATATTAACTCCATCTTTAAATCACGATAAAGCATATTCATTCATTCATTCATTCATTCATTCACAGACATTAATTTTCATTTTTTTTCTAGAATTATACAGTAATTATAGATAATATGTCAAGTGCAGAGTTATTCCATATAGAATACAATGTAAAAAATGAAATATTAGAATAATATAAAGTTCCTTACTCCGGAAAAAATTGCAGGTGTACGGCAGGGTTAATAATCATATATATGCAGTAATCTATGCTGCAAGACAATAGAAATACACGAATAAAATTAACTATAGTTAAATGTAAAAAGTATCTGTGTTAAAATTGTGAAATTCACTAGTTGTAAACTGCTGTTTTAGTTATTTTTTTAATATTTGACTATTTTTTGTATGCATTTCATAAGTTTTTGGCTTAACTCCTAGGATATATGTTCCAGTACCTATGTAGCTGTTTTCACTATAGTAAAAGATGATACAAACGGTAGGTGCCTTTGACAGAGAATGTTGTTGCTATGAAATTTAGGTAATGTTTACAAATATATAATGAATAATTCGCCAAGAATTAAATTAAATTTATTTAATTAAATTAAATTGTGTGTTTGTTTGTAAAAAAAACTTATGTAATTAACGCAACGAATTATTATTTTTACAAGACATCGGTTTTGTTTAAAGGAATTTTGAAATTATACAAAGACGTGTATATCGAAGATGTCATAACAAATGGGCGAATAAGCAAAAATGCAATTTTTTTCTTGTTTACTTAAATCTATGAAATGTTACAATTTAGAAAGTCTTTCGAGTATGCAAGTGTACTTAAAAAGAAGGATAATCCAAATTTCAGCGTTTTATTCCCAATTGTGTCCCTTGTGTAAAAATGCACTTTTGCCTGTACGCCCATTTGTTATGAAGCCCTCTCGATATTATCGTCAAACAACTCGTGTAGGCGATTTTAAAAACCTGCATATTTTGACATTTTTTATTATTAAATATTGCTTCGATATCGAAATGACACGAATATCTTTGTAAAAGTTACGACGATAAATAACTAAGCTTTTTTTTGTCGTATTATTAGAGGAAATCTTATAGAGTCCTATTGCGTAAACTCGCAGTTGTTGTTCGTCCCAAATCATCTATAGAGCAATATTGCAATATTTCTAAAGAAGAGCGGTCACAATGTTTCGTGAAATCAGCAATAATTAGCGTTAGGCTTGTGTAGATGAACTATTGAGAGTGCGCGCCGTTGTGTGTGTACGTCACGCAATGGCAAATTATATGTGGGGGAAAAAATAACACTAATTCTAGAGCGTCAATAAAATTATTTGTTGACTTTTATAAATCTAATGGAAATAATATTAGTTAATCCTACGTTGGTTTTCTCTTTAGAGCTGTTTTACACGAATTTAAAAAACAACTAGGTTTTTTTCTAAAGAAAGTATTTCTCATGATCCCATGCTACTTCCTACTAATATTATAAACGCGAGAGTTTGTAAGAATGTATGTTTGTTACTATTTCACACAAAAACTACTGAATGAATTTTGATGAAACTACAATAATATATAGCTTACACATCAGATTAACACATAGGCATATCAGAATATAAAGATTTTCCATCTACTATGCGGGTGAAACTGCAGGCGCAGCTAGTATTTAATATAAGTACATCTTATCTAGATATATTTACGAGCAGTATCTAGACCTCTATAACCCTGTGCCTAACTATTTGTCTCAACTTTGAAAGCAAATTTAATATTACATTCGTTTCAGAATAGTTCACTGTTGTCATAATGATGCCATAGTGGTTGCGTTATGACACATGTGATCGAGCATTTCAAAACGATTGTAGCAGAACGCTACGCAAACTTCATTTTCTATCACAAATGTTCTAGTCATTTGGGGTCTGAAAACGGCACATGAAGAATTGTATTATCACTTCTCTATATGTCCTTTAAAAAATATTGTATTCTTTAATATAAATTGGACTAATTTACGTACTGCTGACTGCTAAAACAATGTCACATTGTTGTTTCTTGAACATTTTAGCTTAAGCTAAACTTTGTGTTACATTAAGTAGGTTGGTGAATGTCATGTCACAACCATGGCATCAGATTGACTGAAATCCCAAGCGAGGCTGCTGATATGCCTCGCAGGCCCGTATGTTATTATTGGATATTTGTATATAGTTCTTTTTACGTTTCTGAAATCGTTTGCGACTTCAATTATTACACAGCGCCATCTATTGGCTTGTAAGTGTTCCACTACATACAAAACTTGGTGGCATACTTTGACAAGGTCCCATTCGATTGTTCGCTCAAATGTCATATGTACCAACGGTGTTACAAGACTACAAACTGAACTTTCCCTTTCGTTTATTTCTGTTTGGTGTCTGTTTAACTCTCAATGAACTTCTCTATACGATAAATTAACCAAACATTAAGTGAAAAACAGCTCTAGAAAGAGGATCCATAATTAGACGCCCTAGTTGTGGAGTCGGCGGATAGTAATGTACGTTCGACTTGTCAGTCTCTCATCGGAGGGTATTTGTTTTCACGTGTATCCATATTGTTCTTGTATATATTCAATCATTAAAGTTGTTGATATTTCAATACTATGGTTTTATTACAGATTCCTAATACCACTTCAATTTTGTACAAATCGAAAAAAATTTGGAGAGATAACACTTTATTGCTCACCAAAAATACAATTTCTAAAATACACAATTACAATACTGTCACGGTAGAAACAATTGGGCGGCCTTATCGCTTAAAGCAATCCTTTCCAGGCAACCAAACTTAAGGAATAGTTTAACCTAATCTGGCGATGTAGGTGGTGCGGATCATTAGGTATATCATAAATAAACATACTTAAAAATTTACGCCATTAAATAACCACATGCCATAGCGTAGAGGGAGAATGTCGGCAGGAAGTTTCACTATTACAATTGTGTCGAAATGGTCGATTATTTGCGTTACAATGACACTATTATGACTGCTTTTTTGTACAGGGTATTTAGGTTGAATGTTGGAAATATCCCCAATTTGCTGAATTTATTGTGCGTAAATTCCATAACATGCAGATCTTAGTCATTATTAGATACATTTTAGTGATTGGCTCGAATTTTGACATCCAAGAGACAAAATTTTATCCTACTCCCAAAATATTTAGACCCAAACAAAAAATTTTGGGGAATACGTTTCCCAATCTAGAGACCTAGCTTTTGTTCTGTTATAGGAACCATTATGACGCCAGTGAAAGATCATTCCTATACGATTGCAGAGTGTGGCTTAGGGTCAAGGGGCCCAACACTGCTATTTGAATACCTTTGCGCTGCAAAGATTTTATAAGTACAATGTCATTGCGATAGTGTCAAAAATTAGTATTCTACTAAATCCACAATTTCTTGATATTGTTGTGGCAAGATAATAGTAGACTAAAATGGTATTACCATCAGCAAAAGTGGCGTTAGCCGAAATGATTATTGAAAAGCCTAAAAAAAAGAAAACATTTATTTCGCAAGTTTTCTCTTATCAATATTATTATATTTACAGAGTGGTTTGCCACGGGTACGCCATTGTAATCAACAGAATACCGAAATCAAACAACCTACGATTGAGACAATAGTATCCGGCGATTTTGACAAAATAGTAAAAACACAGTTGGGCCCCAGATGGTGTTGTAAGCTTAATAAATGTTAGAGAAACGTTGCTTAGTGCTAACTTAAAGATAGAAGTTCATGTTGTATATAAGATTATCATTTGTTATTATAATTAATAAAACACATTAATGCATGTATTTTTATTTATTAAATACAATAAAATCTCATGGCACCACATAAAGGCACTTCAGAATCACACTCGAAAATAACTTAAACAACTATATACATAACGGGTAGTATAATGTATGACGCTATTCGTTGAAATAATTATAGTTACATGTTTGGTCAACCATATAAATCAATTAATTTACGTTCATAATTTATTGAATTTTGGGAAATGGAAGTCGTGCCGTAAATCTTCCAGTTACTTCTAATACATAATCAATACACTTAATTTCAAAAAAATGTTTACATTAGTATTCATTTATTACTTTGTTTAAATAACGTAGGTTCGAGTCCCGCAGATGAGCTATTGATATTAGTCAAAAGAACTGATAGTGTAATATTTATTTAGTGTTCATAAAAATTGTTTATGAATTATGAGTGAATTTGTTACAAATACAGTCAGCGGCACGGAATATGGCCCAAACATAAACAGACCGATAACAGGCGACTTTTGTACCGCGTATGAGAATTTCGAGTGGCAGTTTGTCAGAACCATTTTTTTTGTTAATTTAAGAGGGTAAGCACTCAAAAATGTTGATTTGTTTAATTTCTGTGACATTTAACGTTAGTTCGTTAGTGAAACGCACAAAAGACGGGTGAGTTAAAATTAGATATTCCAATAGTCGTGCATTTAATCTTTTATGTTTATTTTTTTTATTAATCGGTAGTAATTTACGCTTCCAGAATTGGAAAACAATGACCCTAACACCTGCTCAAGTTGCTCAGGCTGTGTTACTTCGAAGTCAGGGGCGAACGCAGCGAGAAATTGCTGAAACTTTAAATGTACCGCGTACAACTCTCAGGTACGCCTTAACAAGGTACGACCAGACCGGTCTATACACAAGGAGACCAGGTAGTGGCGGTATTAGGTGTACATCAGTGCGAGATGACCGACGCAATTTTGCGAAATCGGTTCCTTACTGCGGTCGAAATTCGGCAGCGGCTACAAATTGCAAGAGGAATCAACGTAAGTGAGCGAACAGTAAGAAGAAGAATGGAGGAACGAAATCTGCGTGCTCGAAGACCAGCACGTGGTCCAGAATTGCTCCGACACCATCGCGTAGCTCGACTACGGTTCGCTCGCGAACACGCAAATTGGACTCACGAGCAGTGGAGTAAAGTTCTGTGGACTGACGAATGCCGAGTAGCCTTAAGAGCTCCAGACGGACGCGAACGTGTGTGGAGAAGGCATGGGGAGAGGTTTCTGCCAATCACTACCAGGCAAACCGTCAGTTTCCACGGTGGGTCCGTTGTGGTATGGGGAGGTATCTGTTCAGACGCACGCACAGAGTTGGTAGTTGTTGAAGGTAGACGACCAGCAGTGCGATACATTGAAGAGATCCTCCAGGAACATGTTTTACCATTCGTGGGATTCATCGGCGGCGAAGACTTCATCCTCATGCCCGACCTCACATAGCACGTTGCGTCGATGATTACCTGTCGGAGGTGAGCATTAGAAAATTGGTGTGGCCAGCACGAAGTCCAGAATCCCATAGAACATGTCTGGGATATGCTTAAAAGGGGAATTCGATCCAGTCCCAACCCTCCAGAGACCATCAGTCAATTGAAAACCGCCTTGGTGGCCGCCTGGGAAGAAATACCCCAGGTGGACATTAAAAACATTATCCATAGCATGTCTGATCGTATGCAGGCGGTTATCAGGGCCAGAGGTGGAAATACCCGTTATTAATTTTAAGTAACACAAGTTAATTTTGTAAAAAAAAAACAAAAAGATTTTTTAAACATAGAGCTGTAATGACCTTTTTGTAATTTTCACAAAATTTAACACATTTAACTCGCTTTTATTAACAAAAACATTTGCATTTAAGTTCCAAATAAAGATTTAATTTTTACCACAAAAAAAGAACCTTGTGTCGCGTTTAATTTTGATAATAATCCACATAACGCGCTTGGGCCACATTCCGTGCCGCTTAGTTTAGATGCTAAGTGTGTTTCTATCCATGCAGGAGCGGAGAAAGTATACAATTTCCTGCCTCGGGGCGGCCTGTCGTAAGAGGCGACAAAACAACCCACAGCCAGGTGGTAGGGTATTTGCTCGACTGGATGGCTACCACCCCTGGTCTAAAGTATGCCGTCATAACGACCTTGGGTTGTGTTCCGGCATTAGTGACCAGGTTCTAGTCTCCCTCAAGAGAGCAGCAGCGCATTTGTAGCACCTTTGGTGTTGCAAATGTCCAAAGGCGATGGTAACCGCTTTACATCAAGCGGGCTGTCTGCTGAACTCCTGAAATAAAAATGTGTAGTTTTCTTGAAGTTAAGTGTATCAGATGAAACATAGTAAAGTCCACTGGTGATAATTTAAAATCATTTTAAATATTGGACAACTCCTTACATACTAACTTATAATAAATACATTAACAAATAAAAATTACTGTTTGTACGTTTATTATACATTATATCACATTTAAACAAGTGCCGCATCACAATGATTTCAGGCCAAATAATTAAGTAAAAATTAATTCATTAATAATTAATTAAAATTATTAATTAATGCACATACATTTTTGTTTATTTATTGTTTCACAAACAAAATCCGGACACTGAATTATAAAATACATTACAACAAACAAACAAAAAAACACTAGCATTATTATGTTATAATTACTCCATCACAATTAATTAATCGTAAATAAAATCATAAAAAAATATAATTTATATGTGATGTCTTTTTCTATCTTTTTAATTGTTAAAAAAAAACTGCCCAAGTATAGTCCGCGACAACATTTATGGACTCTCTTAATTAAAAATCGATGGCATCGTGGTAGATGGACTTTCAATGATCAACAAGACAAGAAAACTAGGCTGAAGAGGGCCATAGAGCTGTGCCAAGGGGTGAGGACCTAGGGTTGCCAACAATTTTTGAGAAAAATCAAGTATTCGGAAGAAAAAAGTATTTTTCAAAATTTTATTTATTTCTCTTGGAGATACTATTTTTGTGTGCTTCTAGCACATACTAAGAACTTTTTATTGTCCTTAAATTTTTGGAAGCTATTTTTACATTCCCTATTTAAATTTAAATAAACAAACAATTCATTTTTTTATTAAATTTATACATGTCCTGTTCCTTTCTGCTCACCATTTTAGATTCATTATTGAATAAAGTCTTTCAGTGAAAGCTGGATCGATAATAGTTCAATAATTATCCATAAAGTATTTCATTTTACGCATCAGAGTAAATATTAAAAAATAAAGTAGGATACGTTATTATAAAGTATGGTTGGCAACCCTATGTGGACCATTAAAGAAAAATAAAACGCTCCATGTGTCAACTCCGAAACACAACAGGCGTTTACTCCTTAACTACGATTGTCTTTGGAGTATGCAATGGTGCGGCCGAATAACGACGGTTACAAGACCTAATTTCCAAAAACCATACCCTTATATTGATGGATATTATGTTAGATTTCATTTCGTTGCATTAAAGTTCGAAATTTTATAATAAAAACCTAAAAGCTTGTATTACTTTCATTGCTCATTAAACCCGATTCTTAAGGAGAAAACTCCCATAAGGTAGGGGTAGGTAGGAGTAAACTCCTATAACCTCCATTCCTCCAATAAAAATTTAAAGTCGAAAGCTTCTACGAAATCCTACACGACTAGATGGCGCCACGTGTAATATTTCTCACGCTTTTTGAAGATATTTTTTTGAACCGATTCTGTCAAAATTTTAAATTATTGGTAGATTTGGCCTACAAAGTGTTTTAAATAACAAGCCGTTAGGAAACGATATAGGGATGGGCCGTGGCGCCATTTGGTTACATAGGTTTTGGGAGCTGTTCAAAATTACGTTATTTACTGGGCGTTGCCGTTCGTGGATTGATTTTCTTTACAGTTCAGTTATCATTTATAATTTAAAAAAAACTTTCTTACTCATAGAAAAGTTGTCGAAAAATAATGGCAACACATAATACACACAATCAGGGTATCCAGATTGGGCACTTTTACCCCGAGAATGTTTGTTTGTGTCAAACACAAAAATGAATTTAACAATGACAACGACCTGGATGTAAGGTTATTTATGGCATAATAAATTTAGCAAATTTGGAAAGTTTCCATTAATCTGGAGGTCTCTCCAGATTAATGGCAACTTGCAATGGAAACTGCACAGAATACATAACCTTTTAGAAAACAAATAACAATATCATAATATTTTAATACCGTAATTCTCTAAGCCTAATTTTTTAGCTCAATATTTAAATATACATTTTCAACCATTAAGGGCAAATAATTTTCTAGGTTGTCAGTTTACTTGTGTAATCTGGAAATTCCTGTAACTCTATCTAACAGTACTAAAGAAGTAAAGTACCAAGAATTACAATCGGTAAGTAACGTAACTTGTTAGTTAGTCATAAATTAAAATTCTTAATTAGTTTATTTTCAACTCCATAGTTGAAAGTGAAATATATTCCTTTTCTTCTACGATTCGTTTATAAAAATTGAAAATAAACTTATTGGAGTAAGTTTGACATTAGCAAAATGTCAGATTTCAGTTTTAATAAATATTTTTTTTTGAATGGTTGGTGTTACATGTTACTTGTGTTACGTTAAGAGTTACGTTTTCTTACTCGTAGACTGTCATTACGATATAACCCCACCCAATGAACGAATGCTACAGTGAATGAATGAATGGTGGTTTTGTATTCTTATGAATCAGTGTTTTTTCCATCTACGAGTTAATTATTAAGACATCCTTTTGATATCATATCCAGATTGTTAAATACTCACGAATTTACGGGATAAATCTTCTCTCCAAACTACCTTCATTACAGTGTATAGCACGAACGAACGAATGAACGAATGAGTGAGTGAGCGGGTGAATGTAGGCTCATGCCCTCGCTGAGGCGGGGTGGTAGGTGATGACGTTGTGCGCGTGCGTGAAGGGCGCGGGGGTGGAGGGGGGCGAGGTGGGGGGCGACGCGGGCAGCTGCAGCGCGCGCGTCTTGCCGCCGAGCGTGCAGCGCGTGGTCGCCCCGCTCTCCACCTCCACGCTCAACTCCGAATTCGTCAACCTGAACATAACAAGCTCAATAGTTCCAGCGTTTAGGAGGAGTATCGCGGCGCCACCTACTGGGTCCAATCGTTTATTTCAACCATTCCGGGACAAACTTCAACACATACAACAACAAAAAGAACACCTAAATTCTGGTACCCGATTGCAGCGCCATCTACCTGTTCATATTAAAATCTAAATCAACCCAGTAGAAAATTATAAAAATACTAATACCGGTATTAAGAAATAGGGGCTGATCGTAGAGGGTTGAAAATTAAAGGTTGTATGTATTTTTAATGCTGTATCATAAAAAAATTAAAAAAATAAAAATATTTACGGGTGGACTACCCTTAGCATTTAGGGGTGATGAAAAATAGATGTTTTCCGATTCTCAGACCTACAACAATATGCACACAAAATTTCATGACAATCGGTCAAACCATTTCGGAGGAGTATGGGAACGATCATTGTGACATGAGAATTTTATATATAGAAAGAAAGAAAGAAGAAACGATGAAGAACACGATGCATTTTTTGTAGATTTCTTGTCTGTTTATTCGGAATTCACGTAAAAACTACTGGACCGATTTCGATGCGATTTTCTAATCGACAACTATTTTTTAGACCTAAAATCTGCGCTACTTTTTATCCCGGAAATACCGCGGGATTTTTGCTGGGAATTATTTTAAAGGGCCAGATTTAAAAAAATCGAATTCCAATGTGATTTAAATTTATCGATAGCAAGTTTAATGCAATAAAATGTTTCATATTTTTTATCTCGGGAATCTCGCGAGAATTTTCCCGAGAGCGTTTTGACATGTTTGACTTTGGTGATCACGGCTACTGAAAAGTGGCCGAAACGTCGGAATAATATAAATCAAATAAATTACCGCGCTTAAAACCGTTAAAACGTAGTTTTACTATGTATACAAGTCCCGAAAACTTAAAAAAGTATTATTTGACTATATATTTTTTCCCACACTTTCGAGATAATCTGGTAATATTGTCTTTATGTGGTTTTTTTTTATACATTATTCTTTTCGTATAATTAATCCATTGCCATCTGTGGCTCGACTATTACAGAAGACCACATCACGCCAACAGGAATAGAGCAATATCACAGATCCGACGCATACTCACATGTGGAACCTGTTGGCCAGGACTCCGACCAGCTCGCCGACCAGGTCGTTGGGGCCCGGCGCAGGGGGCTGGGGGGCCACCAGCCCCACCACCAGGTCGTTCTTGGCCGACGGGACGCTCACCACCACCAGCTGGACGTCGCTGCTCATGATCCTCACCGCGCCGATCTGTACCCACAATGGACACATTCTTAGATGATAATTTATATCGCAGAATATTAGGTTAAAATTAAATTACTGCTGCGAACCGATACTAATCTTTTACAGGCGTTTTATTACTCTATCGAATTGAAGTGATCTCTTGTTGTACAAGACGTCATAAATCCTTCCTTTCTATTGTTTGCATTTCATGCACGTTCTTGAAAGCCATAAGGCTACAAGTAGAAAATTCTAAGAAGCAATGGGCATGTTACTAGGGTACCGGGTCTATTTTAGAAATATATAAGTTCGGTCCGTCGGGACTTAGTTGAGTTTCAACTGCGATCGAGGCTTTACCTAATACACTTTCGGAACGAGTATCTTATAATACTTTGCGCGATCAATGTTGTTACGATTTTCTGCTTTTTTATATTTTCATTTATTGAGAGCGTTATAAATTGATATCGGAAAATCGAAAAGCAACTACATTTCGTGAAGTCAATGATTTTTATAAAATTATACCTTTACTAACAAATAGACATCGATTTACGTAGGGTTGCAATTAGACTTAATTTATAAGAATACCCTATGTAGTATTCCAGGCTATATTAATCTATGCCTGTGCTAAAATTCGTCCAGGATTTGTTTTAGCGTGAATAAGTAACAAATATTCATCCAAACATTCGCATTATACATATGTCGCTGTTTCCTGCACATGTTAAATATCGAAGATATAATTGTAAAAAATCCCTTAAGTAATGTTCGATATGGGTTTATCTAAACTGGTTATTATCACGCCTAGAATATCGTTTCACTTGACATATTAAAATGTCACTTGATTTTGACCTTAACTTGACTTACGGAATGTCAGTTGATTTTGACATTAACTTGACTTACGAAATGTCAGTTGAGTTTGATTTTGAAGGATGAAGGGGAAAATACGCTTCATCTAAAGACGAGAGGACACGAAAGAAGTAACATTTATATATTTTGGATTTATTAGAGATAACTTTTAGATATTTCCCCTACTTTTAGATAACTTCCACTACAGGGGAATGAAATGAAATGAAAATATTTATTTGTTGGATTTTCGGGGAACGGACAGTATACCCGTCACGCTTGTCTAAAGCGGCTTCCTAGGTTACACACATCGATTATCTCGATGTGCAGGTTGTATCACGATGTTTTCCTTCACCATTGTGTGCACGTGGTAATTGTAACAATATGTCCATTAGGTACAGAGAACTGCCTAAGTGGTGAATGCGTTCCGGCCAGGATTCGAACCCAACTTGAGTAAAAACTTTTGAATGTTTAAGCACATCAAGAAATTTTACACTCCTTTTTAATTGTGTAATTAAGTTCATTATTTATATATTTCTTTTTTTTAAATTAATATGTATGACAATGCCTTTTGTATAATGCATGATGTGTTCGCATCAAGAAGGCCAGTCAGCAAATATATTTTATCTGTATTCTAGTTTCGTTTAAAAGTAAGCCGAGTTGGCCAGTTTGCGAAGCAGACTAAAAAAAAATAATTGCCGTAGTAGCGACTCACGTCCGTGATGGGTGTGGGCTTCTTGAGGGGCTTGAAGGTGTTGGCGTCCAGCTTGAGGACGGCGGACTCCGTGACGAGCAGACAGCGCTCCGCCATCTTGTTGAACCGGTTGAACTTGTGCACCTTGCACGAGAACAGCGGCCTCGCGATCTGGTGCGACCTCTGCAGGCTGGCCATCTGCGATTGGTACACCGCTGCCGAACAACAAAATATATTTCACAAATCTAAAATGCAACACCGAAGTTCTTTAGTTTTTTTTATGTTTACTTTATTCGTCATCGAATTAAAAATATATTAAAATGCCTCCCTCATATATTATGATGATATTATCATTATAAATAAAACGTAACGTATTCAATGGACGCCGGAACCACAGACATAGACAAAGAATATAATATGGTCATAGTGTTATTTATACTGTTAAGTCTATGAGAATATCACCTTAATATATTTAATGTACACTTTATGACAGATATTAACAAAGAAACAGATGAATTGTATAATAATATTGCAAGAAGTGTAAATCCTTAGTTTTTACATATTAATCTGTATTAATAAATATTAATTCTGGGAATTTCAGAAGTAAATAAATATTTATCATTACACTAGCTTCTGCCCGCGATTTCGTCCGCGTGGAATAGTTTCATGAAAAGAAAGTAAGTTAAAATAACCCCCCGATTTTGAAACATTCTTCACTGGTGCTCCACTCCTATTGGTCTTAGCGTGATGATATATAGCCTATAGCCTTCCTCGATACACGAGCTATCTAACACTGAAAGATTTTTTTAAATCAGACGAGTAGTTCCTGAGATTAGCACGTTCAAGCAAATAAACAAACTCTTCAGCTTTATATATTAGTATAAGATATATAAATATTCATTCACTCTTAAATTTTAGAAATACACATTTATCACTACATTTTAGGACCTAAGCCAATAAAAAAAAAATCTTCTTGTATAAAATAAACGAAATATTTCTTTCATTTCACAAAAATCTATATAGAATATAAATATGATATTTCCAATAGTACATTATTAATACAAAACTCACCAGCCTTGGCGTTATATTTGTTGTCGGCCAAGTAGTCCCCCCTCCAGAGCCTGCCGGCGCCCCACTCCCCCCGCCTCCGCCGCAGGGCGCTGGCGGCGCAGATCTTCATCTTGAGCTGCGGCCACTGCTCCCGGGGGATGGGCTTGAGGGTGAGGAACGCCCTCCAGCGCCGGTACGCCCCCTGGATGAGGGCGCAGTTCACCCTCCGGGGTGGGGCGGGCCACTGCCTCACCAGGCCGCGGTTGCGCTCAAGCTCCTTCTGTATCTCGCATATGTAGCGGCGGCAGCGGTACCGTCTGCACGACGAAATCACATATATTCAAACATCAATTGGACCTACTTATGCAAAACAGAACCAATCCACAAACATGCCAAAATTGCGTTAAGGATGCAGAAAGCTGTCAAAATGCACCTTCTATCGACTCAATAAGAATCATAACAAGATCTGACAACATTTACAGAATAAAACATTTTTATCGCAAAGTAGCTATCCCACAAAACAATAAGAGTATAATAAACTAACAAGATCCATGACCCATGGTAATCCAAAAACCTAAAAGGTCTACTTAAATATATAGGACAAAATATAATATACAATATTTAAAAAAAAAACCAAAATATAGACACTTTATTGTATGCAAAATTTTAATAAAAACGGATTTTGTCTCAAAACTGTCAGTATGTGGATTGGTTCCATTTTGCATAAGTAGGTCCAATTAATTATGGTAGTCTTGTATTCAAATTGTTTCAAACTGTTTTATCTAAACCTCATAATACACTTAGAATTACCTGTTTCAGTCGAAATGTCGTTACAAAAAATATATAAAAAAATACTCCTAAAAATGTAACACAATGGGAAGAGTTTCAAGTCAACCCATAACTACCTTTGAAATTCAGCGACAAACATAGGAAAACCGAATTTTAATATATACAGATAACAATCTGTAGACAAAAAAACATTGTTCAGTCTCCAGCTAAACAAGATATGTTTATGTAACAGACACCCAGACCATAGTAAATAATTGATAGTTCTTATTAATTTTTATTTATGTAACCAAACTTCTCATTACATGACAAGTTGGAACAAACTATTGTGCGTTATCCCGGTTATCAAATTCTGAGCAATATGAATCCGACTTCTTTTAACTATTTTCTCCTTTTTTGTTTGACATTTACGAATCTTCACATTTACTACTCTTTACTTTGCAAGACCTTCAACATTCTTGTCAGAACTTGATGCAACACGAGTGAAATCTGAAGTTAGCTCTGAATTTGTGCAAGTCCAGCCAAGTGTTAAAATTCATAGCTGACAATAGTATGTAGTGCGAAAGAGATGGCATGCGTATCCGGATAGCATCAGAGCGAGAGCGCAACATTCTCCTCTTTCAGCTCTGTGCGGACTGCTTAGTTAATAGTGAAATTGTGTTATATGGAATGACTTGTACGAACTTCAAGAACGCAATTAATTTTTGCTCGTTGTAATATTAATGTTGGAGTTCTCTGTGCGATAAACGAAAAACTCACTTCCAAGCGTTGAATATGAGGAGTGCTGCCTTCATCTTCCGGTAGCGCATCCTGGCGACTGTGCCGCGCCACAGCTTCTGCAGCAGGATCACTATGGAAGGTATCAGTTCCGCCCTCGCTGCCTCCAAACTATGAAGCGTTTTTGCACTCCTGAAATACGTCCGATATATTTTTACATCATAACTAGATATAGAACAGATTTTTAACAGAAAACAAAAAAAATGAAGATTTATTTTGCACTGAATGTCTATAAATTACTGTTTAATAAAAATAAGAACACAATGGCGGTTTACGAAACATCTATTTAAAAAAAATAACAGATGGATTTGCATTAAATATTTAGTGAAATGCGTCTATTCGAGCTGCCACAAGAACTTTAGGCCTCAGTCAAAGAATCTATGTTTCAACGACTTTTTGCTTGAAGATTATTTTAAAACTTTCAAACTCATGATATTTGACACACCCAGCACTTGCACTATCTTAGTTTTAGTGCCGCCGAGACTGCATCGACTAAATTTATCTATGTCTATTTCGCTCACGATGTCGCTTGTATAACAGTCGTGTATTGAAAATTACTTCGGTTGCCTTTTTGTCACTTATTAAAATAAAATAAAGCAAAAAATCCATTTTCAATACGAGAATAAGCCAGAAAAACATTTATAAATTATGATAAAGAGTTAAACAGTATTTTTTATCAGAAATTGGATATTTGGGTCATTTGAAAATATGCCAAGGAATACAAATGTGGTAATAATTTTACTTTCATTTTTTTATACTCAAAAAATAAACAATGTCGACTCGCTAGACAATTGGCATCTCGTCCCGTCGCGAATTATAAGTGTACATGTAAGGGAGAGAGACAGAGTGAGGGGCGAGAGGGACGGCGTTACCTGACGAAGAGCTTCGTGTGTCCGAACTGCACGTCGCTGAGGTGGAGGTCGCGCAGCAGCACCGCGACGGCGTCCCTGTCGCTGGCGCCGCGGAAGTTGGGCCACGTGTACTGGCTGAGCATCTTGTACCGCTTCAGGAAGCGGTCGTAGCGCTGCCGCGACGCGAACCCGGCGCGGCGCACGCGCACGTTCTCCACCAGACCCAGGTACGCCACCTGGTGCCGCACCTGCGCGCGCGCACCACCCCTCATTACGTACTAAACACACTATGCCGAAAATACGCGACCGAATTTCGGCGTGACTACGCCTGCAATGTGTTTTAAATTACTTATGACACACCATACCGAAATTACGTCGCGTTATAGCGTACAGCCGAACTTCTGTCGGACGTAAGTTCGGCAGCGATTCGGCGGCAATGTTTCGTATAGCAACACATTATACGCGACCGAAGTTTGGTTCGGTACTGTAAAATAGTTAATTTTTCCGGTTTCGCACCTCAAAAGTAACAACGGAACCTTAACAAGATCACTTTGTTTTGCATGTGTCTTGACGTGTGACGTGACTGTGTAGATAACACGGCACGACACACTGAATACCCACACAAAGTTACCGTGTGTCATATCAACCGAATGCGTCGGAAGGTAAAATCAGCCACGGAACTTCGGTCGCGTATTTTCGGCATAGTGTGTTTAGACACTTAGGCTGCCTGTCCATTGAAGCGGAGTGAGGCTGCGGGGCGGTGTAACGGAGAAATATCAACCAATAGGATTCGCTGCCTTTGTATTGAAGCAATTTTTATGCAATCCTATTGGATAATATTTCTCCGTTTCTACGCTCCAGTCTCGCTCGATTCAATGGACGGACAGCCTTAGGGGCTCCCCATCCTTGCCACAATTGGTTACACTGGTGAGACTCCTTCCTCCTTAGTGTGTCATATACATACATCGAGAAATGATTAAATTTAAACAGCAGTTCCGTTAACTAATTATATTTCCATTTAAATGTTTTTTTTTAATGAATTTAAACACTATTGCACATAGATAATAATAGAGTTGGAAATATTTTAAGGCTTTTCATTAATAGTTCACAGTTCTTGTTTAAATATATAAGCACCAATTAAGTGCAGTTCAGCATATGCCAGGCAACAAGTGCCTGACGCTGGTTTGCAACTACAGCCTGTTGTAGTATGAATCATAATGAATTCAACACATAATACATAGAATTACTATAGAAATGGCAATAATTAGGTACTGAGCAAATTAAAAACAAATATACTGATGAACTTACAGGATGTTATTACATTATATTATAACTAATATTATAAGAAATGCATAATACATATTTATAAATAGAATTGTGTTGTGGATGTAGAAGACAAAATTGCTGTCGAAGTTTTCTAGTTCCCGTTACTCATCTAAGAGGCAGTTTTTTAAGTACTTGCCAAAAGTGATAATTCAGTGATTTAACTGCCTTAAAAGTGGTGGTGTATTGTTCCAATAAATACATACACAATTGATGGGCCATATTATTTTTATAAAGTATTCCCATAAATTAAATGCCCAACAACCCATAATAATACATTTAAATTAAAAATGGATGCTAATATTCTAGAAAAATAACAAAAATATCAATAGCAATCTAATACTGTGACACTTCTATCGGGAAAACTAAACACAACTAAAGATTTTTTTAATGTTTTTAAGTAAACATCGACATTAAGTGAAAATTTAACATGTCAAATACCACAAATAATCTAATATAATAAAATAAAACTTAACTCATTTATATTGTATTCTACCCATAGTCCCTCAAGACTATAAGTAGAATACTGAGCCCAGATCACCATCTTCTATGGGTAAGGTGTCCAAAAGGCTGGCTATGTTTCCTCGTACTAAAGATTAAATCTAAATATAATAGTAAATCCCTATTAATATTATAAATGCGAAAGTAACTCTGTCTGTCTGTCTGTCGGTTCCGTTTTCACGGAAAAATTAAATCTAAATATAATAGTAAATAATATATAATATTGAAAGTGGAGGTCTCACCAGCTGGTCGTCCCAGAGGTTGGGCGCCTGCACGGGGTTGGGCTTGACGCAGCGCACGTAGAAGGGCTCCTTGGAGTGCAGCCCCGCCACCAGCGCCGCCATCGAGCTGCGGAACAGCGTCGCCGCCGACGGCGGCCGCTTCGACGTCTGCGCACCCCGACACCCCGTTACCCATCAACCACTCAAAAATGCCGCCTATCATTACCAACATAAGCCAACCAAAGCCAACCATTCCCAACCCCAACTCCCACGAATATTGACCTTTCTCCAAAAAAAAATCGGCTAGCAGATTGTATTTATGTATAGAATAAGAAAATTATATTATAATTTTAGAATCTATATTATAAATTACTATTTATTTATCTAAAGTTTATGTAGTAGTATATAAGAAATTATTATTACATTATTAGAAATGTAAAATTATCTCCAGAAAGTTATCTGGAACAAATCGCTGTTAGCGATAAGACCGCCGATTGTACTAGTTAAATGATTGTTAACCCATGTGTATTGTTTTCTTGTGTGCAATAAAAATAATCTATTCTATAAGACCCGCATAATGTAAACCTGTAAAAACAAACTGATCTCACCGACAGTTTTGCCTTTAAGGGCTTGTTATGAGCCTCAGTATGACACTCTCACGTCTTTTATTTTCATTATTTTAAAATGTTACACATGTAGCGGCGTGGTTGATTAATTTGAGCTCTTATTGAGATTTTTTGAGTGGAACTTCGTAAGAGTCCTTAGCGGTCGAGTTGCGAAGCGTCTTTGTTTTGGACACGGGGGGAGGTTTTAAATAATGTAATGGGTGAATGGCACGACGCACGTACACTTCCTATCGGTTAGAATTTGACATAACCTCCACATATAATGAGCCTTTATCGTAAGCTACATTTGGGCCTACGCATATTTTTTTGTTTCAAAAGGTATTTTAATAAACTATTACTTTGTTTTTTTAATCGGTAGGATCTAAGCTAACTGACGACGGAAGTCTTGAGACAAAATAAAAGTTTAAAGTACCTTTTGCTACGAAAAATATACTGAAATGTCGCTTGCCATAAATTAGCGGTAAAGGCTCGATAATGTCAGATTTCTACCAAGGGCAAGGCAAGGGAATGCATAATGAGATATAGGACCCACTCATTACTCCATAAAGAATTCAAGAGCTTTTCAAAGTTATAACTTAATAGTATTGTTGCGGATAGAGAGCACACCTACGCTCCGCGCCCCGCACACCGCCGACGCCCATAGCTCGCGCAATTAGCAGCTAGGCGTCGGACGAACGCGGTATATTGAAGCGGCCTTGGAGGCCGAAAACTTGCTTACTTTCGGCTTACCACTCTGTTACCATTCTCACTCGACTCTCTCGCGCACTTAATTTTTCTATGTATATAATGATTTTATTGTATTTTATCTTTTGCAAAATGGGAATTTCGAAATAATGACTAAACTGTTTCTCTGTAAAAACAAGAGATTTAATTAATGTGATGTTCTTTCAACAATAAACTTATCGCTATTACAATTTAAGTGAATAAATATTACCTGTAAAAACAAGAGAAACAACATTTAATGCCCTTATTTCAGGTTTCAGGTAATATAAATAAATCTAGCAGGATGTTCACAATAAATTCACTTCATTTGTCTTTTACGCGCTTCCTTCAGTCATGTTTCAACTGTCATTTGTCAGTGTACATTGTGCTGTCAGTTTTAGTTTGTCCATAGATAAGAGCGGTAATTTAAATGTGAAATAAAGACAATCATAGGGATTTTCTTTACATGTATAATTCAATTTATATAGTTTTAATAACAATCATACAGTCCAGTCTTTATTACGTTTCATCTTTAAAATAAGCAACTGCTACCAATAAGTACAATAGCATCTTTAAAATCTGAAAAAAACACAGAAAGAATACAATTTCCTGTGTTGGGGCGGCCTGTCGTATGAGGCGACAAAACAACCCACAGCCACTCGGGAGGGTATTTATACGACTGGATTGCTACCACCCCTGGTCTAAAGTATGTCGCCATAACAACCTTGAGTTGTGTTCCGGCATTAGTGATCAGTCTCCCTTAGGAGAGCAGCAGCGCATTTGTAGCACCTTTGTTGTTGTAAATGTCCATAGGCGATGGTAACCGCTTTCCATCAAGTGGGCCGTCTGCCCGTGTGCTGAAATCCTGCAATAAAAAAAATAGAAAATACTATGATTGAATTTAATTTAGAAGTTACTTCTCACCTTTTGTATGTTGGTGCCACCTTCCGGCCACATGTCGGCCAGGGACGCGTTGCTCGACGAGTGCAACAGCCGTTTCAGGTCTTGCCAAAGGGAGTCCTTGTTCTTGTCCATGAAACCTGTGATGGCGTACGTCACATCACCGGCGTAATGCCTTGAAAACAATTCATCGATCAACACTATTTAACCATGAAACAAATACATTTAGTCGGTTGACGTTTGAACCATAACCGGATGGTGAAGTACAGTTACAGCCGCTATAGTTAGATAGTTGCTCAATTTTTCAACCTTGCAACACCTCACCTTATCTATACTTATATTATAAAGAGGTATAGTTTGTGAGTTTGTGACGTTGTAGGAGGGGGGGGGGGGGGGGGGTAATCTCTGGATCTACTAAACCGATTTTGAAAATTCTTTCACCAGTAGAAAGCTACATTATTCCCGAGTGACATAGGGTACATTTGATTGTGTTTTTTTTTTCTGATGCCCAGCGAAGTGGGCGCGGGTCAGCTAATTTTTGATATTTATGGTCATTACATAGGTTTTTTAACTTTAACTCATAGAATATAAAAAAATAAATTCTATATAACGAGACTGAAGGGACCTGTGCATTTTATGTTGTTATAGAGAGTTGTCGTTAAATGGAGAAGAGTCTGTTATTCTTATTAGACGTCTTTTGCTGCACCAGTAATTTTGTTGTATTTTTTACTTATTCATATCTTGCGATTGAGACATCTTGGTGATAAAGGAAGTACTTACAAGTTTAGATATGCATGACGCCTACAGTCCGAGTTTATTATGGGCTAGGATAATAAAGGGATTATTAAAACGACGTACACAGCTGCGAAGCTTTTACTAATTTTGGCAACTCAAAAGGTACTATCACTCTGTTTGTTTTCGAACGAGAAAATAGTGAACGAGAGGAGATCAAGTGCTCGAATGAAGTGCGAAATTGGTGTGTGTGAGTATTGAACGAGTAATGCTCACGTGATCCTGAAGTGGAGGCCGTGCTTCATCCTCTTGTCGGCGGGCGCCAGTTGCCGCGACGTGTAGTGCTTGTGCCCGTTCAGCCTCTTGTCCATGGCTTCCAACAGCTGCGTGTCTGATATCTGTGCAGGTCACGTTTTTAAAAATTGGTCATAACGTCTGTCTCCTGGTTTCGGTGGCAACCACAACATTGCATCGTTGACGTCATATCCTACATCCTACAAGCCAGTCATCGAAAGTCCATACATTTGGCAAATTTCAATTGGTTCATTATTCAGACGTCCGAAATCAGCACCAGATTTGGGTACAGGTTAGAAAATTTCGTAAATTTATCCGGGGGTGAAGGTGGGGGGGGGGGCGTTGGGGCGTTGGGGGAAACCTACTCCTACGTAATATTTTATCCAAATCATCTGCTAAAGAAAAAAAAACTTTGATTTCCGTAAAACTGTGACTTTAAGGCTGGTGTGCACCGATATTTAGCCTATGGTTAAAATAAAATAATCGATGAAATTGTATGCATTAAAAGCGATTATTTTATTTTTACCGTTGATTAAATGTCGGTGCACACCAGCATTAGTGTTATTGATTATTTTCTAACAACGTTTGATTATTTGGAAAAACGAGATTGATTCTTACGTAAGAAGGGGGGGGGGGGGTCAAAAATCGTTAAAATCATCCTTACGTAATGAATAAACGGCTCCTCAAGCTTAGCTTTCCACATACTTAAAAAAGGCTATAAAGAAATTTCTATATGGGTCAAACACAAAAAAGTTTTACGTGTCTACAGGAGAAGAATACAAATGTTGGAACAATATGTTTATATGTTTTGTTACGCAAACATGGATTGCTATATGAAAAGTTGTTTAATTTTTACAGGTTTCTATAATTAAAAAGTTTATTTTTTGTTATTGGATTATTTTTCAATGTCTACCAAACTGAGGAATTCAGTATCTGAACAGTCTACAGTAGGAGACATTTTGGTTTAAACGGGAGTAATAACGTCAAAATACATAAGATTGTTAAATTCAACATAATATAATATAATAAAAAATATAATAAAAAATATAATAAAAAAATACATGAACAAATAACGTACATACAGAATTTATATAATTTGAACAATTTATAATCCGTTTTTGTGTTTGACCCATGTACATGTTCAACACGACATGTATATGGGTCACAACAAGCATATATGACATACACTTCATTATGTTAAAATAATTTGGTCCTTCAAGACCGGATCTCTATCTTTACAAGGGATTCGCAATATTTGAAAAAGTAAAAATGATACGTAAATGTCTAACTGCTCCAAGTTAAACAAAATAACTAGCAATCATTCAGATTGCTAGTTATTTTGTTCTAGTAATTGCTGAAAAGGCCAAATTCACATTCTATTATTACACGGAATACTAGGATTCAACCGTGACTTCGTCCACGTTGCACAGATAGCAAAAACCACAGTTATTTTATCAATATTTAAAACTACAGGGTGTTTTCATCAGGACAAACTATCATCGTATAAGAACAAGCCAATTTTTATGCGCCCGAGTAACCGTCAGGCAAAACCTTGCGAAATTTCTAGAACATAAAATATCTCAGACTTTATGATAGAGAATTTGTTATTGATCAGTGAAAATATTGCAATGGAATCGGGATTTGTTTTCAAACGGGCCACTTTAAAACGCCCCTGGGAAAATTCTCGCGGTATTCCCGGAACATGGAGTACCGCAGATTTTAAGTCCGGGAATTTGTCTATCGATAATCGAAAGCTGCATCGAAATAGGTCTAGTAGTTTTTACGTGAAACAGAAAAAAAAACAACAGATAACACCTTTAGATTTTTATAATATTACTAGCTTCTACCAGCGACTTCGTCCGCGTGGAATAGTGAAATAAAAAATAAGATTTTGAAACATTGTTCATTGGTGCTCCACTCCTATTGGTCTTAGCGTGATAATGTATAGTCTGTAGTCTTCCTCGATAAATGGGCTACCTAACACTGAAAGAATTTTTCAAATCTGACCAATAGTTCCTGAGATTAGCGTGTTCAAGCAAACAAACAAACAAACTCTTCAGCTTTATATATTAGTATTAACACGACACACCTTCCACGGTCAAATTGATCGTATACTAGCAGAAGGTGATGTCAGGAGCCTCAAGAACAGACGAGCGTGCATGACAAGAGCTATGAATGTCAAAGAAGCAAGTGAGGTGTGTAAGAATAAGCCTGAATGGCGCTCTGTTCTTCGTGCCTACCCCGCAAGGGACCTGGCGTCAAGTTATGTATGTATGTATTAGATAGATTTTAATTCAATCTGGCTGACCTTGGTGGGGTTCAAACAGGCCTCGTCCATGATGGCGATGACGCCCTGGTGGGGGGCGTCGATCAGCTCGCAGATGATCCGGTTGTTGAAGTACTTGATCGGCGTCCATTGGATGCCCTCGCGCGCGTACTCCTCTTGCTCTTGCTTCAGGACCAGCTCTAGAACAAGCGAACGCTTTCATCTACTTTCAAACCGCTTTTCTATCTCAATGTGCAGTGTGCACATTGGGTACTGTTCTCGTCTTTGGGACGGCTCAGCGAAGTACCAGTTGGAGGCGTTGGAGTCAATTGAGAAAAGAGCCAGGAAGCTGGTGGGCATTGACCGTCATCTTTATGCTCGACTTCAGAGTCTAGAGTCTAGAGCATAGACACAAACTCGCGGGGCTACTTGTCTTCTATCGGAACTATTTCGCGGAGTGTTCCTTAGAATTGCACGAGCTGATTCCTCCAACCCCATTTTACCAGACGCACCGGTTTGCGCCACCGTTACATGGTGGAAACACCACCAGTCAGGACCGAGCGTTTCGCTTCACCTTTTCTGGTGCGCACTGCCGAAGAGTGGAACAATTTGCCGGAGTCTGTTTCTCCTGACAAATACAATCTTGAAGTCTTCAAGTCACGAGTGAATAGGTTTCTTCTAGGTAAGCGCGCTCCATCCTAGACTGCGTCATCACTCAACACCAGGTGAGACAATGGTCAAACCGAAACCTATACATCCCTTAAAAAAAGAGATTAAGCGATACGTGAAACTAGCCAATCCGCCTCGATACGAATGTGATGGGTGTAGTTAAGCCTACCAGTGAGACATTTAAGGGCTGCCATCATAATGGACAACAAATTCAGATGGGCCACTTCATTAGATAGTGCATACTGCCAGACAGCACAAGCAGACTCCTGATTACCTGCTTCACAATTTTAAAACGACAGAAGCTTTAACATAAACATTAAAAGATAAAAAAACGCTCCATAGCTATCAGACTTAAAAACAAAATAGAAGATATAATACAGAATGATTGAAAGCAAAGAGACCGAATAAACTGAGAGAATGGCAATCCATGGATGGAAAGAGGAAGAGAAGACGATAACACAGAAGATGAGAAGACGCCATAAGATAATTAGCATGGATTACATGGAGTAACATAGTAAGGATAACTTCTTATCCTGGAAAATGTTGGAGAAGACCTAACATGCCAAAAGACACAGTGAAAATCCTAACATGGTTATAGAAAAAAAGTGTAATTTAAATTAAGTTAACACTTCATCAATAAGGGCATATTAAATAAATAGTTCACTGGGAAATAACACTGACACTCATTGCTCTTAAAAAGATAAATAGGTACAGTAAGCGCGTAACTGAAATGCGCCTCGAATACAGTTAGCTGCATGTGCTTGCGCAGATTAAGTCGAGGGTTAATGTTTATTACACCTGACACTGTGTGGTGCGAAAGAGATGGCGTGCGAGTCGGAATAACGAGCGAGTGAGACCGCAACATTCCCCTCGCAGCTCTATATGTAACACTTCATAAACACTACATTCATGTTCTGTGCAATGGGGCATGTGTACGAACTTCAGAGACGCATTAAAATTTTGCTCCTACTGTATCGAAAGTTTCCAACTTACCTATGAAGAGCTGTTGCAACTTCTCATTGCAGTAGTTGATGCAGAACTGCTCGAAGCTGTTCGTCTCGAAGATCTCGAAACCATAGATGTCCAGTACTCCGATGAGCGTGCTCTTGTAGGTGCCGTGCGGTACTTCGATCGCTTTGTTGATCTATTATCATTTTTTGTATGAAACACAGCACAACCTGAAGATTGTGCTATAATATGCAAACAAATATAAAATAGGTGAATAAGAACGAGAGAAAGAAGTAGACTAGATTCATAAATTCAGCAAGATTTCACTACTGAAAATTTCTCTTCCAATACAAATCTTGTCATTGTCAGCCCATTGTAGGCTTCTCTTTTACCGTCCTCTGTTATTCTCATACAAATCTTGCATAAAAAATGATTACTATTTCAAAATTAATATATCGATCAAAATTGCTGCTTCTATTCTTCTATCACCATTCCCAAAATTTTTGTTACTGTTAAAGGAGAAGAGGTTCTATGATACATACCTGTTGCACAATCCAACTGAACAACCTGTCGTAGGCAGCCTTAGCGAGCGCCAGCCTCGTGTAATTGGCATCGACCAGCGAATGCTCCTTGCTGACCAGCTCCCCACCAGCCGAGAGCACCCTCCCGGCCATGGCGGACCTCAGAGCGGCCTCGGCCACCCCCAGGGCCGTCACGCACTGCTTCAACGGACCACCAATGTTCAGCTGCCCGTCCGGGGTCTCTGTGAAGGTGAGCTCACCCTGGAAAGCGGTGATGAATTGGATAAACACTAAATAGTGACTTAAATAATAGCAGGAACAGCACAGAAGGCAGACTGACGACCCTCCTGATGGAAATTGGTCACAGTCGCCTATGGACATTTGCAACACCAAAGGTGCTACCAGTATGCTGCCAGCCTCAGAGGGAGGACTGGAACTTGTCCACTGATGCCGGGATACAACTCAAGGTTATAGAGACTCTAGATCAGGGTTCGTTGTCATCCAGCCACTGGATATATACATACAAGAGTTTACTCCATGGAGCACGGGTCAAGCCTAGTGTGTGCCTCTAGTTTAAAAGAGCAAGCATGCAAAATGACCAAAACTACCAAAATGATCATATCACAAAAAAACAAAACCTATCCTCCTATCAGGGATAACTTTTACATAGATCTATCCTTTTTCTGGGATGAAAATTATCCTATGTCCAGCATAGATATTGCACTTACATATATAGCAAGTTTCAGCCGAATAGGTCCAATAATTTTTCCGTTAACGCATTACAAACAAACAGTAAAAATACTTTTATCCCGGAAACTATCCCTTTTTAGGGATAAAATAAATATCCTATGTCCATCTTCGGTATTGAAAATACATATGTTCTGAGTTTCAGCCAAATCGGTCCAGTAGTTTTTTCATGAAAGGGTAACAGACATACAGGCAGAGTTACTTTTTATTATAATATTAATGGGGATGTGTGTTTGTTAACCAATTTATTATTAATATATTAGTAATAAAAGATATTAACATGTCAAACTTACCAATAGCACAACACCAGCAACGATATTCCAAATATCTTCGACGACTTGTGAGGAGAATCCTAAGGCATTGAAAGCGCTGTTTGTGACCGAGTACAGTTTGGAGTCCTGCGCAGTCGATCGTTCGCTGCCCAATATTTTATAAACCGAACTTGATGAAAGACCGAACTTCTTCGTCTGAGAATTAGTAGTGCTTAGTAGCTGAAAGGGAAAACATATTTAATTTTAAATTAGTTATATGAATACATAACGCACTCGAGTCATGTGTGACAGATCAAGATAAAAAGGCAAATTTCGGAAGGAAAATTCACGAGGTGCACTGTGCAGGTCACTGCACGTCAAGAATATGAATCCATGGCCAAGCGTAGCGGATACCAGCAGTGGGGGACTCTTAAAAGCTGATATTATTATCATTACAGTAAAAGTTTTACAGACTCTGTATGTTGAACTTGAAGGGAGACGCCAAAAATAGAGTTATAGAGTTTTCGACTTATGGAGGATTTCGACTGAAACGAATTTTGTAAGGAATCATTCGACTTGTAGAGGTTAACATCTATTCCAACTGATTTTGAGTAAGAAGTGAAATTAATAAAATCCTACTAGTTATGGAGGTAAAAAACATTTTTCAAATATTGCTGTGTTCGAGATAACGAGGGGAAATACTCATAAGTACTGAACTGGCTTATATGGACTTATTCGACGTATAGAGGGTTCAGAATTCGAGCAACCGAGGTTTTGGGGCTTTGAATGGGAAGGGGACACAATTTTTTTTCGTGTTTGGGAGGTTTTCGACTTATCGACGTTCGACTTAAAGAGGTTCTACTGTACGAGTATATACTATATACCCGTATAGATGACAAATAATACCACATACTTCTTGCACCGATGTATAGCTTTTCACGAGCCATTGTTAATTAATTATGTACATTTCGATTAATTTCTTTGCAATGCCGCCACGAGAATTATATTTGTTTTACCAGCTCTGTTGTTACAGCGTATAGGTGGCATTTGGGAAATTATCATAGCTAATCTTTATAAATAACAGCCATAAACATCCCACTGCTGTGCTCGAGCCTCCCACTATAGGGGAACGGACAGTATACCCACCACGCTCGTCCAAGGCGGCTTGGCAGGTTTGACACATCGGTTATCTCGATGTGCAGGTTGCATCACGATGTTTTCCTTCACCGTTGTTAGCACGTGGTAATTGTAACAATATGCACATTAGGTCAGAAAACTGACTGAGTAGTGCATGCGTTCCGGTTAGGATCGAACCCGCGCCCTTTGTGTTGGGTACGCGTGCTCTTGCCATTACGCTACCACAACTTGCTATCTTTACAACCTTATAATGTAGGTGTTTCTATTCATATATTGTATGGATAACTGAGACCAGCTCGGAGAGTGGAGGTCAGTTGTGTCTTAAGCGCGAGGCGAAGCGTTGCTAAGTGAATTGAGAGCTAAATCGATTACAACTAATACGAGCTTCACAATATCGATTCGTTGCGAACGATTTGGACTTTTAGTGCTGTGAATCAAGTGTGTGATTTTTCAATCGGTATTTGTAGAATACGTAGTACGTACAAAGCGTAACAAAGAACAAGAATCGAACTATTATTTGTTGACAAAATCAACACTAGATAACTATTAGAGCAATTATGATAATCTGCATTGTGTCACGTGTAACATAAAGAGGCGTGTTTGTAAACATGCCGACACGAACTATTGTAATGAGCATGTTTATTATATTGCACTATTACATTAACGTCAATGTGTGTATGTATATTGATTTATTGAAAGGACAGTGGTTTAAAACATCGGTCTTTGTTATTTCTACTATGAATTATTGCATATGTTTATTCAATAGCTAAAATGTTATTGAATACTAGTATTGGCCCGCCACTTCGTCCACATTGAAGCTAATTTATACGTGTCCTAACAAATTGAAATCACTCCGGGGAAAAATGCCGCTAGATTTCCGGGATATAATCTACAAATATCACAGATTATATGAGAGAGAACTTGCTATCAATCAGTGAAAACATTACATAGGGATCCGAATGTCTTTTCAATCTGGCCAATTTAAATCGTTCCCAAAAAAATATCCCGTGGGGTTCCCGGAATATAAAGTACCGGAGATTTTAAGCCAACGAATGTGCTATCGATCAACGAAAACCGCATCGAAATCGGCCTAGTAGTTTTTACGTGAATCCCGAATAAATAGAGAAGCACAAAAAATCTAAAAAAACAAGGCTTTTTTTTAAATGCAGGAGTTCAGCAGACAGGCAGATGGCCCACTTGATGGAAAGCGTTTACCATCGCCTATGAACATTTGAAACACCAAAGGTGCTACAAATGCGCTGCTGCACTCTTAAGGGAGACTGGAACCTGGTCACTAATGCCGAAACACAACTCAAGGTTGCTATGGCGACATACTTTAGACCAGGGGTGGTAGCCATCCAGTCGGCCAAATACCCTACCACCTGGCTGTGGATTGTTTTGTCGCCTCTTACGACAGGCCGCCCGGCCGCAGGAAATTGTATTCTTTCTCCGTTCCTGCACGGATAAAAAGACTACACTTTTACAATTTTATAATATTACTAAGATATGCCCGCGACTTTCTCTAAGCTTTTTCGTGTGTACGGTGTTTCGTATTGTGTGTAGGAAACAAAACAAGCGCCGGGGGAAACGGCTTAAAAAAATGTCTATTGCGCTCGCCTGGGCCAAAAGCTGGGTACATCATACATACGTGGGATGGGACAGGGTGATGAGGCAGAAGGAGCAGACAGGAGGAATAGTACAGAGGGGATTACCTGATAGAATGCATGGAAATTCCTCTCCCCGGGCTGCAAACTCACAACCCTGCTCTTCTCCAATAGATAATTGCTTATGTGCCCGCCGACCGGGTCGCCCTTATAGTCGAAATGGATGTCCATGTACTTTCCGAATCTCGACGAATTGTCGTTGCGATTCGTCTTCGCGTTGCCGAACGTCTCTAATATTGAGTTGGACTGTATAAGTACGTTTTTAACCCTGGAAATTGAACATATTCATACATTTGTAGCAGCGAGAGGTAGAGGTCAAACGATACTTCAGATGGCAGAGAGTAGTATTCACTGTCGACTGCTGATGACTACTGAAGTGTACTTATTTATTTAGGAAACGGTAACCTTAAGTACAAATATTAACAAGTTGTACAGCACAATGTGTGAGCGGGACGGATGATCTGCGAGCGAGATAGCGCAACTATTAATATGTGCGCTCCCGCGTTGCGCTAGCCAGTAGTTCTCTGTCCGCTGCGATGACTAGACGTATGCAGCTCCCATACATTTTAGTAAGAATTCTATTTCCATTTTCTCCTTGCTCTTCTTTTTTTTACTAACTTTCTTTCCCTTCTATAAATATATATATTTAATATTAAGCCTAGCGATTACACGAAGTCACAAAATGCCTTTAATAATATATTTCTACTTTTACTTGTGGATAGCGCTGTGAGCTGCATTATTACTAAGTATTTAAGTTGTAACTTTATATTTAATTTTAATAATGTACCTGTTTGTTGTTCGAATAAAAATAAATACCAACATTGGTTTTAATAGACTTCAAAAAATAATAACTAAAAATCAACACAATAAATATTTTCTACAATATTTTGAAGTCGGTGCCAAGTAAAACATAAAAACAACAAATTCGAAAAATATAGTAATTTTTATATTTCACTTCGCACCGACTTCAAGATGTTGTAGAAACTAAAACTAAATTAAATTAATACCACTTCTGTTATTTTCACCGAATTTTATGAAATCTTTTAAGTATTCTTGTGTCAAAGTTGAAAGATGGAAAATATCAAAGTTCACCTGTCTATGTATTCCCTGTGCACTTGTGTTGTGTTTGCCGCTATATACTTCATTATAAATTTGGATGCCTCCGTCTTGCCTGCGCCGGATTCGCCCGATATGAGGACACATGTATCCCTACCCTGGAAACGAAAGTGTCAGCGAATTAAACCTTCTGAAAGGGCAAGAGTTTAACTTGGACTCGCAATTCTCTTCAAGCTAGTCAGCTCCTCTAGACTGCTAGCAAACTGTCACACAAGGTAAGCACGAAACTACTTATTTTTATTATATATCCATCAGGGGGGCGATATAGATATAGGGCACCTTTATTTTAAGTAATGAGAGGTGTGGAGGGGTAGGGTATGGTGGCATACTTACCCCTTCTGCAACCCCTATATCAAGAAAATTTATAGTTCTTAAGATATTAATAAGAGCTACAGGACTCGAATTAAAATGCCGTTTGAATTACTATAGAATTTATTAGAACTACACAAACACGTATAACACAGGTACAAATATAACCTGATACAAACAGTACAAACTGTATGATTCAATAACACGCGCCAAGTTCGTCATTAAATCGCTTATCGAATGTACTGCACACGTCTTGCTTGTATCGTAATCCTCGCTTGACTGCCTCACTCCTCCGTTCGGGCATTCCTTTTATTCTGTACGAATACAATATGCCTCGACGCAAAACAATAACAAGAAGAATTAGTTCGACACACCGGCCTAATGATTGCCATAAAACAAGTACAATAACAATATAATGTTTTTCTTAAATACAAATTTTAAACACAAAGTAAACAACAACATCTGGACTTCTTCCAGATGCGGGAAAGGTAATAAACCAGGTTTATGGCAGGCAGGTGTGCATTCACTTTTTGTCGGCTTGTAACAATATTAATGTTTTTGTAAATGTTAGCTGGTTAGCGAGTGTCACAACTGATTTGTTACCATCATTTAAATAGTTATAAATGAATAATTGGTGACCAGTCTGTTTTGGTATCTACCAACAAGTGTTGTAAAAGGGGTTGATGCCTCAGTCCTGCAGATACTTTTGACCTTCGATAATCACCTACCATGAAGCAGAACGCTTGCTGTTTGAGCAATATTTCTGCTGAAATTAAAGTTGCTACCATTAAAATACTTGAGGAATATACCTGTTGCCTCAAGACCCTCTGACACGCGTCCGCAACAGCGTACACGTGTGGTGTGACCTCGAACATCTCCCTACCCCTATACTGGGCCATGTGTTGGGTGCCATAGATGTCCAATGACTTGTAAGGATTCACCGAGACCAGCACCTCGCCGATGTACGTGTAAATTTTGTTATGTTGAAACCTGGGAACAAGAAAAATCATATTTTAGCTATCTAAAGAAGAAAACCTTCTCAAATTTATAGCGTGTGCGCCTGAATATCGTCTTATTGGTTGTATCGAATGTTGCAAAACCGTTTCAAACTTGGGACGCCCGTCTGGTAGTCAGAGATAGTTGGAACTGCGTATAGGAAAATTAAAACTACATTAAGCATACAGCTGATATTATTCCAATCCTAATAGAACGAATCTAAAGCCTTTTTTTGTCGAGGTGTAATTCTCATGGACACCACACTGCTCGAAGAGATAGCAGTGGTAGTGTTGGACTCCCGATGGCATGCTGGGACCTATAAACTAAACCACCTCTATTTTCTAATCTAATCGCTGTATCTCAACGTTTCGGGAACTAGAGCTATGTCCGACGGTCCTGACGACGCTGGGTCAAAGAGCTTCGCCTACATAATCGTAGTATACGCATACAACGCAACTCCACCTCTGGACCATTGTATTAAACGATGATATCCTCATGTTATCTTTCATGGTCCTTGCTGTTGTTAAGGCGAAAGGAACTGATGATAGTTCGTCCTTCGGCGCCCTAATCTACGGCGACGGATCGAGGTTAAGGAAGGTGCGTCCTCCCGTTCCTTTTCCGCCGCCTGTTTCTGGGATATCACCACTGCAACTTTGCTTTACGACTAGCTTTTTTTTAGCCAGGGAAAATCTGATTGAAGACCATGTCGCGACAAGCACAGAAGGTTGGGGGAATAGTTCGTGATCCGTGTGTAGGATTCTCCAGGTCGGGGTGGCACTAGCGTGCCCAGTCAGAACTAGTGCCATTCTATTGCCACACGCCAGTTAGGGATACCCACTAAAAGTAAGTTTGATCCTGCGCCTTATGCCAGGGCTACGGGAATATGACCTAGTCACGACTCTAGCCTGCGACAACTTACGACCTCAATTAACAAAATATTTGTTTTGCTTAGTAAGATCAGGGAGCATAAAGGAGCCGGTTTAGCAGAATGGTACTATGAATATGATAAGTATTAAAATACAGTGGACCTTTATACTATATCTTACACTTACTAATGTATCTAGAGACGTCAATTTAAATAAGCAATACTTTAAAAGCGCCCAATTTAGACCTGCAACTCAAGAAGGGAATACAATTTTGCAAATATAAAATGTAGTTAATGAGCTAGAGGTCGCCTCTGAAAATAGATTAATTGAAAATGTTTTATTTATAACAAATTTCACTGCAATTAAAAATGAACTCCACTGGAGAAAATTTCTAGAAGGTTAAAGAAGTCAACATTGAAATGTACTTCCTATGTTCATCGCTTCGCAACATTTCATCACTGTTTAAGAAGAAGTCGCGGCAATAAACTCCCCAGTAATACGACTAGCTAAAAAATCTTTTTCTTCATATCTATCTATCTCAGCCTCAGGATGAACAGGCGACTATCTAGCCTTCCGGACACCTAACCCGTTGACTTCGATAACCTAGGCTCAATATACTACTTATAGTCTTAAAGGATTTATCGATAAAATATAATATAAACCTCCACATTTACATTATGTATTATTATCAAACAACAAAATAAAAACAACACAGCATCAATTTGAATATCGCCGTAAACTATGTAATTGAATCTAACCTCAGAAATATAACCAAAATCGAAACAACCGGATCCAAAAACAGAGATGTTAACACAATCTATCAATGTGATCTTAAACAATTCAAGTGTTAAATCTGAAAATATCAAATTGCACACAGTCTATTCCGCTCGATTAGATCATGTCACGCTTCGTTCAAAGAATTATAGCAGACAATAAAATTATATTCGTTCAGTACTTCGTTTCACGTTTTATTGCTCTTATAGCACTATTAATTGTGTTTGATCTCACAATCATAAAGTGGTAATATGGGAATTCTATATATCCAATCCAAGTGATTTTAGGAATTCTTCGACTTTTGCCTTGAATTAATCCATTATCTATAGCTAATATTACAATTCGAGTAATCTTGTATGGTGAAAAGACTATTACTAATATTCACCCATGCTTTTGTAGCTGTGAGAAATATCAAAACCATGGTATAGCGGAATAAACTGGGTGTTTGATCTTTTATATTTACTCTGACGTTTGAGAAAACATAAAAATCAAATTTGCTCACTTTTATTTCCGTTATAGCGTCATTTTAAATTTTTATGAGTAACAAGTTCTTTTGCCCATCTGGAAATAATGGCGAGTATAGATATAAATGCAATGGAAGATCGGCTTAGGTGCACATAAAGGGATCCACTACTTTCTTCTAGTAGTATTCTGTTTCAATAATTTATTTTATTGATTTATTTTATTGTATTTGGGAGGTTAACAGCTGTAATCTTAATAAAATTTAAAAACTTCGTTTAAAAAAACCGACTTCAAAAACGAAAAAACGAAAAAGTACAAAATAACTTATTTCTTAAGACTTACTTTAGACTTCAAGATGTTTTAGATAATATATATTAATAATAATAGCTTAAGAAATAAGTTATTTTATACATTTTAGTTTTTTCGTTTTTGAAGTCGGTTTTTTTAAACGAAGTTTTTAAATTTTATTTGTTACTTTTTAGTGTCTAGCTATGTATGGGTGGACCTACGAATGGTGCCGCGCTTCTTAAAAAATATAGGTCCCAAGAACCGGGAACAAAAAAATGGTCGTAAAATGAAAACTACTGGGCCAAACTATTTTA
Source organism: Dendrolimus pini (assembly GCA_949752895.1). Taxonomy (NCBI): domain Eukaryota; kingdom Metazoa; phylum Arthropoda; class Insecta; order Lepidoptera; family Lasiocampidae; genus Dendrolimus; species Dendrolimus pini. The sequence goes on along the minus strand of OX457138.1, from coordinate 1,585,747 downwards.
AAATTTTTAGGGGACCACATGGCAGCTATTCCGCGTCGAACAAAAAAAGAATCACGTAAATCGGATCATAAATCACGGAGTTATCGGCGAACATACATAAAAAAAAGCAAAAAAAAAAAAAAAAGATCCCGACGAATTGAGAACCTCCTCCTTTTTTCGAAGTCGGTTACCCTAGTTTTTACTAGGGTACATATAAATAAACAAGGACAGGGCAATGACAAACCTCCACAGAGTGCAGAAAACAATTAGGAAATGAAGAAATTAATATACTGCAAGAGTATAACAACTGGAATGTTATTTTATACTCCCCTCACGGCGATTGAGCCATGGGCTCTAGTGTGGTGCGTCACCCTATCCAACAGGGTAACCCCATTGAGTTACAATACTTATTGTAACTCAATGGGTAACCCTCATCGACGCACCACTCAACTTATATAAATCCCCACAAAGGCCTACAATAAGATTTACCCACTTTATCAGGGGAAGTAGTTGGTATTCTTTATTGCTTTTCTAGTTGATTGCGATCTAGCAATCAAATTTAAAAATCTTACCAATTCAATTTCAAAAATTAAAAAGTATAAAGTAATGAGGTATAAAATATAACGAGAGAAAGGCCGTTGTTAGTAGATGGACTGTGAATTAGTAACAATATAATTACAACATATATCATAGGAAGAGATTTTATTCGTGCAGAAACGGCTACCACCCCTGGTCCACGGTATGCCACCATAACAACATCCCAACCTTAAGCTGTGTTTCAGTTAAGAGAGCGGCATTATATTAGTAGTACCTTTAGTGTTACAAATGTCCATGGGCGACGGTAACAGCATCAAGTAGGGCGTCTGTCTGCCTGCTGAACTCATGCAATATAAAAAAGATAATTTCGTTCCCATAGAATATGCCGCAACAGAAGGATTGCCGACACATAACATGCGAAATTACCCAACTTGACACAGTTTAGGCGTCTCGCGTTCGATATGCAAAAGCATCGCGTGCCGAAAGCCCATAACCTCGTCAGGTCATTGGCCTCCTGCTCGTCCGTGTCCAAATGATACACAGCCAGCAAAATATTATTCCTCAGTCATAAAACGCTATTGTTGTCGAGTGTTTGGGAAATCATTGATAAAACAACTGTTTGAGAGGTTTTACCGACATAATTTGAACTTGTTTTAATAATAAAGACTTCATTAGCTTTGGTGAACCTTTGACCCACCTCTCCACATTCCTTAGCCACTCACACCCATTTTGCCTCTGTCTTCTGTGGCATTGTTTGGAGCCCATGCAGAGAGTGGCGAGTCACCGTCTGAAAATTTTTCCATGATTTCCGAACTTTGTGACGGGCAGACACCATAGTCCCCATATTCCCAGACCCCTAGTACCACGATCAGTTCACCCCAATAGCCCGGTACTTTTTGTTCTCATTTCCCACAATAGTCCTACACTGGCCGAGGCTTGTGTAGACAGGGATAATCGCCGGTTAGTGTTAAGGGTCCTCTACCTGTTGACCTTCCCATGCCCAGATGCAAGCCCTCCAAAAGTCCAGGCCATTCTTATGGCCCGTGGTCTTCATTGACATACAAGACTTCATTATTATTAGGAGTCCATAAAAACATGGTTCCCTACCCACATTGAAATTTGATATCTTGTAATAAGAGAATTAGGAAATACCTACATACATATTTATACATATTATATTTTTTTGCTTGAAATAGGCTCATTAGACAAGAAATGGTTACCGTTGCCTATGTACGTTGGCAAGGCCGGAGGTCATGCTAACACGTTGCCTACCTGTAGGATGGGACAGAGGGGATGAAAAGGGAAGAACGAGATAAAGCAGATGGAATAAGGGGGATAGCATAGAAGGAATGAGATTGGCGCCATGGAATTGGGGGTGTGGGATAGGTTGATGGGATGCATAGAGAGGGAGGAATGGACCACTGGAAATCTCGCTTACGATGCGAAACAAGACTAGCTCTCCAGGCTAACCATTTGAGGCCAAAATTCTGTAAGAATGTTGCTGTTGCGGCAGAATCCCCCTGACCGCTTGCCCGGAACTCCGTACCCCCACGCCTTGCTTACCGCGAATATGTAGCTAGCTTGATTAGCAGCTAAGATTAGCGTCTGCTTAAAATTAGTACCTTAGCGAATGCGGTCCGAGCCTCCGGCAATGTTATTTGGTCAAGTATACAATCAGTTTCCGAATCAAGTTATATACACAAGAGAAGAAAAGAAAGACCAGGAATACTAGGAAGCATTTGGAAGGCTACAGCCATTTGGACTCTCATCGTGACTTTCGTGGATCTTGTGAATACCAGTGTGTTTGATTAGCTCAACTAGTATTGATCGGTGAAGTCGAGACAATTAGTGCTATCAGTGTTCAGTGGAACATCCGAGTTCTAGTGCTAACTTGTGTTGATTGACTTGAACGTGCCGTTTAGTACAGTAGTGCTGATCGTACCTATTGCTCTTGTAAGCGCCTATAAATAAATAGAGTCCACATTAAGGGGTGTTTCATTGAGTACACCGTCTGCACTGTACGGTGGCATTACATCGCTATACCTATAAGTTACCATATATGTGTTATATAGTCAAACATCAAAGCTCTGGCACTATCAAGTTTGATTAGTCAAACCTCAGGTCTGCCATAAAGTCTTAATCAAAGTCCAAATAAATGTCGTTTTCTGCCTCTGGACTTACGATCGTCGTTTGACCGAGTCTGGCTTAGTCGCTTCTAGGATCGACCAGGCGAAGCTCGAAATAGATTCCGCTATCAGGATTTTTAAAATTTCGATGCAGCCTTAGAATAATTACACCTAGAAACCGAGTCCGCCTCCGTGTAAAGTGAGGCAACTCAAACCTAGCCATATTGGCTAAGTTCATTACTCGGCCCGTCAGTGCTCAAGGTCGTGTCGTAGCGAAAACTACTCCCGAAATTTTGATTAAAAATGACTGTTTGTGCAGTGAACGGATGTCACAGTACATCGGAAAAACACAAGAAAGGTGTAACATTACATTTCACGGGTAAGTAATGCGTTTGAACTTATATTTTTACGTAAAACATTCATCAAAATGAAAAATAAATTTCAATAATTCAGTTTATGAAAATGTTGCCAACACGGAGAAATATTTTTCTACATTTTGTTGTTTAATTAAAAGTGAAACACGTCTCATTAAGCAATTAAAAGCGCATTTTTTTATTTTTGATTAAATTAAATTGCTTAATAAGGAAACTGAGACAAAAAAACAACAAGTTCGCATACTTATAATAATAATATGTAATTTTATGTTTTGGTTTGGTTTTAGGTTTCCTTCTGATCCGATCATTGCGGACAAAATAGATGTAATCAAAATGTAGACAGACAGTTGGGTGCCTACTAAAACAACAAAAATTTGTTCCTTACATTTCGAGGATAAAGAAAAGTATATTAGTAAAGGTGGTCTTTGTAGATTACGCGGGGGTGCAGTTCCAACTAAGGTATAACAATTTTTGTCCAAACAAAACTAAAATACCTTTTTCTTATAATACGTTTTTATTATTCAAGAGAAGTTTAATAGCAGTAGCTTTCGAATTTAGCGAATTCGATTCTTCTATGAATCCAAAAAAGAAAATATACAACGTTTCGTGTCATCGAAGCGACAATTGTTCAGACAACAGTTGCAGTTACAAGGCTACTGAAATAAATGATTATACATGTTGTTTGTTTTTTCTCATAAAGTGTTCTCATCTCGATCACTCTAAGACCCGTATCTATCTATAGACAAGTTATAACTTGAAACATTACTTTCCTCTACAATTCTGGCTCTTAACTGTTTGAACATAAAATGTAAACAAAACGGGTCACTATCAAATAGTTTCTAGGTAGACGAATTGCACTTATATTTAACTCCTAATCGTTTAGGGGATCTATGGGCTTTGTCATCAATTCAGCAGTAAGAATTGATGACTTCCAAATAAATAAAAGGTGTAATCTAATAATCACATTTGTTCTGTGATCACCACTATAAGTGTGAAATAGTTTCTACTTCCCTATTTTTAGATACAATTTAATGTATTGGTAACATTATTTTTTTCACTGTGTGCGTTTCGTCGAGCGTAAATACAAGTACCTTACGCACACATAGATTATATTCTTGCCACGCTTTTGACAGACCGCTTTGAAGGGAACTATCGTTCTAGGTGTAATTATTCTAAGAATGCAGCACAATGCTGAGTTGCCAACCTCGTTGACAAAAAAAACTCGACGTACAAGCCTTAATTATTTAGTTATTACATATGTCTTTGTGTTATTTTTTTTGTGAATGTATTATGTGTTTTTTATGTATAACGTCGTATTTTTAAAGTCAATAAAACTTTTTCTTTCTTACAGATTATTTTACATTCTGCTAAAAAGTAAGGTACTTAAAGGTTTGACTAAAAATACTTTAGTCAAAAACCAAAATTGGAAATTGTTTCGGGTTTTGTCGAAAGGCCTTGATCAAACCTAGGATGCTGGTCGTAACTATTGTAAAAAGCCTTGCAGAGATTTGGGCAAGAAAGTACCAAATATACCTAATATTAACTAATTGGGCAGAGTTTACCCTTTTACCACACAATAAGCAATGAACGCCGTCTACACGCCACACCGCCTTTTATACGAAAATACTACGAAAACTACCCTACAAATAATAATATTATTATCTATGAAGATTATCTATGTGATATTAATATAATCTATGGTTCTCATAACTGCCGTGAAGGACATCGCGTAACATTCGGCCATCCTACCGCAGCCGTGGTCCCCCGCGGCGTGCCTACTATTGAGTGAGTTTGCCTTCTGTCACCAGAGAATTAGTTCTCTTCGCCAGTCTGCGAACAGAAAAAACAAAACACAGTACTTGTTCACATAACCACTCGGCTACTCCTGACCAATAATGATTCTACTTTCCATCATAGTAACAATAAACTTTAAATATTTATCTACTATTATTTTTTCAAGAATAATGGTCGCAATTTCATGATCTCTATGTACCAACTCTTCTATGTACCAATAACTTATAAAATAACCAAGAATACTAGAACTTATTGTTCACGGCTACAAAATTCCAACAATAATTAACCACAGTTAAAAAAACCCAGATACTAGAATGAAGACTATTTTAAACCTTTAGCATTATGGACCTCTGAACTTATAAAATACGTGTTACAAAGATTAACTGCATTTACTACGTTTAATAATAACTGAACTTGGGTTATTCTAACTTCAAACACAAAAACCGGGCGAAACTCGAGTTATTTTAACCTTAAATAAAAACCGGGTGAAACACGAACAATGTGTCAAAACCAACTTTACACTATACATATCAAAGTAATATCAGTCGAATGGTAGACTCGATTGTCATGTAAAACCTAATAAAAGAAACCATGACTTGTCGTTCATAAGATCTGATCACATCGTCCATACAAACACATTTCTCGATAGATATGTAACTCAAAATAACATTGAAAAATACTAACTACGCGATTTTTCGTAATTTTCCATGTTCGAAACATACCATAATATTTTCGTACAAAAAAAATATATGAGGGTAGTACAATTGCCTACCACGACCGGTGAACCATTACTATCACTTATAAAATTAATTCACTTTACTTTGCATAATAATTCACACAAAAATAATAATAAAAATAACCATACCTTCTGTGCCAGGTAAAGTAGATACAGTGGCCGAAGTTCCCAACAGTGTCCCGTCCACGTATAGGCCGACACGCCAACGCTCCATAGGCACCTTCAGGGCACCACCACAATGCTGCCTCTAGTTCCGCCGATGGCCGCGTCCCGTTGACGGCCCCGATATGTCGATCCTAGAGCGTGGTCACACATACGTGGTGACACATACGTGGTCACACATACGTGGTGACACATACGTGGTGACACATACGTGGTCACGCAGACTCGGTCACGCAGACTCGGTCACGCAGACTCGGTCACGCAGACTCGGTCACGCAGACTCGGTCACGCAGACTCGGTCACGCAGACTCGGTCACGCAGACTCGGTCACGCAGACTCGGTCACGCAGACTCGGTCATGCAGACTCGGTCACGCAGACTCGGTCACGCAGACTCGGTCACGCAGACTCGGTCACGCAGACTCGGTCACGCAGACTCGGCCACGCAGACTCGGTCACGCAGACGTGGTCACGCAGACTCGGTCACGCAGACGTGGTCACACAGACTCGGTCGCAGACTTGGTCACACAGACTTGGTCACACAGACTTGGTCACACAGACTTGGTCACACAGACTTGGTCACACAGACTTGGTCACACAGACTTGGTCACACAGACTTGGTCACACAGACTTGGTCACACAGACTTGGTCACACAGACTTGGTCACACAGACTTGGTCACACAGACTTGGTCACACAGACTTGGTCACACAGACTTGGTCACACAGACTTAGAATAAGGAAGAATTCACAGATTTACCAGACTTTCGGTCACGTAGATTTTCGGTCACGCAGAGTTTAGGTCAGGCAGAGTTTAGGTCAGGCAGAGTTTAGGTCAACTTATACCCAACCCAGCAGCATAACGGCCTGCCATTCTTGGGTAATCCCACTTCTGAATGTAAAAAGCCTTGCAGAGATTTGGGCAAGAAAGTACCAAATATACCTAATATTAACTAATTGGGCAGAGTTTACCCTTTTACCACACAATAAGCAATGAACGCCGTCTACACGCCACACCGCCTTTTATACGAAAATACTACGAAAACTACCCTACAAATAATAATATTATTATCTATGAAGATTATCTATGTGATATTAATATAATCTATGGTTCTCATAACTGCCGTGAAGGACATCGCGTAACACTATGTTCTATAGTCTCAGCCTTTCCTTCACAACAAAGCGCAGGGTCGACCGGGAGGAAGGGGTTTTTAGTGGGTATTGGGGTTGCTGCCCGAATGCAGCTTCCTTTGAGTCTTTCCACACTAGCTGAGTCGATCGCGGGTGGATTACTGTCAAAAGCATACTATTGCTGCAGTGATGCCGCCCCTGACAGACGTGGTCCGTTTCCTGGCAACGACCCAGTATGTGCGTAAATGGGTAGCATTTTCCCTCGCCTCAAAAAAAAATACGCCGCGAAGAGACTGCATATCGACCTTTGACTATAACATAGACACAAGTTACAAACATTTTAATATTTGGTTTCATAAGAAATTAGTTACTAATCATCCCTTAGGTCATCGACTTGCAAAACCAGTGGCTCAAATTATCAATATAATTTCGTCCGATGCCTTTTTGCCATTGCAAAACAGCGTCAAAGGCTGCGCGCGAGCACGGTGACGTCATGATCGCGCCTCACCGGCCGGTTTGTAGTTCAAGATCAAAATTCGAGGTCAACCGCGACCAGCCTTCTGTTAACGTTTATAAAACACCAATTTACTGATTAAACCTCATTAATAAATTAAATATTTGTTTAAACAAACAATTCCAGTATGCATTTAATGTGAAATAGGGTGATCTATAATATTGTTGGGGTGCTCCCTCTGTAGATATTACTATATATTGTTACAACTTAGCCCCCCGACAAAGACAAATTCCACGAAGCACATTTTATTACCTGTCGGCATTTGAACTAATTGTAATTCTTTTATGATCATCGTCTTTTGTTTACTTATTTATTGGCATACGTTTCTAGTCGTCTATGGTCACTTGCGGCCGAATCATTAGCCAGATGTTACGGATTACGTCGACTACGATACGGGCACGTTTGCATTTGTGAGGTATAAAACAACGGCCTGATAGGGAGAGAGGCAATCTCGAGCGACAACCACGATCAAGGTGAGGGGTGTGTACATTCGGGAATCTATTAGTGACGGACTTTGCGCGTTTTATTGAATTACGACCTTCTGCCTTACGTTTAGATTTGTTGTGTTTGGTTATATTTGTAGCTGTGTTATACGTCTTTGTATAGTTCTAATAAACTCTATAATAATTCCAACGGGATTTTAATTAGAGTCCCGCAAATCGTAACAATATTGTATCTCTGCAGACCACGCTCCATAAAAATAGCCCGGACTTTTGGAGGGCTTTCGTGGGGCTTTGGGAAGGCCAACACGTAGAGGCCGCTTGACAAATTTAATCTAAATGTGCCGTAACACTGACCGGAGATTGTCATAATATAAAAATACACCTAAGGACAAGCCCCGGTCAATGTAGGACTATTGTGGGTAATAGGAACAAAAAGTACCGGGCTATTGGGGTGAGCTGCTAGTGGTCTAGGAATATGGCGACTATGGCGTCTAATCGTTGCAATGTTCAGGGAACAAGGAAAATGGACAGACGGTGACTCGCCACCTGAATGGGCCTCAAAAATGCCATTGTCCCTTTTACCCATCTCTCTTACTTTGACTTCGCCACTGGGATTGCACAAAGTCTATAGGCGTTAGTGACCACTTGCCTTTAGACGTCTGCCTGTTTGACAACTTTGCAATAAAAAAAACAAGAACGAGTGCAGCAAAACGATGGCGCTGCAATCGTCTTTAATCGGGTGCTGCCTTTGCAATTCACCAACAAACAATTCGTCAAGGCAACTCGAACGAAGTTCGCAGGCACTGGTAATAATATATATATCATGAAGTATTAGAGGTATTTTAATGACTCACAATATCGATAATCAATATACATAGTTTTATGAGTCATTTTCATGTTGACATCACTTGCTTCATATGACTTGTGGATATACATATATATATACTTTACACACTAAATAGTGAGTAATTTACCTGTCATTGAAAAATGTATTTGAATGACTCGATAGAGTTTTGATAATCTTTACATAGTATAAAACAAAATCGCTGGTGTAGATAGGGGTAGTAGCCATGCAGACGGGCAAATATCCTATCACCTGGCTGCGGGTAGGATGATGATGATGACGAAACTAAAATAATCTTCTTTAATGATTTTAATCATCTTATATGACTACTGCTGAGTCATCATCACTAGGACGTGTAAATTTTACAATCGTCGTACAGGTGTGCCGCTATCAGGAACTGACTCCTACTATTGACAAAATGGTTACCTGTTATCACTATTTATCAGATCCTCTTGTGTTTTATCTTTCGATAAGCGGAATGCTTTAGATAACTATGCGGTTAAACATGTCGATAGGTTACTAAACATTTTATTGACCAAAAGGTTTTTGTCACACATGATTATGTAAACTTATGAATACATATTTACACTACTGACAATACCGTAGACAGTAAACATCTTGTTTATTCAACTTTAAGTGCCTAAAGCGGCCGCTTTCGCAGATTCGTGATAGGATTATTGGGTTTAGGTTTAAATTAGGGATTCCCAAACTATTTTCCTTCAGTATCTTTATATAGAGTTTACACTGTATGGTACCGACCCCAAATAATTGGTAAAAGGTGAAAGAAAAGAGAGAGAGAGGTAACTACTTCCCATCAGGAATACCCGTACCGGTAACCGATGAGCTTCAACTTCTTGGCGTCTCCTTGACATCGACGAACTTGGCTTTTACATCCAGTATATAGCGTAAACTGGGGTCACAAAAACTGGACATACTCTCGAAGGTGAGACGGTACTTTATATCGGAACAGCTGCTAATGTTGTACAAAGAACGTTCTTTTTTATTGTGTTAGCTCAGCAGACAGGCAATCAGCCCACTTGATGAAAAGCGGTTACCCTCGCCTATGGACATTAGCAACACTTCTCTCTAAAGGAGACTGGAACCTGGCCACTGATGCCGGAACACAACTCAAAGTTGTTATGATGACATACTCTAGACCAGGGGTGGTAGCCATCCAGTTGGGCAAATGCCCTGCCACCTGGCTGTGGGTTGTTTTGTCGCCTCTTACGACAGGCTACCCGGCCGCAGGAAATTGTATTCTTTCTCCGATCCTGCACGGTTGATGTATAGAGTACTGCTCTCACCTTTGGGATGGCTCAGCTAATTATCAAGTCGAAGCTGTAGCAGCTGTATTTATTACAGCTATTTTAAACATAATGTTACGAGTTTAGCGGGGCTCGAATTAAAATGCCGTTGGAATTATTATAGAGTTTATTAGAACTATACAAACACTTATAACACAGGTACAAATATAACCGAACACAACAAATCCGAACGTAATGCCGAAGGTCGCAATTCAATATAAAACGTGCAAAGTCCGTCACTATTAGATTACCGCTTGCACACATGCCACGCCGGTATCGTAATCGTCACTTGACTGCCCCCTCCCTCAATCAGGCCATCGTTTTATACTGTACAAATGCAATGTGCCCGTATCGTAGTCGACATTATCCGAAACACCTGGCTAATGAGTCGGCCGCAAGCGGTCATAAATTAGTACAACAAATTAATGGGCTTTTCTCTAGAAATGTATGCCAATAAATAAGCAAACAAAAGAAGACTATCATAACAGAATTACAATCAGTTCAAATGCCGACAGGTAATAAAATGTGCTTCGTGGAACTTGTCTTTGTCGGGGGGCTAAGTTGTAACAATAATCATTTACGTAAAGTGATTACTACTACAATGCATAACTAACTTCTGTTTTGTCGAACAATCTATGGTTATTACACACGTGTGGTCTTGCAGGCCATGGGCGACTGTAACGCGTGACCATCAAACTTTCCCCGTACGGCATAAATGATACAATTCGCATGCAAGACCCGTCGGCGAGACGTGCGACGGTACATTAGTCAACGAGCACCGAGGTCACCAGGGCTGGAAGACTGGTTGACGGCGTTACTGTTTATGGTCGCATTGTAAGACCTTTACAATCAGTAAAAGTTTATTATATTTATGATGAGGACTTCGAAATTGAAGAACAGCTGGTGTAAATTGTAATATATTTAAAAAAAAATTGCTGTGAGTTCAAAATACTTGCATGATTAAAGGAAAACGGATAGAAGTATGAGATAGAATTAAAAAATTGCAGGGATATCCTAAAAATTTACAGAAACATGCATGTTACTTTTAACCAATAGCTTATTCGTGAAAACCTGTCATTGACTTTCTTTTGTTAATTATAGTTATCAAATCAAATGTATTTAGCTGTAGGTTTTCCATAAATAAATATACATACACACAAGTTATGTACCAGGGCCTGCGGAATGTCTAGGTCAAATACTTGTGGCATAGCTTATTCGTGAAAACCTGTCATTGACTTTCTTTTGTTAATTATAGTTATCAAATCAAATGTATTTAGCTGTAGGTTTTCCATAAATAAATATACATACACACAAGTTATGTACCAGGGCCTGCGGAATGTCTAGGTCAAATACTTGTGGCCCTGGCACAAGGGCGATGGACGGAACACCGAGGTGTTTTAAGATAATTAAGATATTGTTACGAGTGCGGGATTCGATTAAAAATGCCGTTGGAATTACTATAGAATTTATTAGAACTATACAAACACGTATAACACAGGTACAAATAATTGGACACAACCAGTACAAACGTAATGCGCGATTCAATAACACGCGCAAAGTCCGTCACTATATAGCTTATCGAATGTACATAAGTCTCGCCTTGATCGTGGTTCTCGCTAGACTGACTCACCCCTCCGTTCGAGCATTGTTTTATACTAAACTATACAATACAATACTCGACCGCGTCGACTGAATTTTCCAAGAATCACACCTGGCTAACGACCATCATAAAGGATTACAATAAGCAATAGGCTGCTTTTCTAATTACAAAATTTAAACACAAAGTAAAGAAAAGAAGTCCAAAAGTCGAAAAGGTTATAAACTGCAGGTGTGCATTCACTTTTGTCGGCGTGTAACAATATTATAAGGAGTAACTTAGGCACCTTAAAAACTTTTTTAGGGCTTCACGATAAAAAAAATATCACGCGGACGAAGTCGTGGGCACAGCTAGTGTTAAATAATAGTACATTATGGTACTAGTGTGTAACATTGGTGATTACCGCCGAGGCGCCATTGAGACTCGAGCCGTAGGCGAGGGTCTTAGAGAGCCGAGGACGGTAATCATCAATACACACGTGTATCATACGACGTTTTCAACACACTTGTGAATAAAATAACAACAAAAACTCATTTTATTTAGTAGATAACAGTTTTCCTATGCGCGCGCATTGCGATCGCTCACAGACTAAAGGGATGAGGTTTTTTTTATTTATTTTCCGCGCATAGGGTTTGCGCCTATTCTGCCACGTACAAAATGGGGAATTTAAAGTTTTCTTTTATTACAGAGAAAAAAAAAGTTATATATGAGTGAAAGTTTTATTTATTAAACACGTACGAGTTAAAATTATCTATTTAAATAAGAAGTTGCATGGAATGAGCAAGCAATAGGAACATTAATTTATTTGTTCTACAGAACACGATCTTTTTTTTTTGAATAAAAACTTTTTTAAGAACAAAGCAACTCAACCAAACAAATTAAAAAAAAACTATAACTCACTAGTGAGTTATATTTTTTTTTAGTCACAGTTTGATTATGGGTGTCATTCTGTGCCTAATTGCGGTGACCATAGAGCCACTTTATGAGCAAGTGTGTTGAAAAAACTTTTTTAAGAACAAAGCAACTCAACTAATAAAATTTAAAAAAAAATCTATAACTCACTAGTGAGTTATAATTTTTTATAGTCACAGTTTGATTATGGGTGTCATTCTGTGCCTAATTGCGGTGACCATAGAGCCACTTTATGAGCAAGTGTGTTGAAAAAACTTTTTTAAGAACAAAGCAACTCTAACAATAAAATTTAAAAAAAAATCTATAACTCATTAGTGAGTTATATTTTTTTTTAGTCACAGTTTGATTATGGGTGTCATTCTGTGCCTAATTGCGGTGACCATAGAGCCACTTTATGAGCAAGTGTGTTGAAAATTTAATTTATTTCAAATGTTTAAACGACCTTGACATAAACGGAGACGCAGCTGTTCTAACCATAAGACCAAACAATATTGACTCAAGCCCCACCAGCAGTGAATAATAAAACATGTGCAAATAATATTTAATGTATAATTAATTACGTCATACCATCGTCATCATCGTAGTGCCCTCTTATTAACTTTGGCTTTAGGCTAATAAATAAATGAAAACATTTTATTGTTCACGAAAATTAAAACCACGTTCTTAAAAAACTAGATACAATAAATGATGAAAAGAGGGCGGCCTTATCGCTCATAGCGATATAGCTCATAGCTCTTCCAGGCAACCCCTAACTAGTATTTTGATCGCCAGATTAGCTGCGTAACGCTACCTAGATATTGCTTTTGTATACAAACAAATAGTCGCGAGCGAGTCTGACGCAGGTATGAAAGATATTTTTTTTTAATACAATACAACGTCTCGTCTTATGTCTACAATTCAATTTTCAATATAAATAAAGACAGTTTTTTCTATACTTTTAAGTAATGGTTCATATAGGTTCTAACACTCGACGAACGCTATTGCTGACATAACACTGATTTTTATCGCAAATTTCGCTTTCTGTGCAATATTAGTTATTATAACTAGATTTCAGATATGTTAAGCATTCGTAAGTCAAACGTTTGACACAGACTCAATCGAGGCTCCTACTTTTCTCTATAATATGACATATCGTAGTATGCTTGTGTACGACTTGCCTAGTGTAGATGCAGCTTTATAAAAATCTTTTTGTATTAAAAAAAACCGATAACAGTAGTTGAGACGCACTCGAATGTTAACCATACCCACGAGGCAGGCTGTTCCAGACTTCCAAATTTGTTTACGTTATGGTCTAACCACGACCTTGGGCTTAGCGACAGGCGCGGAGTGACGCGACAGAGCAGTGTCCAACTGTCCACATATGCCACGTACGCCCATTTCCCCAATAGAACAGAAACTAAAACTAAAACTAAAGTAGACGTATTCAGGCCATTATCCGTGCAGGAACGGAGAAAGTAAACAATTTCCTGGGGCCTGTCGTAAGAGGCGACGAAACAGTCCACAGTCAGGTGGTGGGGTGTTTGCCCATCTGGATGGCTACCATCCCTGGTTTATAGTATGCTGCCATAATAACCTTAAGTTTTGTTCCGCTATTAATGGCAAGTTTCCAGTCTCCCTTTAGAGAGCGGCAGCGCATTGGTAGCCCCTTTGGTGTGACAAATGTCCATAGATGATCGTAACCGCTTTCCATCCGGTAGGCCGTCTGCCTATCTGAGGCACTCGTGCAATACAAAAAAGGCCTTTGTCTTTATCCTACATTTGTTCCAGACGCCCCGCGTATCACAAAGATCTCACGTTGCGGCTGAATGCGACTACTCATGTATCATGTTCATACATCTTGATACTGTTGTATTTGTCGCGCGTCGCGTTTGCTGTCGCTACTAGTACAATATCGTGGTTAGGCTGTTACGTAAATTCGTCCGCAGCTTATGCTCGACTTGTCTGGCGTAGACCCATCTTGATAACTAAGAGGTACTAGGATCAAAGGAAAGCAAACTGGCCGAATACGGTAGTGATTAAGGACGTGAGACTCGCTCGTGTACATATACGTTCGGACAGCGGCTTTATTATGTAAATTTATGAGTGTGTGGACCACATTCTCGCTGCGCTGACGCAACCGCGATGACTGGACGATGATAATTAATGTTTTCGTTTTCTACAACGCCTAGATACATATTTATGGACAATTAAACTTTTTCTACACGCTTGCATGGCTTTGAAAGAAAAACTTGTATAAAGTTTAATGTTATACGGGTCCGAATGTTGGGCCACTAAAATGATAGAGCACAAACGTCCCCACTGAACTGAGAATGTTGAGATAGATGTGTAGTTTTACAAGAATGGATAAGGTGAGAAATGAGTAGATAAAGGGGATTTTTTTTCGCATAAAAGAAATTTTACAACTCACTCAAACTATGAGAACAAGTCGAGATAATTAGTGAGATTAGTGATTAAGAAAATTCAGTACTTATTTTCCCTCGATAATATGAAAAAATAAATTGGACCTCTGTATCATGAAAATAGCAATATTTGAATGTACAGACTCTATAAATCTTTCTTATATATAAAAATTAATGTTTTTCTGTATGTCCTTTATAGAATTGTAAACTATACATTTGATCATGAAATGATCTTTATCAAAGTTTTTGTGCATGAGCCAGAGAAGGTTACTGAGTTGGTTCACAATTGGACCCGGTAGGTGGGGCTGCTGTCGGCATATCGATTGAAGCTTTTCCGGGCAAGACGACGTCTGCCGGGACAGCTAGTATAATATAAATCTTTACCCCTACAAGTCGAATGTTTCCTTACAAAATTCGCTCAAGTCGAAATCCTTCATAAGTTGAAGACTCTACAAGTCGAATTTTTCGGCGTCTCCCTGCAAGTTCGACTTATGGAGGTTTTACTGTATTAGTAGATACTAAGGTATTGGTGATGACTTGTCTTGCGGCATTATTAACACGAGCAAACTATTAAAGCTTTCCAGAAAAAATATCCTATACTCACCCCCTTCGGATAGTAATGAGTTTTTATAGTATAGTTCCTTCAGACCCGTTAGTGTAAATTTTGTGAATAATTCTTCTGCAGAATTTAATACGTATAAATACTATTGACAAATATACAAAAATAAATTATTGATGTTGTCAATATGATAATTAAAACTCGCTATGTTCAAATCAAATATGAGCATTATGTACATACATATGAGAAACAGGCACAATAAAACAACTTCCTCGAATACAGCAAATCGATCTTTTTTCCTCGGACGGAAAGGTTGGCTGTACGACGGAAATGACATGCAACCAACCGCACGACACACATTTCCGGGTGATGGAAAGCGAATTTCCTTAGCTGTTATATTTTGAGTTATCTTTATTTAAGACATTTCTTAATAAACTCTTAATAGCAGCACATAGACGTCAAAGTGCTGGGTCTGGAGATTCTCATTTTTAGAGCGACGAACTTTATGATGTCCCCCCCAATTAGACCAAAGCGGATTGGCAAGATTCACATAATCTTTAGTCTCGATGTTTTTTCCGTGATGTTTTCATTCACCTACCCCAGCACGTGTAACAATATGCAGATTGACATCGTATAACTTTACAAACACGCCGCTCGATATAAACATATAGTTTTTTTTTATTGCATGAGTTCAGCAGACAGGCAGACGGTCTACTTGATGAAAAGCGGTTATCATCGCCTATGGACATTTGCAACACCAAAGGTGCTACAAATACACTGCTGCTCTCTTAAGGGAGACTGGAACCTGGCCACTAATGCCGGAACACAACACAAGGTTGTTAAAGCGGCCTACTTTAGACCACGGGTGGTCGCTATCCACGCGAGCAAATACCCTACCACCTGGTTGTGGGCTGTTTTGTCACCTCTTACGACAGGCCGCCCACACGCAGGAAATTGTATTGTTTCTCCGTTCCTGCACGGATAAAATGGTACACATTTTATCTGTTTGTTTCTAACCAGAGACAGGTATAAAACTCTCTCTTTAAAAATTACGGATTTTCACACAAACTGATTTCGACTACTTCATCTCTTTAGGGGTTGATTTTTTTAAAATTCTTTGATAATGCGACAGAACCATCATGCATCCCCAGTAGTCTGGGCTGTGCATTGTCGAGTCAGTCAGTGAGGTGAAGTAATTATCTCTTCTCTTCTCTTGGCATATATATATTTATATAATGTGTGTATGTCACTGAACTCCTCCTAAACGGTTGGACCGATCTTGATGATTTTTTTGTGTGTGTTCAAGTGGATCGGACCCGGTAGGTGGCGCTGCAATCGGGTACTCAATTTTATTTCTTTAGGGTATAGATTATTGTGGTAACGTCACGAATTGAACAGTTGTCTACGTCAATAATCTCCGTAGCTATCACCTTAAATGTAGGTTGCACGTGTCGTGCATGACTGCGTGTATGTGTGACTGTGTCAAGTTTGCTTAAAGCGATACAGTCGAAGCCGTCAGTGGACATTCACGGTTCAACACTACTCTGTGTTTAGAATATGATGGGTGAAAGTTTTGTTTATAATATTAAAGTGTCTAGTATGTGTAGTGTCTTCATGATATGGATCATTGACGAGACGACAATAAGCTAAAATGTAATCTAATTAAAAGGTGTTTAAATCCGTAATACGACCGGTTATGTTATACTGACTCCACTCGGATGAGATGAGAATTTGCAGATAGATGTGCGGTATTACAAGAATGGATAAGGTGAGAAATGAGTACATACTTTGAAAGATGCACCCGTGACTGAAAAATTGAGAGCAAGAAAACTGAGGTGGCATGGACATGTAACGAGGAGAGATGAAGTGCCCGTGACAAAAAGAAAAATATATTTTTTTAAAGCGTGAGTTCAGCAGCCCGGTAGTCGGCCCACATGATGGAAAGCGATTTCCGTCGCCTATGGACATTAGTAACATCAAAGGTGTTACCAATGTGCTGCTGATCTCTAAAGAAAGGCTGGATCCGAGCCACTAATGCCGGAACGCAACTGAAGATAACTGTTACCTACCTACTACTATGCCTACCACCTGGCTGTGGGTTGTTTAGTCGCCTCTTACGACAGGCTGCCCCAACGCAGGAATTAGTATTATTTCTCCGTTCTTGTATAATTTGTAATAAAACGACGTTTTAACGATTTTAAAGCGCGATAATTTATTTATTATTTGTTATTCTGACATTTCGGCCACTTTTCAGTAGCTGTGATCAAGGAAGACAAAGATGTCAAGTGTCAATGAATATTGTTTACTTTACCAGCTTTAACAATACTCATTGACACTTGCCATCTTTGTATTTCGTGATCACGGCTACTGAGAAGTGGCCGAATAATGAAAATAAAATAAATTACCGCGCTTAAAATCGTTAAAACGTAGTTTTAATGTATACAAGTCGCGAAAACTTAAGAAAATTTTATGAAAGGACTGTATTCAATGACATTGAACGATCCGACTATATGTTACGGGTCACTTTGATTACTTCACTCAAATTGAAAGACAGCAATGAACGGACTAATAACAGCTAAGTTAGTCATACGATAATAACACTAAAACATCAAATCTCCAGTGGGCGAGAGCCGATGTCGTAATAATATAAAGCTATAAATAAAAGCCATTCACACGATGTGCCATTTCGGTAGGCCGTTTTAATTTTAACATTGGTTGCTATGACTCCGGCGGGATCATTCCATTTTAAGTTCACAAGCCAAGTTCCAGCATTTGGAGTTAAAAGACCAAGAATTAGGAGACTTGGCTAGACGTGTTACTGAAGAGTACGTTGCCGCTTCTTTTCCTAATCTCCCTTGCTCCATCTGGGATAATATTAGTGACTGTGGACAAACGCTCGTCTTGTTTATAGCGTTAAAAAATAAAAAATTAAAGATTGGCTGTATGGGAGCTGAATACGTCTAGTCGTCGCAGTGGACAACGAACTACTGGCTAGCGCTACGTGGGTACGCACATATTAATAGTTGCTCTATTTCGCTCGCGCATTATCCGTCCCGCTCATACATTGTGATATATAATGCACTAGCTGTACGACTTGTTAATATTTGTACTTAGGTTACAGTTTCCAAAATTAATTAGTTCACATCAGCACTCGACAGTGAATACTACTCTCTGCCATCTGAAGTATCAATTAATCTCTACCTCTCGCTCCCACAGCTGTATTAGTGTACACCTCGTTTTTCCTTACAAGATAAATTAATATATACAATTTTAGTTAAATTATGTTTAGTGGATTAATATAACACATTTGCTAATGTAATATCTAACATTAGACGTGGCTTAAGGTGTCCAAGACATTTAAACATCATTAAATAGTGTAATAATTCTTTGCAACGACAATGGTGACGGACTTAGTGTACGGCCTCAGGGGCAAAGCGTCCGGCGGGGCGGGCTGCGGGCAATAGAGCGGCCAACCGAACAAACTCAAATGACACACAATTCTATTAAAAACCAAAATGACGCTACAATTGTAAATAATGACTAATTTATTCTCTGAGCAAACTTAGTACACCTGCCTGACTCAAGTTTAAAGAGGAACGTGACCATATCTCACGACGTCATTGCTCTTCAAGACATCGGTGAGGAGAGAATGTATTTTTGTACCGTTTACTACGCCTACTAGTCGCTATTTCTGGATTTCGTTTCAACATGGGCATATTTATGATTTCGTAAATAATTATAAAGTCTGTAAGTATTGTTACGAGTTGCGGGACTCGATTTAAAATGCCGTTAGAATTACTATACAGTTTATTAGAACAATACAAACACGTATAACACAGGTACAAATATAACTGAACACAACCAGTCCAAACGTAATGCACGATTCAATAACACGCGCAAAGTCCGCAACTAAATAGATTACCAAATGTACACAAGTCTTGCTTCGCTCGTGGTTATCGCTTGACTGCCTTGTCCATCAATTGAGGCATTGCTTTATACTGCACGGATGCAATGTGTCTGCTCGGCCGCGTGGACCGAATTTCCTAGAATCACACCTGGCTAATAACTGCCATAAAAGATTACAATACATACATACAGTGGGCTGTTTTTCTAATCACAAATTTTAAACATAAAGTAAAAATAGAAGTCCAAATGCCGAAAAGGTAATAAAATGTGTTTCTACAGGGCTGCAGGTGTGAATTTGTCTTTGTCGGCACCTAGGTCGTAACAATATGTTACAGTGAATGATTTGTATTTCAAGATATCTGTAACACGTGATTTTATACTGTGTCAGTGGCGTGGGTCTCACACAAATAGATTCCGCATAGCTTATACCTTTACAAAACTAGCGACTAGTGTCCAAAAGGTCGAAAGCGGCATGAATTTAATAGGGTATTAGGAATTTTCCTGTCTGACAACATAATTTTAGAGTAGACGTGGTGAGAGGCGGCATAATCTTAGAGTAGACGTGGTGAGAGCCGGCATAATTTTAGAGTAGACGTGGTGAGAGGCGGCATAATTTTAGAGTAGACGTGGTGAGAGGCGGCATAATTTTAGAGTAGACGTGGTGAGAGGCGGCATAATTTTAGAGTAGACGTGGCGAGAGGCGGCATAATTTTAGAGTAGACGTGGCGAGAGGCGGCATAAATTTAGAGTAGACGTGGTGAGAGGCGGCATAATTTTAGAGTAGACGTGGCGAGAGGCGGCATAATTTTAGTGTAGACTATGGATTATTTTTATTGGTTCCGGATCGAATTCAGTTTTTTTGTGTGATAAAATATGTTTAAATAAAAAGTGCATTAATTAAAATGTACCTAACGTAACCAAATCATAATTTGCAGTAAGCCTGTGAAAAATTTAAATGTGTGCTGGGACACATAGTACAAGTGAAACTTCAACGGACAAGTGGCAAAACGAATCGCAACAAGATTTTAACATGAAGTGTTACGGGCAGGTTTTCAAATTAGACAAGTACACAACAATTTGCCCGTAAAACTTCAAATTAAAATTTTGATGCCGTAAGCAAAAGCTCAAACCTTAAAGTTTGATAGTGTCTCAGTAAAGTGTACCACAAAAATGCCTTGATTGTAGGTAGTTTTAGGGTTCGCTTCTCTCGCCTTGATCATGTGTATTATACATTAAATTAATTACATTATTGTATTCAAATAAAAACAACTTAATTTTAGCGGAGCTATGATTTCCCATTTATTGTAATAATCCCAGGGGAAACAGGTCAAAATATGTCACCGTCAGTCATAATGTTATTGTCGTTTATATTTATATCATTTTAAATTAATCTATGCTAATACCTCTCAATCATAATACAGTCCCCTAGTATATCTGAAGCTTTAAGAAACAAACAAATAAATGCCCGCTAAATAACAGCCAATCTATGTTAATAAAGATAAAAATTGTACCTGAGAAACACATTACTGTAACTTGAAACTATGTATTTTACAAGAAACTTTAGTACTTTCGAAGCCTACTCCTTCATATAAACATTATTCTAAAATGTATTGTAAATAAATAACTTGTTTTTTTGTAAAGGTTTTTAAAAACAAGCTTTTGAGATCCTGGATATCATGTAGCAGCAGAGTGCTAGCCAAGACAAGTAAAACGAGCCCAAACACGACAGTTCTACCTTGTTTAGTACAGGAGTTCCTATGGCCACCTTCCGACTCCATCATCAGATCAGCTCCATAGTACCATATTAGTGCATTGTCACGCGATATACATATGCGTTCAAAATTTCAGCTCAATCGGAAACAGGGAAGTTGGTCAAATTTAACTTGCAAGATTCCACCCGAACTTACATACACATCCATTGCAAGTTAAATAAATGCTTATAATAAAAAATGTCACTACGCAATTAATTTTAATCGGCACTTCTGTAAAACAAACATTTTTGAGTTACAATAAAATGCTTCTCAGGTACGTACAGAAATAATTGATATGACAAGTTTCATCAAACCCATGGCGTTTTTCTACAATCGCGATAAAGAAATACTGTTATTTTTATACGGGACTTCGTGGGAGAGCCAAGTGCAGAGCTGCCTGATATTGATCTTTGTATAAATGCAATTACACCTTTATTTCATGCGAACAATAATTATAAATTAAATAAAGCTAAATACAACAAATAATCTAATAACAATAGAAGAAAACTCATTTATATTGTATTTATCGTTATCCCAAATTTTCTCTAGTAATAAATACTTACTCAGGAATACTGTTTGCATTCTAATGGTGATAAGATCGATTTGCTAGGCAGTTTGGTGCAAGCCATGCTGCATAGCGACGATCATTGGGTGGGTGCGTCCAATATCTGCGAGACAGTGATGTCTCAAAAGGAGGCCGCAGAACGAGAAAGGGATAGGTGAGCATGCGTCTCGCGGGTACCGACGTCAGTCGGGGTCCCGGAAGCGCAGATATGTGCAAGATCTCCTCCCGTAATACCGCTGCAGGGGCCCTCTAGCATCTAGGGAGCAGAGGAGTCTTCACCCACCCCTGTTGACGAAGTGAGTTTGCCTTTCCCGGGGCATTCTCAAGCACTGATGCGCTACGATCAGCGTGGGCATAACTAAGTTCTAAGTCTCACGCTTATCCTGCCATAAGCACGGGACACATGGGAGGAGGGTGGCTTTAGTGGAGTATTGAGTTTTCGAATCTCCACACAAGCCGGCGATTTGACTCTGGTGCCCATCGGTGGTGTCACCTCTCGTCGCTTTGGTCCAATCCCTAGCAAACGACCCGGTAGTGTGCGAAATGCATTTCCCCCGCCTCAAAAAAAAAACATTTTAACGGTGAAAGAATTTTTGTAATCGATCCAGTATTTGTTAAGTTTATTCGTTACAAACATGCAAATCTTTTCTGTTTATAATATTAGTATAGATCAGGCATCAAACAAACCTGCAGTTAAACTGGAGAGATTCATAGGTACTGTTTGTCGCGGACTATACGAAGCAACAAACTGCCAGTTAAGAAAATTATCAACTATTCTCACAAGTCAATAATTATTTACAACGTTATTAAAACTCAGTAATTTTCGTATAAGCTCAATTTGATGCAATGTCCAAGTCAACAATGTGAAACAATAGCGACGTGTGTGTCCACGCATTTCTTGGTGCGGAATTCTTTCTATTAGGGTTGTCACATGTTATAAGCCGGTAACGATCCAGGGTCGCAATTCTGCTATTATTATCTCGTCAAAATCGTCGGACACTAACGTCTCAAACGTACATTTGCCTGATTTCGATAATCGACACATTATATATCTATTGACGCCTTTTTTTGAAGAGTCGGATACTGTAGCATTTTACGGAGGTAAGGATAAACGAAAAATATGTTTAAAATATCTTTGTTAAACAATACTTTAATGTATACTAATATTATAAGGAGATAACTCAAAAACTACTGAATCGATATCATAAATTCTTTCATCATTCGAAATCTTTTTTTTATGGCGAGAGAAATGCATTTCGCACACTACCGGGTCCTTTACTAGGGATTATACCAAAGTGACGAGAGGTGAGACCACGAATGGGCACCAGAGTCAAATCGCCGACTTGTGTGGAGACTGGATTACTCAATACTCCACTAAACCCACCCTCCTCTAATATGCCCCGCGCTTATGGCAGGAAGAGCGTGAGACTTAGAACGTAGTTACGCCCACGCTGACCATTCGAATGCTACATTACCCTTGATTATATAGGCTATATAAAAACTAGCGATCACTACTAAAACTTGAACCCATCAATCTAAAGAAAATTATTGGCGCTGGAATCGGGTTCGATTCGGTTCGATTTTGATGAAATTTTACGCGTGTTTGAGTGTCCCTGGGTGTTTTAGATTCACAATTAGATCCAGTAGGTGGCGCTGCCGAGACCGCTAGTGTTACATAAGAAATATTTTCTAACACAACAATTTAAAAATAATTTAAGCCCTCTTGTATAAGAGTGGTGTTTATGGTAGATCTATGCAGATTTGTGTCGCGAAAAATTAACAAAAAATGTATATGCAACGTCTGTGACGGCCGTTGTATTTAAGCGGATTACGCCTTTGCCGGTAAAGCTCACTGGACGCAGAGGATCTAGGTTCGTTTCCTGGCAGTAAGTTTCGTAAATGAACTTTCCATTATTAACTATGGTCTCTGTGTCTAGGAACGGCCCCAGAATGGTCCGTACTCAGTGTCACAGTGCCATGCAATTTGCAGTTCTATCCGTACAGGAACGGAGAAAGAATACATTTTCCTGCGGCCGGGTGGCCTGTCGTAAGAGGCGACAAAATGATCCGCAGCCAGATGGTAGGGCATTTGCCCGACTGGATGGCTACCACCCCTGGTCTAAAGTATGTCGCCGTAACAACCTAGAGTAGTGTTCCGGCATTAATGACCAGGTTCCAGTCTCCCTTAAGAGAGCAGCAGCGCATTTGTAGCACCTTTGATGTTGCAAATGTCCATAGGCGATGGTAACCGTGTGTCAAGTGGGCCGTATGCCTGTCTGCTGAACTCCTGCAATAAAAAAATCATCGAAATGTGTGCTGGGACACATAGTAGAAGTAAAACTTCAACGGACAAGTGACAAAACGAATCGCAACAAAATTTTAACTTGAAGTTAACGGGTAGATTGTTAATGTACTTGTCCAATTTGAAAACCTGCCCGTAAAACTTCAAGTTAAAATTTTGTTTCGATTCGTTTTTCCACTTGTTCGTTGAAGTTTCACTTCGACTACATATGTGTCCCAGCACACATTTCGATTTTTCGCAGGTTTGCTGCAAATTAGGTTTTGGTTAGGTTAGGTACATTTTAGTTAATGCAATTTTTTATTTACCATATTTTATTTTATAAAACAAAAAAACTGAATTCGATCCGGAACAAAAAAACGCATCCATAGTATACTCTAAAATTATGCTGCCTCTCACCACGTCTAGTCTAAATTTAAGCCGCTGCTCCACGCGACTGCCCTCCCTCCCGTTTATATCGAAGTTTCACTTCAAAAAAACTGCCAACCCTGCTTGACCCGCAAGACATCCGGTCGGCGACCCCACTAATGCCTCCATCATTTGTTCCATTAAACCGGACACGTGGGTCGTGTGAGCCGGCACTGTGCAATTTGCGTTACGCTCTGTTCTCGTCTTGAACGTCTCTATATCCATTGAGGAACCGTTTGCGTGGGCGGGATGTGACAGTTGTCAGTCTTTACCAGTACCGTAGAATTATGGACGAGGCAGTCAAGCGATAACCACGAGCGAAGCAAGAGTTGTGTACATTTAGTATTTAGTGAAGGACCTTGCGCGTGTTATTGAATCGTGCATTACGTTTGGACTGTACCTATAGTGTGGACTGTTTGTATAGTTCTAATCAATTCTATAGTAATTCCAACGGCATTTTAATTCGAGTCTTGTAGCTCGTAACAATATATAGATTGTATTGTATGCTAGCGTTATTTGTCTCATTTTAATTGGTACGTAATTGTGACGTTATAAGTGCTCGTATGCCCGTATAAAATGTGGAGGAGGCTGCGGCGTTTTGTAAGATGATAAGTCTTTCAGTTCGTTTGAATGTCTATTGGCCTATTTTTATGTCCTAGGTGTTGGGGATAGAGCTCAGTCTTTCAGTGTACGTTGACTTTAACACAAGCCAACTAGCTTATAGTGTACCTACACCATAGTGTATATACACCATGATTATCGGGAATTAAGCTGGATTCTGAGCTCCTGCAACACTAGATTTTCTTTATTGCTGAAGAGCACCAGACAGGTTGACGGCCCAAATATAATGGAAAATGGTTACCGTCGCCTATGAACATTCGCAATACCAGAGATCCTGCCAATGTGCTGCCGGCTTTGAAGCAGAAACTGGAGCCTGGCCACTGCGGCATACTCTAGACCAGGGTAACCATCTGTTGTGAACCCTCATTAATATCATAGACGAAATTTCATTAATGTGTGGAATACCATTTAAATTCACTTCAATAAGACATGTCGAACCGACAGCAGCATCTTTTCCTCAAAAGATTTTCCAACACCATCCAGTCAGGCAAATGTCCTACCACCTGGCTGTGGGTTATTCTGTCGCCTCTTTTTTTTTCTTTGAGGCGGGGGAAATGCTATTTACGCACAATACTTTTTCCGCCGCGTCTCTCCGATCTCTGGCATTTGCCAGCCGTCTTTGGCCTTCACATGCCCCCTTTTACAGGGGACAGTTGAAGGCCTCGGAGCCTCCTGGGTGTCTGGGGCATCCATTACTGGATGCTCAGCTCACCGCCAAGACCAGTCGATGCGTCGGAATGCCTAGCGACACGAAAAAGATTCTGTCGCCTCTTACGGCAGGCTGCCGCAACAAAGGAATTAGCATTCTTTTTCCGTTGCTGAACGGAGATGCGCTCTTGCTGGCGATTGCCACTTAAGATCAAGAAGTATGTCTGCATTTATTTTACCTTTTGAAAATAGACGCCTGTCTAAATCGACTATAGATAAAAAAATATTAATCTCCACGGAAAACGTTAAAACTTGCGTACTCGATATCTCAAGACAACGACACTTATCAAATACCGTAAGGTTTTGATAAAACAAGACTTACCTAATAAAATAAGTACCTACCCGGACACAGATATATTTAAATATTAGTAGACTATGAACTTAAAAGGAAAGAATTTAAGACACGATTTGATGGGGAAGTGGAACATAGGAAGTCTCTAACCATTAGCTCGAGTCTACCCGTTTCACGCCGATATTCTAAGAGAGTGTGGTATGTCACCGCTAGAGACCGTCCTAAGAGCTAAAATTGAGATAATGATTCTAGCATGCTTTCACAACGTCAAAGAAATTGCAGACGCAAACAAAAAAAATGCAATCACAAACAGATAGGTACAATTTATAAGTATTACGCGTGCAGCTTTGTTAATTACGTGTACGAATATTACAGCAAGTGGATGATATCAACCATAAACGAGACATTTTGGCAATGGTTTATATTCTGGAAGGGCCTTCGTTCCAGAAATACGTCGCTCGTTCGACCCACTTAGTGTTGAAGACCTTTTCGAATGAATCAGGCCGTGAAAATATACCGGTATTGCAAAGTATTTATGTAATAAATATATAAATACAATTTTGAACTTAGCTAAACGTGACGCTGGAGAATTGCTTGTCGATTTTTATGAACGATGCTCTGCAGCTTGATGGACCGACGATCTGCTGAAGAGCTGACTATTCACAAGAGGCTTCAGAGCCTAAATCATCGACGTAGTCGCTAGTTTGTCCGTTTTCTATAGTATACAGTTCGGCGAGAGTGTCACGGAATTGCATGAATTAATTCCACCGTCATCTTTTTTCATCTTTTTCTTCTTTCATTTTTTTACTTCCACTTTTATCTTACGTACCGTTAAAGAGTGGAACTCTTTAACGTCGTCTGTTTTTCCTGAAAATTAAATTTAGGTGTCTCTTCAAGTTTTGCGTGAACAGGTATCTTCTAGGTAAGCGTGCTCTACCTTAGACTGTATTTCCTCCTGACACCAGACGCAATGTCAGGCAATAGCGAACCTGTTCAATATAAAAAAAAAATCTGCACAGTGGCCTACATCCAGCGATGGATAACAGTTGGCTGACGACAACGATGACGATAATACGACCGGCTTGAAAATCAAAGCTTTAATATCCACAGTACATAGAAGTTGCAATAACCGAAATTGACCTCGACAGTATAATAATGTATTTAGTTGAATGTAAACTTATCAAGACTTAATTTTGATGTGATCGAGTGAAGACGCGACGAACGGAGCCATGCACGTCCATCCAAAATAATTAAGATCATGCGACTTGTGTTTGTAGCAGTACCCAATTAACTTTAAAACGTAAAACAAAATATCACTAAAAAAGAGTTAACGATGCCTTCGAATTGTTGCATCTTATCTGAATTTCCGGCGAACGTCGTCATTTTATCGTGGTATAGGTAGTAATTATTTGGCATATAGCTGCCTTTCCTACTACAGCGGTACGCAGAGCGGAAGCGGTGAACAGAATATCGGCATGAAACGGTTAGCATTGTACTAATCGAGTTTTGTGCGATGAGTTCCACTTCTTCTCCCCCCATCCCTCCTATCCCCTCCTAAAGGCTAGCAACGCGTTGGTTTCGCTCCTGGTGTTGCAAAAGTCTACAGGTCTCATTAACCGCTTTCCATTAGATAGACTGTCTGCCGGTTTGCCAGCTTCTAAATAAAACAAATCTACCCCAATGTTGAAGGACAAACAAAGGAAGTAATGTAATACTTGATTTGCCAAAAACCAACTAAAACAACTCTGTGTTCATCCAACCATTAAAGCCAGAGGGTGACGAGACTGTAGATAAGTCAACGCCACGTCCAATTCGTTTGCCGATAAACAAACTGGCAATCGGTCCAGCTGATAGTAAGTAGTTAGTAGTCTGCATAGACTCTATAGACTCCATAATAATTAGTTGAGAAAACTGCAGAAGGAAGCTTATTCCACAACATGCCCTGACCTGTGAGGTATTGGCTCCCCACATCTATTACATTGTTATCACGTTTAAGAGAGATGGGAACGGATGTAATACCCTGTGTTACGCCGTCTCGGCATTTGAATTGATCAATAGGACGACTAATGTAAATTCGACTAATTTCGAAATGTCACTTGCAAGCGAGTGTTTACCGTAGCTGAGGATATATAGATGCCCTCAAACGCCGTAGTAATAAAACAAACCTCAAGCAATCATAAGGTCAGGTGACGACCCAAGAAGTTTTATGATTTGTATCATATTGAAAAACTAAACTGACTATACAGGTCATCTAACAACATACATGTCATACTTAAGACCTATACTTATAATAGTTTCCTTTATGGGTTGGGCAAACATTACGGGCATGTTGATGTACTAATCTTTGCATGTCGACAGCCCACAACATAATAATTTACAGGCAATTTCCGATTGTTGCTAGCTTACTTTGCGAAATATGTAATGTAATAAATATGTAACAATCTAATTTGTTGAGTATAAAAAATTTGTTAGAATTTTTTTCGTCAATAGACTGATTTACATTAAATTTACGTTAGTTAAGAAGCGCGTTATTTTACGCAACTGAAAAGTTAAGTCTTGGTCATCGTTTGGACAGAGATTTTTAAGTTAAGTAATAAGTTATCAATTAAGTTAATTTCATATGGTTAAAGGCTTATATGATTCAATTCTTAGTCCCATTTTATCACAAACATTATGTTCTTGATTTCCGCAGCAACAGAACTTTAAAATTTTAGACATTAAATAGATTCTCTTAATTGATAATATGCTGAATCTTACTTACAATGTAATCGATGATGATGTATTATTCCAAGTAATAAATGCCAATGTAAGTGTATTTGATTCTCACAGTCTTAGAATTCAGCTATTTTCAGAAATAGCTGAATTCATAAGACTGTGAATACAGAAATAGAAAAAAATACTCTCAAGACATCAAAATTTATACACAGAGTCTAGTAATATTTAACACACTAAGCGCCCGAGTTTATGTATCCTAATTACACCACAGGACGATGACGACGAAGAGTAATACTGTGTGGTAAAGTCGTAATTTAATAAAAACATAATCATAAGAGAATAGCGTGAAGCGACCACGGATTGTGTTAAAACCGCACGCGAACACAATGAAGACGTTTTGCCTAAATGAGTTTCATGACCTAAAATGGGTGCTACAGCAGTGAACTGCGGTTGCGCCTCCTATTGAAGAATGACGCTCGATTTACTGCGGTTGGTCTTTGCTGCAGACGGTTGCCTAGCAACTTTATAGACGCCATAGGCCTGCTCGTTTAGTATAGCGACACACCTGCGGAAAGTTCGACGACGGTATGATCGGCACTTTTTTTTTTTTTGAGGCGAGGGAAAATGCTAACCGATTTACGCACTCTCTGGGCCGTCACTAGGAAACGGCACGCATCCATCGGGGGCGATAACGCTAGCAATAGTATGCTTTGTTTGCGCTCCGTCCGCGATGGCGTGACACAGAGGAGTGTGGCGACTCCGAGCGATGCTACACGAGTGAGCAACCTCAATACCCACTAAAAACCCCCTCCTCCCTGTCGACCCTGCGCTTTTGTTGTGATGGAAAGACTGAGATATAGAACATAGTTACGCAACAATCGATCCAGCGCAATAAAGTGCCTGGAGTGTGCCCTGGCAGAACACACCCCACTTCGAAACGGGGGCAGATGAATCCCTTGCGTTTTCGGTATGATCGGCACTACCTGAACTGCGCGGAATCTCCGCCGCAACATTACACAGGTGTGTCGCTAGGCTTGGATCACGGAAGACAGAGCCACAGGCCACTGAAAAGTGGCCGAAACGTCGGAATAACCAAAATCAAATAAATTACCGCGCTTAAAACCGTTAAAACGTTGTTTAAAATAGCTATTACTAAGGTGTAGTTCAATATAAAATAAATATTAAATACGGGGATGCATACATAACTAGCAGACTTCCCTAAAATATGGCTGAATTAGCGTAAACAACTCTTTTATAATTTGCTATGTCACAGACATGAAGATTACTAGAGATGCAAAATTTCCAACTTAACCAAAATAAACCTCATTAGACAAATACACCAAACAATCTATATATATAAAAGAAAGTCGTGTTAGTTACACTATTTATAACTCAAGAACGGCTGTAACGATTTGGTTGAAAATTGGTGGGGAGGTAGCTTAGAACCGGTAGGTGGCGCTGAGTTCGGGTTCTAGAATCCTCCCTATCACCTGGAGCGATTTTGGTGATTTTGTTTTTGTGTATTTGAGTCTGTTCCCGGATGGTTTAGATTCGCAATTAGAACCGGTAGGTGGCGCTGGGATCGAAGTCCTAGATTTTTATTTCTTCATAGCAGGATAACGTCGGCCAGGGCCGCTAGTTTATAAATAAATAAATACTCATATTCATAGAATGTTGAGATCCCAGCCACTAATTACAATATAAATTTGGCAGGAATTTAATACTCGATCATTTATTGCACAATTATAAACAATTTTACATGTTCACAATAACCCTAGCAGGGTATAGCAATAGATACTATGCGGAGCGGATCGATCTATTTCACGTACTGAAAAATGTCATTATATCTATTTTATATCATCTTTAAAAAAATCGTTTATATTGTAGTAGCATTTTATTATTAATATATTTTTAAGTTCTTTTAAAAAGATGTCGTCTTTAGTGTTTTTTAATTTAGCAGGCAATTTATTATATATTTTAATGGCCATTGCGTTCGGGCCGCAGCTGTGCATATTAAGTTTGGAGTTTGGTAGAATTAAATTATTTTTATAGGTAGGTCTAATTGCATAGTCGCGCATGTCATTTAATTTGATAAAATATTGGTGATATTTTCTAATGAATTTACACTGTTCTAGTATGTATATAGACGTTATTGTTAGTATTTTATGTTTGATAAAGTATGGCCTATGAAAATGTGGTATCGTTATGTCAGGAAGTTTTATATTTTCAAGTATGCGGATACATTTTTTTTGAGCGATAAACAGATCTCCAACATCTACGCTGTTTCCCCAAAGTATGATGCCGTAGCTGAGCCACGAGAACGCGTATGCGTAATATGCTGTTAAGGCCGTGTCTAGATTGGTTGCCCGTCGTAGTTCTCTAAGTGCATATGTGAAACTAGATAATTTAGTTTTTACTTTTTTTACGTGGCTTTTCCAATTTACATGCGTATCGATATCTATGCCTAATAAGGTTGTCACGTCAATATTATCCAATTTGCTACCATTATATGAAAAATTTATGTCCAAAGGGGCTTTTTGGTGGGGTCGAAATTGTATTATTGCAGTCTTTGATAAATTTAAGTCAAGGTTGTGGTCCGTCATCCATTCAATTATATTATTAAAAATGTCAGTCAAATTTTCATTTACATTTATGTCATTCTTACAAGATGTCAAAATAGAAATATCGTCGGCGAAAAGAACACAGGATTCGTTAATTATTTTAGGGAGGTCATTTATGTAGATTAGAAAAAGGATGCATCCGATGACGCTTCCTTGAGGAATTGAATGATTTATTTGCGTGGGGTTAGATCTAACTACATTTATCATACCAGTTTTAGTGTCAAAGTTCTCAATTTCAACATATTGTTTGCGATTTCTTAAGTATGAGCAGAACCATTTATATGCTATACCACGTATTCCAATATTATATAATTTATCTAAAAGTATGTCGTATTGAACTTTATCATAGGCCTTCGTCATATCTAATAAAATTCCTATAGCATATTTTTTATTGTTTAGTTTTTCCAAAATTTCGTGAATTATTTTATATACAGCCAAGATTGTAGATCGATTTTTTCGAAATCCGTTTTGGGAATCGTCAAAAATGTCAAATTTTTCGCAAAAAGATTCGAGGCGACTCTGCATTGCTTTTTCAAATATTTTTGAAGAGGTGGGTAGAAGTGCTATAGGCCTATAATTGTTAGGTTCAGATTTGGACGATTTTTTATGTATAGGCTTGACAAGGGCCGTTTTTAAAAGGTCGGGAAATTGTCCTTCGTTAAACGATTGATTAATCAACAAGTAGTAGGGCAGGGTTAGTTCAATTGCACATTGTTTAATTAGGGTAGGGGGTAATTCATCTACACCGTAGCTGTATTTGCTTTTTAAGTTTTTAATAATTGTGTAAACTTCGCACGGTTCAACTGGGCTCAAGAACATTGAGTTATTAATGCGCTGGAGTGTCGGCTGGCCGCGGCCGCAGTTCGCTGGCCCCCCGCAGCCCGCTCTGCCTACCGAGGCGAAATATTCATTGAATGTGTTTTTTTGAATTTCCCATTACGTTGAAAGAACTTAACTGTGTGCACTACGTTATGGGGTTGTTTAACAGCGCGTCATGACGTCATAGGAGCGCGGAAACGCGTCGGGGACACCCCTCTCACACTGTAACCGATCAAAGCCGCAGTCACCACTTTCCACCAGGGAGTCAAAACAGAAATAGTACTTTCTGACATATTAAAACATTGACATCCTTTAAGTATGATCTAAGTATAGTTATGATGTCAGCTTAATGCTTATCATTCAAGGTTATGGCGTGGGGATGTCCTTATAATTTTCCTTGTAGTGAGCATTGTTTATTTCAACTGATGTGTAACAATTATTTTTAAAAACCTGTAGGTAATTAAAGATGCTTAAAAGAATTATAATTAGTTAATGAAAGATGGTTTCATTAAAAATATTTAACCTTCATTCAATTGTTTCTCAACCATAAAAGTACAAGAATTTTTTAGGTCTGTGTTGGTGGGTCATTCCTTTACACTTCTTCTTAACGTACATATAATAGGAAGTAGATTAAGTAGAGTTAGTTTTTAACTTCTATGTATATACCTTAAAGAAATCTTCTACAATAAAACTTAATTTTAATAAATCTTATGTATTTAACAAAAATAAAGAACTTATATAGAACATTAAAATTATTCTTTAATCAGAACTTACATTGAATAAAAACTTTTGATTATATTTGAGTAAACATATTCAACTATTATATTGTTACGTGCGAATGGGGATACGCACTTATGGATTGGAAGAAAACAACAGTTTTTAACTTAAGGCTTTTGTTGACTTCTCAGCCGCACGCAATACCTCTCTGCAGGGTTGCCACTATACGCACGACTAACGATGCACAGTCCCGACGACAAGGTGTCTCGCTCGCAATACCGTCGCCGATATTGCGTAGACCACCTCCTGCTACTGCAGTGCTCACCTCCGATATTGCCGCGTGTATCTCGCTTCCGGTTCGTCCCTCGAACTACGCTACTCTCCTCCTTCACTTAACTGACCACTCAACTTGTCACTAAAATCACCACTAAACTAGTCAGTGTCTTCTATTAAACTCCTCTTCCAACTCTTAATATCGCACTTGTCGCTTCACCGTCTTGAACTGAACTCAACTCTAAACTGCCCGGTAGGCGCGCCTTACGTTGTTTATATACCCGGAAGAATTTTCTAGAACCCATCTATCTATCTCTGTCTCTTCCTTCCTGAACCTTCTGTTCGGGAACTTTCGTTTATACATCTATCCCTTTCTAACATCTATCTATCTCTTTCTTTCGTTCAGCGTCTATCCCTTTCTAACATCTATCTATCTCTGTCTTTCGTTCATCGTCTATCCCTTTCTAAATATAGCCGTTCTTTATTTTCCTTCTAGAATGTTCTAGTTTTTTCTAAAAGGTCTAAAACCAACTAGATGGTTCCACCATCATTCGCCAGAATATTGAATCGCCCAGTCTGCGTAAGGTAACAGTGGTACTGGTGTGCTGTTTGTTCTCCCTTTCAATGGAAAGACCGGGGCACTGCAGTAGGACATTTTTTTAACAACTCTACCTACGGACTCGATTTCTGTACCATTTGTCACAACTAAATTTTGGAGAACGTTTTTAGAATTTATACACACTTCTTGGTAATTTTTGTTTTTGTGTGTGACATTTAGTCAATGATATTTGTGTTGTGGTGTAGCATATGAATAACTTATTATATTAAAGTAAAGGACATTTATAGGCTGATATGAAAGTATGCATTACACTTGTTTTATCAGAGACATATAAACAGAAAACTTAGATAGAATCCTAGATACACCCTTCTCCTAAATTTTGATAAGACAAACTGGAGACGCCCACTATAAAGACCAATGGTAAAAAGTAGTCACAAGTGATACTTAAAAATGTATTATGATTAGCCTCAATCAAGTTGTTGTAGGATGAGTTCCAGCCTGCCAGGGCTGCAGAGAGGCTAGGTCATATACCCGTAGCCCTGGTATAAGGCAAAGGATGGAATACCCAGGGGTTTTAGTGGGTATCCCTAACTGGGGAGTGGCAATAGCATGGCACCGGTTTTGACCGGGCATGCTAGTGCTACCCGATCCGATCTGGCGAATCCCACACTAGGTCGCAAATTATCCCCCAGGTTTCTACGCCTGTCGCGGCTTAGTCCTCAAATGGATTTCCCCTGGACAAAAAAAAGAGAGAGTTGGTCTGAAAGAGAGTGTCGGGGTGAAAGTAAGGAAAGTAATGCTCCGGTGGTTCGGGCATGTGGAACGCATGTATGATGAAAGAATTACTAAACAGATATACAATGCAAAAGTGGATGGATGCAGAAGTCACGGAAGACCACGACACACCTTCCATGATCAAATTGATTGTGTACTAGCAGAAGGTGATGGCAGGAGCCTTAAGAACAGATGAGCGTGCATGACAAGACCTATGAATGGCAAAGAAGCAAGTGAGGTGTGTAAGAATAAGCCTGAATGGCGCTCTGTTGTTCGTGCCTACCCCGCAAAGGACCTGGCGTGAAGTTATGTAAGTATGTATGTATGTAAAAAAAAAGGATGAGTTCCAATGGCATGCTCCCCCCTCTCCCTGTATGATGTTCTCTATCCTATTCTCCTATTCCATATTAAAAGTTGGCAATGCCTTGGCTTCACCCCTGCTGTTCCAACATCATCATGCAATAGTAACGACTTTCCATCAAATGGGCAGTTTTCAATTATAATAAAACTATGTTTTAACGGTTTATTATGTATACAAGTTACAAAACTTAAGAAAATATTATGAAAACTGCAATTAGATAATAGACCCTTTGAAATATGTTTTTATTTGAATTTTTATTCATTACTACTGATTTTAAACACAAAAACATCATTACACAAAATACCACAGTATTATACAAAAATACAAACAGTAAACAAAACATGACCCATTAGCTAATGGCCTCAGATGTGATTCATTGATGACATCATTGTACTCTTAATCTGTATTAAAGTATTTAAGAGATTAAGCCTTCAGTTTTGAATTCCTTAATTTATTTTTAACTTAGCTATAATCCTTGGTAATTTAATAATTTAGATTAAAACTAAAGTAAACATATTGACAGGTAAAAAATGTATTCCAGATCTCTGTTGGTAGAGAGTGTTCCCAAAATGCTGGCTACACTTCTACATTATATGGCAACACTTCTCCGTTGCCCTAATTTTCATAGTATATTACTCAAAAAATTAAAATGTTAAAATAAAGTAACTTTTGATATAATATATGATAATTTTAGAAAACTAGTCAGTATTTGTATTTATTCAGTTTGACATCAAATGTGGTAGAGAGAGCAAAGCCTTCGCCGGCAGATATAACTCAAGGGTTCCAGGTTTGATTCCTGGCATGGTATATTTTATAAACAAATTTTCCGTTATTTATTATGGGCTGGGTGTCTGGGATCGGCCCTAGAGTTGTGCTATATATATTTCACATAACATAAGCAAGACTTCCTTAGCTAGGGGATATGAATGTGCGTTTGTCTGCCTATTGTAATATTGTGTATTGAATATTTAAATACCTACCTACTGCAACAGTTATTTCTGAGAAAAAGAACTCTTAATTACATATCATAACTGAGTTTAACATTTTCTTCTTATTTTCACTTTCTTTTAGCAAGAAAACAGGTGAGCAGGCAATAGGCTTTTCTACCACATTCAAAAAATGTGGGAAACAGATAATTTAATTAAAATTCCAGCAAATACTGAATAAAGGAGCTGTAATGCTGGATATCCAAATATCAAGTGGCCAGATTTTCTGCTGACAACAAGCAGCGTTTGTGCATTCATTCACATCCAAAAAAGTGAAGTACATTTTATTGTAATAAGTAAAAGAAGTTTGATTTAAATGTATATATGTCTATTTAGACAATGATATAAATAACTTTATATCATAGTATAAATTTCATGCTTTATTATAGACATTCAAAAGAGTAACATAAAAACAAAGAAAATTAGATAAAGGTAGAGTACAGAAATTTTGCTAAATTTTCAACTTTGCTGTATGATGTGTACATGAACTTCACGAACACAGTATACAAAACAGATGTCAACTGTTCCAATATATATTTCTGTAGACAAAAACTCGTAATGTTTGCATATGTTAAGTTTACAAAGCTGAATAATAAATAAACATACCGCAAATGCAAATTTTCAATAAAGTTGTCCGTAGTCAAATTGTCCAATAAAACAAAGTCGGACACACCGACCTCTGGCTGGGTCGCCATTTTCACACTTAAACTGATAAAATCCACAATAGATAATAAGTTCACATACAGTTACGAAATAAATACAGCTGTGTATTTGTAATTTATCAACAAACCGTTAGGATTAAAATTTGAAACACAACCACTTCACGTAACATTTCAAGAAAACTGACAGTTTTTTAAATGTAGTTATATTTATTTAGGTTTATGGCTTGGCAGCTAGGCTTTTAAGCCAGATCTAAGTTTACAGTATAGTTTCTTCATTTTCTTATGCCTATGTGTAGCACAGCTGAATTGTAGGTAATCAGCTAGTGCCATTCAACGGAGTTCTTGTGACAACTTAAAAGGCCACATTTGACTATACAGTTCACATTTCTCACAAAACACATAATTACTACTCAAAAACTATCAATATTCTACAACTATTGTTCATTTTGGAGTCATTTTACACATTTTTAGAAAATAAAACTGCATAGCACAACATCTACTTTCAGTTCCCGCCAAAAACCCCTTTTAAATGTAGCAAAACTCAAAACGTCTAGGGAAGTACACTAAAAATCGATGTTTTGTAATATCGATATCTCATCAATGGATATCTATAATTAGTATCAATATTTAAACCCATAATGACGACGATATATCACTTTTCATAAAGAGAGTTTTAAACGACGTCTTATAAACAATGTTATGGGAATTATATTTTTATTAACGATGTTTAGCAAAATCGTTATTTTATTACAATCAAAAATTATTATTTTTAATATGATTCAACAAACTAAAGCAATTTCGCTTGCTTACTGCAACCGTAGGATGAATGAAATAAGTTTGTTAAGGTTTCTTACCCAAATGACAAACGGTGGCCTCGATGGAACTTTACAATGTCCTTTCGCTAATGGTCCAACACACTCTTGAATAATTTATTTTCTCTAATATAAAATGTAAAAACTGTATATTAGAGTTAGCTTTTTTACATTGATATTCTAATATCAATATTTATTCTAATGATATTTCATCCTTACTAACAATATAAGAATTTTATTTATCTCTAAACAAAAAAATTATTGAACCAATATTTTTCTATAATAGCTCGGGTGTGTATGTATGTGAATGATTCTATGTTTTACGATTTACAATTTATAATTGTTCTAATGCGATTGGATGAATTGTGACTACGGGACATGTTTTCCTAAAATCAAATATAAAATTAAAAAATATCTACATATAATTCATAAAAATCGATGTTCTAAATATCATTTAAAAAATATGTTTTAAATATTGGATTAAAGTGGTTATATATGTAATATATAATGTATTCGATATTCTTGACGATTTATAAATGAAATTTTCCAGATCTATTTTGACTTTTCAACCTCAATATAGATATTTTATGAGCAACCCTAACTATGTCAAAGTTGCCAATGTCACAAGTTTCTTTTTACATTCTTATTTATTTCTTGAAAAGAAGCCTTTAGGAGAGGCTTGTTTGATAAAATGTAGACTGTAATGTGTATGTATGTATTTAAATTAAATTACTAAAAGGTAAGTGCTATAAAGCTTTGTTTGTGTAAGTGACATGTTTATTCCACTAAAATAATCTTAAATTAAATGAAACAAAAATGTATCATATAAATGGATAAAAAAAGCTTTAGACATGCATGCTGCGTAAATTGGAACTAATCCAGACCGCCGCCATTTTCCTTGTTGTAGGTGCCTCAAATGTCATAATAATTTCAATTTTACACGGAAATTAAACCATTTAGTTTAGATTTTTTTCAAGACTTTGTGCATTAGATAAATTATTTTGCTACATAGGTTTTTAGATTTAAATTAGTACTTAACTGAAATGACATATTAATGTGGAACTATAGTGGAATGAATAAGTCGTCATTTCGCTGCATCAATGTTCACGTTCATCTCAAGGAACCTTGGTGTAATAATGGGGGTCCTCGGCGTGTTATGTGACGAGTGTTTAACAACCTTGAGTTAAAAGTGTTTTGCGAATCGAATGTAGTTGTTTTTACTGTCTGTGGAATAGTGAGTTTGATGGGACAATGAACGAGTCGCCTGGAGTGGAATGGTTGCCCGCGTACAGTCCGGGTCCACCACGGCACAGCCCTTTGGGGCCAATACCGAGGTTCCTGTACGAAGATGTGCAACCTTTGGCCCTTCAAGAGAATAACAACAAGGAGGAAGCCAAGGAGACTGCCAATAAGATAAAACACGCTAAGCCCGCCTATAGGTAATTCTTTTTCCTGTATGGTTCAGGCTTCCTTATTAAGTATATACTTATAACTAAATGAAGCTACATTTATATGAATAAAACTAGAATCTAATGACTTATTCAGGTTTGTTGCTAATGCACAATAAAACCTTTTTTACTTCTTTCCTCTCATGTGTTATGTTATCAGTTATATTTCTTATTTTTCCTCTTCTTTCTGGTTTCTGAATATTACTAAAATTTTAAATATTGTTCAAATGGATAATATCAGTAATAGTTTTAGAGCCAGCTATACCTTATTGTAATATACATATAATTGTAATATACCAACCAATATTTTGGGGTTGGGTTTACATATATGTCCCCGGATGATTTCCTGGATGATTTTAATGGTTAATGTGTTTAGGAATATATTTAAGACTTATTTATAACAACTGAAATTGGTTTTGAGTGGAAAAAATACATATTCAAATAATTATCGAAGTTTGAAATTCACAACAATGATCTGGTAATTTGGTCGCCGAGACGTTTTTTTACGTTTTTTGACGGGATTTATCGAAATAGGAGACTGTATGTATCCGAAAATTTAAATATGTAGAGTTTTAAACAGTTGGTTAGGTTAGGTTTTGTGTAGACCAAAGCGCACGAGCCGAGCGAGCGAAGCGAGCGTGTCGTGGCAGCGGCCGGCGAGTGCCAGAACCGACTGGTAACCATTCAATATTTGTTTTATATATTAGTGAAAAACAGAAGTGAGGTTAGATTGACAAAAATATTAATAACTCAGGAAATATACATTTCCGCCACATGGGAGTTGTAGAAGGGGTAAGTTTTCCTCCCTTCCCCTCCCCCCTTCCCCCTCATTACTTATGATTCCGGGGACATATATGTAAACCACACCCATATTTTGGCATCAATATCAAATATCTGCTTGTTCCCTGAAATCCTGCAATAAAAAAATATAATATAAACAAGTGTTAAGCTATAAAAGTGTATAAATCAGCCATACTCCTTTTGTATATAAAAGAAAGAAAGACATTTTATTTAGGACAAAAACAATACAGAGTATTATCAATACATAGCCACATAGATGTATTAGGGGATATACGAAAATACTGTGATGAGCCATTTTTACAATTTTTTATCTATATTTATAGATATTTGCAACACCAGAGGTGTTACCAATGTAAATACACCCTATAAATATTATAAATGTGAGTTTGTAAGAATGTATGTATGGATGTATGTTTGTTACTCTTTCACACAAAAACTACTGAATAGATTTTGATGAAACTTTACAGTAATATAGCTTACACATCAGAATAATATAACACATAGGCTATAATTTTTAAAGAAATACCTAGTGGGAATTATCCAAAATATAATGATTGTT
The DNA here is from genome assembly GCA_949752895.1 of Dendrolimus pini. Taxonomy (NCBI): domain Eukaryota; kingdom Metazoa; phylum Arthropoda; class Insecta; order Lepidoptera; family Lasiocampidae; genus Dendrolimus; species Dendrolimus pini. The sequence goes on along the minus strand of OX457138.1, from coordinate 1,545,683 downwards.
CATCACCATGCAGGTGAAACCGCAGGTGTAGCTAGTTGATATATAAGAATAAAGTTTAAATATAATTGAATATAGATAAAAATATAATAGACATATATGTACACATAAATTCATAGGTATTATAATATTTGTTAAATTATTAAATGATATGCTATATAATATTTTCTTAAGTTTTCGCGACTTGTACACATAATAAAACTATGTTTTAACGGTTTTAAGTGCGGTAATTTATTTGATTTAGGTTTATCCGACGTTTCTGCCGCTTTTTTCAGTGGCCGTGGTCACAGAAGACAAAGATGACATTTGTCAAACGTGTATTGTCAAAGTTTTTATTCAGCCTACCGCCAACTTGTTCATTTTAATTATTTAGTTTTAAATTTGTTTATGGATATTATTTACTCTATGGGAGCCTAATCTAATTTACCACCGCTTCACAACATGTTGTGGCTTGAAGAGAAGAAGCGGCGCAAGAAACTCTTCAGCAAACATGCCTAGTTCTAAATTTTTTTATATAATATTAAAATGAGTGGAAGGAAAAAATAAAAGAAATGATCAGTCAAGTTGGTTTGTTTCGTTGCACGCAGAAAGAGCTCACAGTGTCTTGAGGTCTGGCAGTTGGTTTTTGCTGGGTTTGGGTCTTAATAGTTTTGATGATTGGATCCCAAACAGGTGGTACCTGCCAACCATCTTCTCTATTGAAATTTGGGTGTTTTTTGATTTCAATAGCCTCACCTAAATCAAATAAATTACCGCGCTTAAAACCCTTAAAACATAGTTTTATTATGATATGCTATAGCCTAAAAGGGTTAATGTTTACTTATGTCTTATATAATTTATTCAATATTTAATAACTAAAATATTTAAATTTGAAAAGATCTATGTCAAGATCATAGCAATGAGAGATCCATTATCTCTGCCTATCCCTAAGAGATACCAAGTGTGATGATATATGTTATTAAAGTATGAGTTTAAATAAAAAATATCATCCTATAAATGTCCCACTGCTCCACCAGGGCCTGTCAATTTTAGGTGAAACTCTTCAAACACTGCTATTCATTATTACATTTATATCTATTACATATTTACTATTAACAACTAAACTATATTTTATACTATTAAATGCATATCTATTTGTATAGGTAAGATTATATTGTTATATGCTATGTAATGGTGGAAGATCAGTTCTAGTTGATGGACTAGCATAATGCTGTGATTGATGGCCCTTTTAGAACAAGTTTATTTTTTAATAAAACTATGTTTTAACTGTTTTAAGCATGGTAATTGATTTGATATTGGTTATTCAACATTCTGAAACGTCGGAATAACTGAAATCAAATAAATTACCGTGTTTAAAATGTAGTTTTATTATGTATAGAAGTCACAGAACCTTAAGGAAATATTTATTTTTGTCAACACTTAGTTTTATATTAATTTAACTGTCCTAAATAAATTTATACTCTTTCTTTCTTTCGAACTTGTCCAAGGTGGATTGATAGGTTTCAATGATCAATATGTAGGTGTCTTCACAATGTTTTCCTCCAACAGCCAAATAGAGGATTATTGTTGCAATATGAGTACTAGGTCAGAAAAATAGCTTGTGTGTTCCCTTTTCAGGATACAAACCCATGTCATTGGAACAAAATACTAGTGCCTTAGTTGATGAGTTACCACAATTTTACGGTTTTATAGCTAGATATTATAATATTTAATTAGTCATAAAATACCTACTAGTAACATTTTGCATTATAAAATTGAAAATTGTTTATATACAAAAATTGGAAGTTTATAATAAAATATGATTATCCTAATAATTAAAGAGGTCAATAAATAATGTATTAGTCAGCTATAAATGTCATGTTTAGTAAAATATAAATGCTACTAAAGTACTTCTGTTTGTTCATTAGTTATTAATTTAACTGCTGTAAACTGGAACTTTACATAGCTGGGGCTGTGAGTTTGTTCATGCAGGATTAATACTCATCTTCTTTATATTATTACCAATTTAAACAACATACATACATAAAATCACACCTGTTTCCCATGGGGGTAGGCAGAGACTATGGATCTCCACTTGCGTCGACCCTGACAAACAACTTTCGCTTCACCTTTCATTAACCTCTTCATTTTATTTAAACAATATCTGTGTAAATTGTAACTTTTTTTGTTATTGCATGAGTACAGCAGATAGGCAGAGGGCCCACCCGCTGGTAAGCAGTTACCATCACTTATGGACATTTATAACACCAAAGGTGCCACTGCCACTCTCTAAAGGGAGACTGGAACCTAGCCACGAATCCTGGAACACAACAACATAATTCTGATGGATAAACTACATTTTTATGTGGTAGAACTATGCTAGAATCATTATCCTGATTTTAGGCCCAGTTCCTTGGGTGTGACATCAGACCCTCACAGAATATTGGCATGTAAAGATTGTCTTTGATCTGATTTTGTTTTCTATGATGAGTGGAGTTTTGACGGCCCACTGTCCCCCATCCCCCTATTCTAGCTCCTTATTCCATTCCCTCTAACCCAATCCTTCTGTCTGATCTCGCTATGCCATTGTTTCTCGAAGATTTTCAAGTCGCAACCCACAACAACAAAAAACTAGGTATTATATCTTGCGATCCCTTTGCTGCAAAATTATAATAATATTTTAAATAATACTTTATTTATATGTTTCATTTGTATTTAGATCTTATTTATTAATAGACTATGACCCCACTCTCTATCTCATCCCTGTTTTCCATCCCTCCCATCTGTGTATAGGCTGGCAATGCATTGGCCTGCCCTTGATGTTGCAAAGATCTATAGGTAGTGATAACTACTTTCCAATAAAAAGCAAGAAAGTATAATAGTAAAGTTTTATCAAAATCTATTCAGTAGTCTTTGTGTGATAGAGTAAGAAATATCCATCTTCAAAACTTTTACTGTTTGTACATAAGTAGTCTATTATATTTATTTATTTGTAGAGTATATTATTCATATTTTATTTTATGGTTACTTAGAGATTTTAAATCATCAGACCCTGGGTTATTGATAGTAAGAGCAGTGTGTTGATGATATCAGAAAAATTTGAAGTCATCAATATATGCTTGACCGAGATGGTCAAGCATATATTGAGACTGAGCCTCAAGTAAAGTGGTGGTTATAACTTAGTGCTTGTCATTTTAGAAGCTTTCAATTAATAGAGACATATTTAACAAAAAAAATATCAATTTAAAACAGGAAATAAAACCCGTTCCTACTTAACTGTTGATTAAAATTGATTTATACACTTTAATTATATCTTTTTGAAGACCATAAATTAGTTTTTATAGACTGCTAAAGGAGTTTCTGCTTCTAAATTGGATTTATATTACATATGGATGCTAGCTTGAACTTGAAGCTGGTTTACATCTTTTATTTGTAGTTTTGCAGAGCATTTTATAATTATGAATAACTAGCTGACTCGGCGAACTTCGTACCGCCTTATTCAAATAAATTAATAAACAAACAAATCGAGAAAACATGGCAAAGGGCTCATAGAATTTGAAAAATATATATAGCCTATAACCATCTACGATTAATTCCACGTCGAATGGTTGTGGTTTCATGCTGATCGGTCCAGTAGTTTTCGAGTTTACCTCGGACAAAGAAAACAAACTTTGCTTATATATATATAGATAGATAGATAGCCATAAACCATCTAGGAAAAATTTCGCATCGAATGGTGGTAGTTTCATGTCGATACGATCAGTGGTTTAAGCGTGATTGAGCCTCAAACGAACACCATTTTCATTATATATATATAGATTCATTATATATATATAGATTCATTATATATATATAGATAAACTGACTGACTCATAAACTGCATAAAAGTTCAGGATTACTTTGAAATGATTTTTTTAAATAAGTATGCAAACTTTTTAGATTAAATTATACAAATATGGAGAGACTGGCTCTTAATCTCAAAAAAAGGAAAATTTAAAAATAGAACTGCAGTAAAACAAATGAATATAGCCGGGAAAAGAAAATTTAAGAAAATTTACTTTACTCGTAGTATCAGATTTGGTGTTATTTATAGCAAAGTTTTAAATTGATTCTCATTGATTTTTTATTCTTTTGTCAATTGAATTATTGTTACCAGCAGAATTGTTGGGTTAGTTTTTTAACTCATCGAGAGTTTTTGAACCATAATATGGATACTTCGACCGAACAAGCGGCTCAAACTGTAGCATTGGTGCGGGAGGGCTTGTATTAACAAACGATTGGTAGAAATTTAAATTTAAACCAGTCTACGGTTTCTAGAATATACATATTTGTGGAGACAAGTTCTTACAGAAGGAGACGTGGTACAGGCAGGACTCGAGCAACCACCGGTCGTGATGACCGATTTATTGTTACAACTTACCTGCGAAATCGTTTCCTCACGTCTGTTAACATCAAAACAGAGCTTAATGAAGTGCGTGGAGTAAACGTGAGTGCACGAACAATAATAAGAAGGTTAAAGGAAGCGGATATCACCCCTTTTAGACCAGCAAATGGTCCAAAGTTGTATGTAGCTCACAGACAAGCTCGCTTAAGATTTGCGCGTGATCACCTGAATTGGACAGAAGAACAATGGACCTCCGTATTGTTCACGGACGAGTGTAGGACATGTTTATATGGTGCAGATGGTCGCAGAAGAGTCTATCGTCGACGTGGGGAGCGATATGCTCAAAGTTGCATTGAGGAGCGTGTTCCTTTTGGTGGCGGTTCGTGTATGGTCTGGAGTGGCATATCGATGAACGGGCGAACAGAATTTGTGTTCATAGACATGGTCCGTCAAAACGGTAATAGAGGGGGTTTGACTGCACATCACTACATAACAGAGATGTTAGAAGATCACGTGGTGCCTTACATGGGATTCATAGGCGAAAATTTTACGGGTTGGGTTTACATATATGTCCCCGGATGATTTCCTGCATGATTTTAATGGTTAATGTGTTTAGGAATATATTTAAGACTTATTTATAACAACTGAAATTGCTTTTGAGTGGAAAAAATACATATTCAATTAATTATCGAGGTTTGAAATTCACAACAATGATCTGGTAATTTTGTCGCCGAGACGTTTTTTTACGTTTTTTGACGGGATTTATCGAAATAGGAGACTGTATGTATCCGAAAATTTAAATATGTGGAGTTTTAAACAGTTGGTTAGGTTAGGTTTTGTGTAGACCAAAGCGCCAGAACCGACTGGTAACCATTCACTATTTATCTTACATATTAGTGAAAAACAGAAGTGAGGTTAGATTGACAAAAACATTAATAACTCAGTAAGTAAATATTTCCGCGCCATAGGAGTTGCAGAAGGAGTAAGGTTTCCTCTCTCTCTCCCCCCTCGCCCCCCCCATTACTTATAATTCCGGGGACATATATGTAAACCACACCCAATTTTACTTTAATGCAGGATAATGCCCGGCCGCACACTGCTGCACAACTCCGACAATATTGCGAAGAGGTTGGGATACGTACAATGAATTGGCCAGCACGCAGCCCGGATCTTAATCCCATTGAGCATGTTTGGGACAATTTAAAAAGAGCTGTATATGCGAGAAACCCTTTGCCCACGACAGTGGCAGCACTAAGAACAGCACTTTAAGAAGAATGGGACAATATTCCGCAAGAACTTTTAATAACTAATAAAATCTATGCGGAACCGATTAGAATCCGTAATAAGGGCACGTGGAGGTAATACACCTTATTAAAACATAAATAAACCCTTGCATAAAGTTTGTGTCTATTGTTAAAACCAATTTTTTAATTAAACCAATTTTCCTTAAATTTCTGTTTTTTCTTCAAAAAAAGTCTTAAGGTCCTTTCCAGTACACAAACTTAAACTTAAGGATATGACCCTACGCTGTTTAAAAGTTCACGAACCAATCTAGAGGTTTCAATTTAAATCTGTATAGAAAGTTTGCATACTTGGTTAAAATATTTATTTCAAAGTCGTCTATTACTTTGATGCAGTTTTTTTTTTAATTTTTTTATTGCAGGAGTTCAGCAGACAAGTTTATGAGTCCGTCAGTGTATATAGTTACTTGCAATATGTGGTACCTCAAGTTGACACTGTATTAGACCCAAGCTCTAACTGGACACTGACGGTTCGCGGCTATTTTTTTTTGCTGCTTATATTTGAATTAACTCTTTTGAGGGTACAAAGTTAATATCCTTTTTGTCCAAAGCTGCCATCAAAATTGCCGTGCCAAAACCAATAGAATTATATTGTCTCTTTTACTCCACTACAAATTCTATGTAGTTAGAGGGAGAATTTGATGTCAGGTAAGGATTCGAGGCGGCCACACGTGAAGCGGTTTTGCGTGCCGCTGTGAAGCGCTGTGAATGTCATAGATGTAATATATTGCCAGGTGGTAGCGTATTTAAACAACTGGATGATTACCACCCCGGTCTAGTGTATGCCGCCATAATTGAGTTGTGTTCTGGCATTAGTGATTAGGTTCCAGTCTCCCTTAAGAGAGCAGCAGCACATTTGTTGGTGTCGCAAATGTCCATAGCGATGGTAACTGCTTTCCATCAAGTGGTCAACAACAACAACAAAAACACACACACACACACACACACACACACACACACACACACACACACACACACACACACACACACACACACACACACACACACACACACACACACACACACACACACACACACACATATATATATATATATATATATATATTATATGTATAATATAATATAGGTCTGACTTGGAACATCTAATATTAAAATAGCTGTATAAAGACCTCGACTATGTTAGGGGTGAAGCGGGGTCTGAAGGGCCCAAAAAAAATGTATTACCTATGTTGCGGCGGCGCTGGGTTTAGCGGGAAGCGAACTGTGTCAATTTTGTGGGAAAAGAAGTGTGGGACAATTTTAAATGGGAATCGGAGACCGAGCACACACTTACCTGGTTAATGGGAATGAAATGGAGCTGCTCCTCTGTTCCTGAGTCCACTTCACTTCACTTTATTGTACTTTTATATTTATAGTATTTAATTTTATGCGTATTTATTTTTAGTATTTTATATGTTTATTATATATTACAATTGCGGCGCGGAGAGGGTAATTTACAAGTTTTATATATTTATATGGTGCGGGCGAGGTATATATTAACTTATATTGTGTTATTTTATTTACTATTGCGGAGCGATTTAATTTATTTTATGATATGACAATGAATGATTGACGTGACGTGCGAAAGGTGACCGCGCCGTCACATTTGAAGGAAGAATTTAATATGTCGAAGAAAAGTATTAATAGGTCGAAAGGCGGTTTACATGGCGGTACCAACATAACTAATTTTTCTTTATATAATATTATGTAGAGAGGTTTTATAAATAATTAATATTAAATTCCTAGGGGATTTTTTTAAGGATCTCATCTCCTTATCTTATCCTGAAGGCAGGTAATGCACTGGCATCATCCATGATGTTGCAAATATACATAGGCGATGATAACCATTTTCCATGAAGTGCCTGAAGGTTCCTGCTTGTTTGCCTTCTTAGGTAATAAAGAAACTATATTTTGGTACATGAATAGACTATTCATTAAATGATGAAGTATGGTATATACTTATATGTAAATTTGATAATGTATTATTGACATTCAAAACTCTAATAATTTTAAATATAGATTAAGGACATTTGATGGACAAATCATAAATAACAGTGTTAATGATTATTTTAATGACAGATTTTAAATTATTAAGGTAGTATGTATTGTATTATTTATTTCTGACTTGTGCATTAATTTTGATTTTTATGACATATATCTTAAAGAATTAAGGTTTAATTATTATACATTGTGAGCCATTTTGTAATATAAAATATAAAGATAAGTAACAGAGACATCGAAACTAAAATACACTATGTAGCAGATCACTGCCAACGGGGAGCATGCCCAGAAGGCTGGCTGCATTACGACGCTGTATGGCAATTAGCAATAGAGCCAGCCTTCTGATCATGGGTAGTATCAACATATGTCTTTAAAGGCCTAATGTTTCAACCCCAAATGGCACAAATATGTAATATTATGAAATTCTAAAAATGCCCTTCTGTACATTGAAGCTATTAAAAAATCTAACTCGAATACACTACATAAATAATGGAGAACACAAGCAAGCAAGTTTTTTTTTAGATTTCTTATCAGTTTGTCTTTTGTTTGATTAATATCAAATTTTTACACTTAAAATCTGCGCTACTTTTTATCCAAGGAATCCTGGGAGCGGTTTGTAGTTGTTTGGGTGTGTAAAAATTAGCTATTCCGGACACAGTTTTCGCTAGGACGACAGGTTACATTCTTTTCTAATGCTGCTGTATTTTGTGTCCCGGGAATCCCGCGGGAATTTCAAGACAAGAGTGGACGAAGTCGCGGGCATATATTAATAATTAATTATAATAATGGACATAACAATTTTTACGCTAGAGAAACAAAAACATGTGATGTTATGGAATATTCCTACCATCTTTTTTATGTATCATGTTTTATGCAATAACTGATGATTTGAATTCAAAGTCAAAAGTTGTTATTCAAAATAAGTTTCACTGGAGAACATTTTGAAGGTCATACATATAAGTTAAAATTTAATTTTACTTCCTATTCTATGTACACCGCTTTGCAACATGTTATAGCTCTTAAACTCCCCAGCAACACGTCTAGCTAAAAAATTATTAACTCAACCTTTTTTTTCTAAATAAATTGTATACACATGGTCACATCCCCCTCAACTCCATCCAGCGTCGTTCGTATCGTCGACGATCATGGGGTCGTTCCACGGAACTGTTTGATCTGATGCCAACACCTCACTTTTACAACCGCACCGCTCGCCAGCGACGGGATATTCAGCCCCATTTCTTGAGCTTCCACGCTCAACTACGTAACTGTTCTCTAGAACATTTATTCCGTGTACCACAATGATCTGGAGGGAACTTCCTGCCGCGCTTTTCCCTTTGCGCTATAAGATGGGGCTCACTTTAAGAAGAGCGTTCAAAAATTTCTTAAAGGTCGGCTACACTCTTGGTGTTGCAAACGTCCGTAGGCAAGTAGTAACCACTTTTCATCAGGTGGGCCATCTACCTGTTGGCCTACTTCAGGCTATACAAAATACAGAAATATGTTACACAATTACTCTTCGAAGAATTTAATTTGAATAGGGATGTACATATGGCAGATTTATCTGTGTTGTCTGTAGACATTTGCACAGCAGGAGCGAAGCCAATTGATTGCTAGCCTTTAGTATGGAATAATGGTGGTGGATACAGGGGTCAGACTGGTGGAATGAGATAGAGCGGGACCCCCGCCTCATAGGTGCGGGGGACGGGGGGATAGGGCCATCTGGACTCCCACTCATCTATGAAATAAGATCAGTTCAAGGCTAACTGTTTCACGGCGATATCCTGTGGGGGAGGGTAGTATCAATCAAGATAATGATACCAGCACGACTGACTACACGTCAATGTCTCGATATGAAGTCCACACGAAAAGTTTTAGTGGAGTAATAAAAATCATTTTTCGCAAAGTATTAAGTCTTGGTGACGTGAATATGAGTCACAGCCGTAGTAGGGTGACCCCCTTTGGAGTGCATTTGTTGGTAGTGTTGTATGATAACTTAATATTGCGGTTTAGACGGTGCCGTCTGTGTACCAAATGTTTTTATGAAATCACTCATTTATGTAGTGACATAAATATATTAGGTATGATGCCAGACTATTATTTATTTCAGTGTTGCGGCGATTTGATATATTTAAACATCGATTTAATATATTTTACATCGTCTCATCTGACTGCCCACATATTGTTACGAGTTACAGGATTCGAATTAAAATGCCGTTGGAATTACTATAGAATTTATTAGAACTATACAAACATGTATAACACAGGTACAAATATAACTGGACACAACCAGTACAAACGTGATGCACGATTCAATAACACGCGCAAAGTCCGTCACTATATAGCTTATCGAATGTACACAAGTCTTATCCCGCTTGTGCCTATCGCTAGACTGCCTCACCCCTCCGTTCAGGCATTCCTTTATACTAAGCGATACAATATGTCTCGACACAGTACTCGACCGCGTAACAATAATATCCCAGAATCACACCTGGCTAATGCCTACCATAAAGCATTACAATACACAATAGGCTGTTTTTATAATTATAAATTTTAAACACAAAGTAAACAAACGAAGTCCAAATGCCGAAAAGGTAATAAACTGCAGGTGTAAATTGGTCTTTGTCGGTCGTAACAATATTTATTTATATACGAGGATATGCCCGCAACTTCGTCCACTCTTGAATTGAAATTCCCGCGAGGTTCCAGGGACACGAAGTACTGTAGGGTTTAAGAAAGTTTATCGTCCTAGTGAAAACTGTCCGAATAAGCAAATTTTTATACACCTGAACAAATACAAACCGCTCGTGGGAAAATCCCGGGGTAGAAATGTCACATATTAAAAAATGTTACATATTTTATTACATAAAATTTGCTATCGAACAGTGAAAAAATCACATGGCAATTCGATTTCTTTAAATCTGATTATTATAAATAATTCCCAGAAAGTTTTCCGCGGGATTTCCAGGATAAAGAAGTAGCGCAGATTTTATAAGTCGCAAACCGCATCGAAATCGTTCTAGTTTTGAATTGTGAGTTGGCAACACTAATGTCAATAATATAACCTCGGACTGCCTCGGAGTTTTTGGCGGGAACTGAAAGGAGACGTTGTGCTGTGCAGTTTTATTTTCTAAAGATGTGTATAATTACTCTAAAATGAACAATAGTTGCAGGATATTGATAGTTTTTGAGTAGAAATTATGTGTTTTTGTGAGAAATGTGAACTGTATAGTCAGATGTGATCTTTCGAGTTTTCACAAGAACTCCATTGAATGGCGTCGGTTGTAGCCTGCAATACAACTGCGCTACTATACGAAGACCTATTAATTAACATGTTTCCGACTGAAAGACTTTGATTCTATGGTCATGAATAAATAAATAAATAATAAAAAAATCATATAACCTCATTGTTTATCTATGAGCTGTTTTATCATTGCAGGAACGGAGAAAGTGTACAATTTGCTGCGGCTTCAAGACAAAACAATCCACAGCCAGGTGGTATTTGCTCGTCTGGATTGCTACCACCCCTGGTCTAGAGTATACCGCTATAAAAACATTGAGGTGTGTTCCGGCATTAGTGACCAGGTTCCAGTCTCCTTTAAGAGAGCAGTAGCGCGTCTATAGCACCTTTGGTGATACAAATGTCTATAGGCAATGGTAATCGCGGGTCGTCTGCCTGTCTGCTGAACTCGTGCAATAATAAAAAATAAAATACAATCCTCAAGCCGAAGCCCAATTATCCGGTCTGTGTGTTGTGTAATGGCTAATGTCTTAACTCAAGTTAAAGTTATTTATTCTCTGCTTCCCAGTTACGCGAGTATGATAAGATTGGCTATCAACAGTTCTCCAAACGGCAAGATGACCCTAAACGAGATCTACACATATATATGCAACGCATTCCCATACTACAAAGAAGCTGGAAAGGGATGGATGGTAAGTATTGTATTTTTAAATTCGACGCGTAAGTAGGCAGCATATATATAGCTGCTACCAGCAGGCTGCGATGGCTGGAATCAGAGTAGCAGAGTATATGGGCTGGTAGAACGGTGTACTGGTTGATGGCAGAGTTTACAGGGTGGTAGCCTCGCGGTTTGAGAGTTCTTATGGGGCCTTTACTAAAAACACCAGAGGTGATGTGATTTCATACAGAACTCTTAGGGCCGCTTGCATAAGGTTGCTTAAATGTATTTAAGAAACACAAAACGTATTTAACACCCTTAAATACAATTAGAGTCTTGCACAACGCAATATTTTCCGCTAAATGTGTTTAAAGAACTGTCAATACGTTTTGTGTAAAACGTATTTGGGCAGTTTAATATGATTAACTAATTTTATATTTTAAGGCAATAGTTATACAAGCGGCCCTTACTTTTCTATTTTAAAAACTGGCCGTCACGTAGTTTTAAAATGAACGTAGTTTAACTATCAGAAATTTGTGATTGAAATTTAAACATTTCTGAGTAATTTTACTATGTACGTTCTTTTCTTGATCCGGTATTCGGTCTTCGGCCGATTAGTGCACAGTATTCGACCGAATACTGAATAGTTAACAAAGTGGCCGAATATTCGTGACATCTTTAATGTGGATGCCTGTTTACCTTTCTTTGGGAATTTAATATACAAGTTAATATGAAAATGTCTTCTTCAGAATTCAATACGACACAACCTGTCGCTGAACAAATGCTTCATGAAGGTGGCGCGGAGTAAGGACGACCCCGGCAAGGGCTCGTATTGGGCGATGGACACCAGCTACAAGATGGCCGAGGTCACGCCCAGGCGGAGGCGGAGCTTGCGGGTGAGATGTTTCGAGATGAATATATCCAAGGGTGAAAGATAACGTGTTTTTTTATATCCTAATGTCTTAACTTTAGGGAACATGAAGAACCTGGTTGCTGATTGAAATCTATATATCTCTTTGTTTCACTAATGTGTTATCTTGCAAGTTGAAATTTTAGAAGAAACTCCGAATGTGATTGTATCGAAACTAATAACTCTTTTACTGTCAATCTACAATCGCTACGTGCCACAAGAGACTCACAGCGACCACGTTCACGACCGCGATTTTTCCCGTCCCCCTTGCTTGCGGACGTTACAAATCATAAACTCTAGTGGAACAGATTGTGGAGCGTTGCACGACGTAATACACAAATGTCATTGGTTGATTTGAAAATCGCGCCTTTTTCAATGTCAATCGATAGAGGGAATTAATGTGGTCAAAGCCCACTTCAACCCACCTTTTGACGTGGGTCGTTGTGAGAGCTGTGATCGAAAATGATGACGTCACTAGTGACGTTTTCGCCACGACAATAACGACCGCGGTCGCCATGCGGAACATGTGACACGGAGCATTTTGGTCGTTGTGACCTACTAACGGAACAACCTTGAGTTGTGTTCCGGCATCAGTAGCCAGGTTCCTGTCTCCCTCAAGAGAGCAGCAGTGCATTTGTAGCACCTTTGATGTTGCAAATGTCCATAGGCGATGGTAACCGCTTTCCATCAAGTGGGCCGTCTGCCTGTCTGCTGAACTCGTGCAATAAAAATAATAAAAAACATCAAATTAAAAAAATATTTGTCGGAAATAGCAAGTTATTGAAGTAAAGAGGCGATATTTTTTTTAAATATGATACTTCAATTTGACGTAATTTTATATACTACGTGAAAGTTTGTGCGAATGTATGTATGTAATTCGGTAGTTGACAATTTTTGAGAAACAGGTTTATTTTGAGCCTTATGGTCTATTTTTAACCGACTTCGAAAAAAGGAGGAGGTTCTCAATTCGTCGGGATCTTTTTTTTTTTTGTTGCTTTTTTTTTATGTATGTTCGCTGATTACTCCGTCATTTATGATCCGATTTACGTGATTCTTTTTTTGTTCGACGCGGAATAGCTTCCAATTGGTCCCCTAAAAATTTGACATAGTTTGGCCCAGTAGTTTTCATTTTACGAACATTTTTTTGTTCCCGGTTCTTGGGACCTATATTTTTTAAGAAGCGCGGCACCATTCGTTGGTCCACCCATACATAGCTAGACACTAAAAAGTAACAAATAAAATTTAAAAACTTCGTTTAAAAAAACCAACTTCAAAAACTAAAAAACTAAAATGTATAAAATAACTTATTTCTAAAGCTATTATTATTAATATATATTATCTAAAACATCTTGAAGTCGGTGCAAAGCAAAACATAAAAATTACTATATTTTGAAAATTACTAAGCACCGACTTTAAGATGTTTTAGATAATATATATTAATAATAATAGCTTTAGAAATAAGTTATTTTATACATTTTAGTTTTTTAGTTTTTGAAGTCGGTTTTTTTAAACGAAGTTTTTAAATTTTATAGCCAAATATTAATATTTCAGCAAAAAAACAACATTAACATATTTAATTTAGCAATTTTATAAATATTTTGACATTTCGTCACAAAAACGCGTCAAGCTGTCATGGCGTCTCGCATGACGTCACAGTGTGCAAAACAAATATCTGTTTCATTGAAGTGTTATGTGAGAAGTCATTGATAACTTCTTGTGTTTTGCACGCTATGACGTCACGCGCTCTGATCGGCATTCATTGTCACGTGGCTAATGGCTGCAATATAACAATTTTATTTCTCAAAAATATCAATTTATATTTAATATTTAAGTTAAAACAATTTATTTTTGTCATATTTAGATCGTAATCTACGATATATATTAAAATCAGCCTATATTTTTCATAGTGTAATGTACCGTATTGTAAGCGAACATCAATGGTTAAAACATGTATGGAAAGCTGATTCCGAAAATTAGCCATTGGTTGTGTTAAAATTATATAGGTCAAGCTGTGTAGCTTATTATAACATCTGTATTATTACACTCTGAGTATAATACATTATGGGTTAGTGTAGTACAGATGTTATTTTTCAAACAAATGTGTATATTTGTATATATAGTATAATTGTATATTTAGAATAGAATATACTTTATTGCACACAATATTACAAAATAAATTCGTACATACAATCATAATGATAAGTACAATGGGCGGCCTTATCGTTGGGAGCGATTTCTTCCAGACAACCTTTGGATGGGCAGATAATCGGTATGGATGGGGGTAGGTATGCAATAGATATAATATACTAATATGTAAGGAAAACGTTACTAAATTATAATATAAACATACATATTTATCTAAATATACAAGTTGTGTGTCTGCAAACAACACCATCCCAAGCACACAACTAAACAACATTATTCAGTTACGGTTTGAGATAGTGTTGTTTGGCGAGGTCATTAAACGAGTGCACAGACATATATATAAATTAATATATCATTTATATATACTATACTATATATTATATTTATTATTAAATGTAAGTAATTGTACAATAATTATGTATACCACCATCGCCACTCCTATTGAGTAGTATTCTTCCCACAGGTTGTCTGGAATAGACCCCTTTTTAGGCGATCAGACCGCCCTTTGTACGCAATTAGAATAACACACGTTCATAAGTTTTCTGCAACGGTGTACATTAAAGTGTTATCTATCTATGTATTGTTATGAGCTACAGGACTCGAATTAAAATGCCGTTGGAATTACTATATAATTTATTAGAACTATACAAACACGTATAACACGGGTACAAATATAACTGTACGCAACCAGTACAAACTACAAATAATACGCGCAAAGTCCGTCACTATATAGCTTGTCGAATGTACACACGTCTTGCTAGTATCGTAGTCGTCGCTTGACTGCCGCTCTCTCCATGGCGCCATTGCTACACCGCTTAGAATCAGTTCGACACACCTGCCTAATGTCTGCCATAAAACAAGTACAATAACAATATAATGTGTTTCTTATTCTTAATTACAAATTTTAAACACAAACTAAGCAAAAAAAGACCAAGTGCGCGAAAGGTAATAAACCAGCTGGGCATTTACTTTGTCGGCATGTAACAGTATCTATATCCGTAACATCACTGCTGCTATTGAGAATTGGTATATTGTTCAGATGGCGCCGTACAGCCCCGAGTGCAGTTCGAACAGCAGCGCCGAGGCGGCGGGCGCGCTGCCCCCGGACGCGGCGCCCACGCCCCCGGCCACCCCCACCACGCCCACCACCCCCACCTCGCCCACCGTGCTCGCCGTCAAGGAGGAGCCCGCGGTCAAAGAGGAGCCGGGTGAGTGGTGTTGTCATTATTGGTGACAGTTGCTTCTTGTTTGGAGATTAAAACACGATATAATGGACTGTATGATTATTATTATTAAATTAGAAATATACATTAAAGAGGTACGTAATTACAAATTGTGCGAGAGAGTCAAGATATAGAGAGTGGTGAGTCGTCTATGAGAATTGTGACCGTCCGACGCCTAGCTGCTAATTGTGCGAGCTATGGGCGTCGGCGGTATGCGGGGCGCGGAGAGTAGGTGTGCTCAGCGGGCGGGTTAGGGGGGTGCTCTCTGTCCGCAACAGTCATGTTTCCTATATTATAGTGGTAGGAATGAGGAGAGAGGGGAGCAAGTGGCGTAGTCCGCCGCACACGAAGCAGGCAAACCGGCAGGCGGCTCACCTGATGGAAAGTGGTTGCAGTTGCCTATGGACGTTGGCAACACCAGGGGTGTCGCGTTGCCGACCTGTAAGAAATTTTATAACGCCCTTCTTAAAGAACCCCATGTCGTAGCGCAAATGAAGAACCGTGGCGCGAAGTTCTAATCTTATACTAATATATAAAGCTGAAGAGTTTGTTTGTTTGCTTGAACGCGCTTATCTCAGGAACTACTGGTCTGATTTGAAAAATTATTTCAGTGTCACATAGACCATTTATCGAGGAAAGCTATAGACTAAGACCAATAGGAGCGGAGCACCAATGAAGAATGTTTCAAAATCGGGGTTCTTTTTCCTTTTGAGAACTTCCGCTGCGTGCACTGCGTAAACGGTTAAAGTTTCGCAAAAATCATGTGTGACCCAAGTTAAAGTTAGCCCAAAGCAACTACTCCACGTCGACGAAGTCGCGGGCAGAAGCTAGTATCTTATAATATAATACATCTAATATCTTCAAATAAAGCTCATATATAAGAAGAACCTTACAACCATTATCAACAGCACAGCTACAGTTAGTTGACCTGGAGCCCAATTCTGCTATTAATGTCTCGTCAAAATTTCCGGACACTGTCGTGTCAATTGTAGGTTTGCCTGATTTCGGTATTCTGTTAATTCCAATGGGTTGCCTGTAGTACGCCACTCTATATTTGGTATATATTTCTACTGTCATTCCGCCGCGACCATATCGAGAACATATTGAGTATTTAGTGCAATATGAATTTTTGACACCATCCCACTGGACTCGTACATTAAATATCTTAGCAACGCCTAGATATTGAAACAGCAGAATTGGGCCCCCAGTAAGTACCTCTAGATGTAAATATGGGTGAGTCTGCCGAAACCGTTCGCATGTATGATTGGCTGCAAATAGATTTAAAAAAAATCTTAAATCTTATATCTCTATCTCTATAATCTATAACTCTCTATAAACGCGAAAGTTTGTAAGAATGGATGTATGTTTTGTTACTCTTTCACGCAAAAACTTCCGAATGGATTTTGATGAAAATTTCCAATAATATAGCTTACACATCAGAATAACACACAGGCGTGAATTATCCAAAATATAATGATTTTCTATCACCACGCGGGTGAAACCGCGGGCACGGCTAGACTAACAATATTTATCTCTTTTGCAGACACGAAACACACGGATGACGCGTTAACAGCTCTCATGAACGAGGAGCTGATGACCGACGTGGATATTAGCAGAGGTTGGTCAACATAATCATCATCACCAAGTAGTTCAATTAACATCCCTAGACCCCAGACACCCAGACCATAGTAAATGACGAACTGATCTAAACCGGCAAAGGGTTAGGCCGCTCAACCCACAGTCAGGTGGTAGGGCATTTGCTGGACTGGATGGCTACCACCCCTGGTCTAAAGAATGTCGCCATAACAACCTTGTGTTGTGTTCCGGCATTAGTGACTAGGTTCCAGTCTCCGTTAAGAGAGCAGCAGCGCATTTGCCTTTGGTGTTGCAAATGTCCATAGGCCATGGTAACCGCTTTTCATCAAGTGCCGTCTTGCCTGTCTGCTGAACTCCTGCAATTAAAAAAAAACTGTTACGGAGTTCTCACCAGCATGCAGTGAGACAGTGGGGAGACTTAATGACCTACTAAACACCGCCCTTGTTCTTGCTTCGTCCATTGCCAGGCCGTAGGCAAACCCTAGTGGACAAAAACAGTGGCCTCTTCGCGTGCCAGGTGCCTCCAGGGTAATGGAATTTTATTTTATTATATTTATGGCTTGGCAACTAGGCCTTTAAGCCAGATCTTAGTTTATAATATACATTTAGTTTCTTCATTTTCTTAAGCCTATGTCTAGCACAGCTGAACTGTAGGTATTCAGCTAGTGCCATTCAACGGAGTTCTTGTGACAACTCAAAAGGCCACATTTGACTATACAGTTCACATTTCTCACAAAACACATAATCACTACTCAAAAACTATCAATATCCTACAACTATTGTTCATTTTAGAGTAATTTTAAACATTTTTTGAAAATAAAACTGCACAGCACAACATAACCTTTCAGTTCCCGCCAAAAACTCCAAGGGTAATGGAAAGTAATACCTTGCCTATAGACACACAGCAACTGATGTACTACCAGCATGCTGTTAGCCTCAAAGAAGTTAATAATCTAACCACTTTCTTTTAAAGCTCTCTCACTGGACGAGTATGTTTTGTTCGGCCTTGTTTAGTGTGGGTTTTTTATGACTACAATGGGTTATTCAGTCTAAGACAAGGTTGGAATAATACTAATGTATAATTATCAATGTCATTTTCTTGTACAACAGAGTTTTTTTTTTGTTTTCTCTTTATTTTGAAGGGACTTTCATTTACAAAAAATATGTCAGTCCCATTGTACCTTATAGTTAAAAAAAATCAAATTATTTCGCTTAAATCTATTAACATTTGTTTGGATGCACTCGATTTGATGTCCGCTAGAATACTATTAAACATTCCTATGTCAAACTACAACAGAGTTAAAAGAACTACTTGGTTACAGAACGGTCCTGGTGTGACGGCACGCGTCGCCACGTGTGCGGCGCACTACGCCACAGTTCGCTGACCGACGACTACGGCAACTTCGTCGTTCAGTGCATCGATGATTGCGACTGTCCGATCGAGGACGAAGTGTTCGAGCAGCCGCAGCAACCGATCGCCCAACAGTACCCGCCATATTGGCACACGGAGATTTTATAACACCCGAACGCGGTACGTTAATCTACTTTTTAATATTCCGAACAGTTCGGCAAGTCTCGGCAGTTTTCGGAGGTGATCGGAGATGCTCGGCGGTTTTCGGAAGCGATCGGAAAAGTTCGTAGGTTTGTATAGGACTGCGTGTACGCGTCGTCGGTTGATATGTTTACGAGCTGCTGTTTTGTATATTTTGGCTTTGGTGTTCTTTGAAGTTAATGGATATGATGAGATTTTATGAGACAGGATAGTGTTAGTATTTTAAGAAAACATTGAAAATGCGGAACGATATGTAATGATACATCTAGGATATGTTTAACTTCAGAGAGCTATAGAAATGTTCGCTGATTATTGCAAAGACGAAGTGTGCACGCGTCGTGGAGTGAGACAGAAAATGCGTATTGAGTAGGCAAGATATATTGAAGGGTTAAAATTCAAGGTGTTCAGTAATTTTCTTTGATACATAGTTACTGTGAGCCGTCACCACAAGTCATTGAGAATGTTAATGGGGATTTGTTTTTATATTGGTAATTGTGTAAATTATACACAATTCGTGGTCGTTACCTAAAATTGGGAATATCATGTCTCCCCACTGCTCGTCGGAAGTGATCGTATATTTTCGTAAACTTTCGGCAGTTTTAGTTTTGAAGTGAATTCTGTAACTGTGAACCTAATTGCTGCACCAGAGAACTCAAATGGCGATTAACGTAAAATTGGATAGAGAAATTAACAAGGTGCAATATTTAAAGGAGGATTTAAATAGGTTGTTTTTGCAGATTCATATGATGACAAGTTCAACATAAAAGTGGGTTATGTCTATGTTTTATAACTACCAGTATATCTAAACCAGGGATTCCCAAACTGTTCGATATCGACCCCTGGGGTCGTCGAAATCGGTTTCCCAGGGGTCGATATAAACGAAGACTGATTTTGGAGGTATGAAAATCGACCCCTATTCGTTAACACAACTTCTTATTTGAAGCTTTCAAGAAACTTTATAAGTTGTGTTACGTGTACCAACTTGTTATAAGAATGACTAATTCTAGTAGGAAAATGATGTCAAGTTTACTCACTTAACCAACTGAAAATTTCTTAAATTGATGTGTATTTTGTGTCATGTTTGTATACGAAAAAACTAAAGATTTTTAAAGTAATTAGACTGTTAGGGTATCTGTTCATTTTGGAAAAGGGGTCTCTTGCCCAAATTAGTTTGGGCATCCCTGACCCAGACACTTGTTAATTTCATTAAGCGATAATCCAAATGCGGCCGCTTTGAGCCGTAAGATCTTTAGTCTGTCCATTTGTGCACAAATGGCTCGAGTAGGACCTAATAAATATATTTCGAAAGTACTATAGTAGTATCACTTAGTTTTTATAAATATTTTTATATAAACAGATATAATTACTTACACAATTAAGAAAGTAAAACGAGAATTTCAAGTAAATGGGTCATTATGGGACTCTGTGTGCGGCTGTAGGACTCTTTTACTTAATAAACTTATATTTAAGCTACTAATGTGGCGCTAACCGAACTTTACAATGTATAAGACCTGTACCCACTAAAACGGAGATGCGCGAAGAGTTATTCAAGCGATGAATAAGTCATTTTACTCATTGGAATAATGGCGTTATAATGCACTACATCCATACGAGATTAAGGAGCCTGTTTCATATTATATGATGATGAAAGTATGTCTGTTTTGACTGTCAAATTCAATTTTTTATCATTACCTTATTTAAGTTCAGTAAATGATAAAGATAATAAAGATGTTTGATTAGGGATACCTTAGCCGCTAAGTCTTTTCTTCTCATCTCTTCTCTTCTCCGATTTAGTGGATATCGAGCCTAACGATCTTATTTTTCAACACTAGTTGTTTATTCATTGATCTGTTATATTGTTTTATTAACTCTTGGACCGATTGCACTCGGATACATACACGAACGTCACTCGTATCCTGGCAACTGGCCAATCCGAGTGCATTTGAACAGCGTCTGAACCGAGTGAGTATACTTGAACCGTGTTCGACTGTTATAAGTCTACTCGGATCACTCTATAGAAAATGGTGTCAAGGGTTTTGAATCTTTAAACTTAAAAATGTGTTTGAAAAAGAAACCTGGAAAATAGAGAACAAGGAGTTTTTTTTAAAATAAATCTACTTTACATTTAATTTTTTTGTCAGACACTGGCAGTCAATGGCAGTTCACTCATGAACAAGCCAAAAGCCAATATATTAAAAAAGAAATAAAGAAATAGGAACAGATTAATACGAGTGAGCTCGGATGAGTGAAAATCGCTGTCCGAGTGAGTATTCTTGTATGAGGTTATTTCATACGAGTGCACTGGGTCCAAGCGTACTTAGATCTTTTCAACGCGGTATTAAAGTTATTGTAGAATTTTGATAGAAAAAGTTAAAACTTGAATAAATCATTTGTACGAGTGACTTGAAAATACGGCTGTTAGGCTGCGTCCACACGAGTGCTTACTGAAATTTCCATCGCGCATTAAATCATAAAAACGCGCACGTGCGAACGAGGTCTTCTATCTTATCTTTAAAAAGACATGTGATGTAATTTTTGACACATATTTGAGCCAATATTGATATCAGGGTGTCATTGTAACGTTTAATAAACGATTTCATCAAAAACGATTCATTAATTCGTATTAAGAAATTATTAATGTTATTGGAGTTTTTGACATGTTGTATACAATTACAACGGTTGTATGTACGGCTCGTCATGTTGACAATCTGTTAAAAAAATGCGTCGCTTGTTGACAACTTACTTTAAAAAACAAATGATATTTCACTTAATGGTGAAATAGTTGAAGTTTTTCATAAGGGAAATTACATTATTCACCGTTCTTTATGATTTTACCTTTATTCGTATTTATTATACGCAATTTATGACATATTTATATTAATTTCGTTCCTATAAACCGAAATGTAAGTTGATATTACTTAAGGCATGGATGAAGAATACTGAGGAATTACTGTCTATCTCAAATACGACGATATGGCTGACTGGGGTTGCCAACCATACTTTATAATAACGTTATTTTTGGTAAATATACTTTATACTTTTTAAAAAAAAAGTATGTAAAAATCATCTATATCCAATATTTACTCTTGATGCGCAAAATGAAATACTTATATAGATAATTACTGAACTATTATCGAACCAGCTTTCACTGAAAGAGTTTATTCAGTAATGGCCTGATTGAGGGAGGGGGGCAGTCGAGCGAGAACCACGATCAAGGCGAGACTTGTGTACATTCGGGAATCTAATAGTGACGGACTTTGCGCGTTTTATTGAATTACGACCTTCTGCATTACGTTTGGATTTGTTGTGTTTGTATAGTTCTAACAAAATCTATAATAATCGCTCTATCTACTCGTAACAATATTGTCACACGTTACGTTCTATGGAAAGTGTCAGCCCTGCAGTCGGTACTTGAGATAGACAGTACAATCGCCCTATAAAAAGGTTGCCCGTAACACATTACAAACAAAGTTGGCTGTTCTTGCTTTTAATCGAAAAAAGGAGCAGGTACTTCTACTATGTTGTTCTTTGTATGTTTGTTACGCGACTTCTCGGTCAATTGTTGACCGATTTTTATTTTCAATTCGAAAGAGTATTCTTCTGAGGTGGTCCCATTGTCACTGAGAAATTGAGAGCAAGCCTCGATTATTATATGCACGTACAATGTCTTTAATATATATTTTTCTAAAACTATTCAAGTATTTGCGTAACTAAAAAGTGTATTTTTGAAGTGATAACTTCTTATGAGAGGGTAAACCGCTTCGTTACGTAACGCGTTACGGCGCCAGTCTGACTGGCTTCCCTTTCTCTCGCGCATACGGCAGAGGGAGGCAAGCTAAGTTATCACTTCTGTCGGGCGACCCGAGACGCACAGGTTTTTTTTTTAAACTACGACTTCGATAATAACTTTAAAAAAATCGGGTGTTTGTATTCTTCTTTATTAATAAAACGCGTAATACATTTGGATAATGTTTGCGTTGTCACAATGAAGATTCAAATTCGGTTCATTGCTTATCGAGTGAGTGTTGCAAGCGTCAGGTTTTCACTATATGGTCTTTAGGTGTTCTGTTTGAAATAGACTTCACCAGATAGAATTCAAAATAATATGGTAGATTGATTTATGAACACGGGCCGTAGGGATGTTTGAAAAGACGGTCGCGATTGTAATTGAAAGATTTGGCATTGATACACGATTGATTGTATGTGTTGCTTTTGATAATTTTATCTAGAACATTGACTCGGTATTTTTGTTATTATTCACTATCGTTACACAATTTAAAGACGCCCTATTTGCCGCTCTTTTTGTAGGCTCTGACGTCGCACAACTATGAAAAATTGAACGTGTTTTGACGTTGCGATGTAAATGATGCGTTTTAGGATTTTGAATTTCTCGCCTTTTTTTGTAATATTTGTATTTATTAATAAATTACATTGACTTTACGAATCTTAAAATAAATTATGTTCTGAAATAAACTGCATATATATAAAAATTAAAATAAAACTGATATATACAAATCGCCTATTATTAAGTGTTTGTATTGATTAATGTTATAATTAAATTGACACAACAAATAAACAAGTACCTTATAATTATAATTTTACGATAGTTAATATATATAAAAAAGTAAGTTTTAACGGGTTTTAAGCGCGTTATATTATTTGATTTTTATTCCTACGTTATGGTCACTTTTCAGTAGCCGCGCAAAAATATCACGTAAAATATCGCGCTTAAAATGATTGAAAAGGAAATAATTCATTTTTCATATAAAAAATCTAAATATTCCTTACTGTCTGTAATATGATGGTTTAATGCGTAAAATTCAAAAGTACCACATGCAATGCGTCGTAGTATAGTTGGAAAATATGTTAACCAAGAAGCGAAGTTAATTAAAAAAAGTAAACACAGTATTGGAGCCAGATTGATAAGAACAGATCTCAGAATGACCAGTATATTATATTATTATTAATTATAAATATAATAAAAAATTAAAAGTATATAATATAACATATTATGAATAGCGTGTGCTTATTATAGTTTATCGTTTTTTATTAATTAACTGTGTATAGTTAAGTTACGTTTAGTTCAAAAAAAATTATGAGTTTAGGAGAATTCATATTTATACGTCGTCGTACGGGAGTGTTACGAGTTCATTTGAAGCTGTTCTCGGCAATCGATTATTATTTCAATGATTAACTAGTTGGTACATCGTATCCTTTGGTAATTGCAAATAATATTCAGAGCGAAGTGGTGTTTACATGCGACTTAAACTGAGAAAATTTTGAGTTCATATCCCGCGGGAACTCTCCGTTTTTTCGGGATGAAGGTGTTCTGTGTTCATCCCTAGTTATGAATGTCATGTTTCACATTATATACCAGTTGATGTATAATAACGTAGGTGAAGGATATTACTTAGGAATAAAATGTAGAGGTCCCGGTTTCCATTTCTGGGATCGGGAAAGCATCGGCCGGCAGCACTTTGTGAAATGGTTTTAAACTTTGTCTACATAATTAAGTTTTTATGACCAGTATCGCTGTTTTATAATTTGACCTGGTGACCAGCTTTAGGGTCCAAAATCAAATGACCGAATTATAACGTTTAATCGTATATACACCCAAGAGTATGTACCCATTTCATACAAATCCTATATAAACAGTGAGACAACAACAATAAATCGTTTCATTTTAAATTCAACCAAAATAACATGTCATAGCATCGCGAGAACGTGACTGAGACTGTCACAGCGCACATATATGTGCTAGGAAGAGTCAGTGGGGGAAGTCCAGAATCGCATGAAAAGAGCAACAAGGCCACGCGTGTCTTTTAGCGCCCCGCATATGTATGGATACCGAGGAGAAGCTAATTACTACGATACATCGCCGGTGGCGACGTGAGCCCGGCCAGTGTGAATCGGCCCTAATAATGTTACCGGAAGACACCAGTAAAGCTGTAAAAATTGTATTATAACCTTTATTTCTTGAACACAGACCATCATCACAGGCAAATAATGTAACATTTTTATTTTTTATAAAAAAACAGGCTAGAGTGTGAAATTCATAATGCAACACCTAGCATGGAAAATTTCACAATTAACTACCTTTCATTATTTACTATGGGATCGGCTCTAAAGATGTCCGTTGCACCTTACTCAAATTACAAGCGTAACAAATCTTGGGGATATAAAATGCGTGTGTTTGTCAGTTGATTAATATAGAAATGCTATTGACGTAAATAAGAATCATACAAGAATTTGGAAGAATGTAAAAAGAATAGCTAAGTAAGTATAAGAAAAGTAAATAAAGAAGATAGATAAAGCCGGAAAAAACACAATCTCCAGACAGTTCAGAAAAAACATTTGTCTATAAAAGAGCTGTAAATAAGAACCGTGACAATGTTAGAAGAGCCACTTGGCATGAAGCGACTTAAAAATATAGAAATACATGTGCTGGAAATGGCATTGTCTTTCTCCGCTTTTTGAAGTGATAGCTTCTTATGGGAGGGTAAACCGCTTCGTTACGTAACGTGTTACGGCGCCAGTCTGTCTGGCTTCCCTTTCTCTCACGCATACGGCAGCGGGAGGCAAGCTCCTCGTCTCTCACTCTAACCCACGCGCTATATACATAAAATTTAAGTAATAACCTAAGCTTTTCTCAAGTTAAACAATTTCAATATTAAATAGTTCAACTTAGATTAGTTTAAGTTATCACTTTTGACGGGCGTCCCGAGACGCACACAATTTTTTATTGTAAAGAAAATCTAAAACATGTCTTTCGAGTCAAATTCAAAAGTTTTTATTTAAAATAAGTTCCACTGGAGAACACTTTTTGAATGTCATACATGTAGGTTAAAATTTTAATTTTACTTCCTAGTCTATGTACACCGCTTCGCAACGTGTTATTGCTGTTAAGGAGAAGAAGCGGCAACAAACTCCCCAGCAACACGTCTAGCTAAAAAAAAAATTGCTTTATTTTTATCTCTTATTCTATTTATATCTCAGGTTCTTTTTTTTTTAATAAGTTTTATACAGAAGTATGTTACAGAAAGACTTTTGAAGAATTAGTCCGTACGCAACGATACGAATAAATATGAATACTCCCATAGCATATTGTACGAATTTATAATTTAATATTAAAGAAAAAAATATATTAAATTTTAAACTTAAGGCAAATCCAAGTCGCACTTATATACGTAATTGAAACATAAAATATTGCTTTTGGTTTAGAAAAAATATAATTAATCGTCGTGTCGGCCTATTTCATAAATTAGGTTCAGCTTGCCTACATTATAAATGATATTTTAGTCGAATTCAATAAAGACTATTCATTTTGTCAACTGAGCTGGTTTTATCTTTAATATAATCTGTAACGGAGAGGAATTGACTTCGTACAACTAATTATAATAAGAGGAAAAATCTCATCTTGGAAAGCAAATTTAATGTCGGAGAGGTGAACATAACATTGACGTAAAAGATTAACACTTAAATTACCTTATATTAACCGATTTGATCATTTTTATTTCATTTTGTCCGTTCTAATACAGGAGTGGTTAAAAGGAAAAAAAGCATTTTGAATTACAATTATATTATTTCATTCCTCATAAATGTTCCAAACCTTTCTTATGATTCTTAAGGAGTAAACATCAAAAAAACAAGAGGGCAAATCGGACCAGCAGATTTCCGTAAATACAACCGAGAATTTTCGTCTTGATTGTTTGTTTACCACAAGTAAAGCCCTTGCCTTCATGAATTAGAAAAGTATAGTGATTTTGGGATAAGTGTTTTAAAATTTCGGTCACAGCGATAACACTTAAATTAGCAAATAGATCCGAATCAATGTTATGTCTTATCATTTCTAGTTTGGTGATATTATTGCAGGTCGATCAAGATTGTAGATTTGATCTAGATTAAGAAATTAGACACTCATTCTATAATTAGAATCTAGATCACCTAAATAATGTTTTAATCTAGATAAAATACGTTTTCTTGATCAAGATTAAAAATACTTTTTAATCTTGATCAAATCTATAATCTTAGATTTCAAGATAAGCATAATGCAAATTTGTTCACGTTTAGCTGTGTAATCTTATTTTATAAAAATTGTGCATGTGTGAAAAATGTGATCTGTTTTGTATAAAGTGTCTCTAAATTACCACAAAAACATTTTTTCATTTTTTTCAACCAAATACATACAATTTGGTGCACATAACATGGATGAGATATCCGGCTAGGTGGTTATGGACTTAACTCATTTGCCTGTCTTAGTGACAAAATGAAAAACAAAATATTTAATTTAATGTTCGAATTTTAAAAATAATAAATAAGTATTATTTCTTTGATTATGCAGTTGACGAAATGAATTGATACTTTAAAGGTGCAAAATAAATGTATTTTGTAAATTTATTAGTGCCATAACAAAAATTTGGTCCGATGGCATGGAAACATTTAATGTTAGAAATTAATGGAAATATTATAATGGTAAAACTTAAAAAATAAAACTGTCCCATATCTTATTGAAAAAATGTGTTCAAAAAAAAGTTTTTTAGAAATTGTACCTACGTACTTTATAACTTAGCGCGTGTATATAATAATTATTAATAATAATAGTAAGGGTATTATTATTATATTATAATTTTTGGAAAACGTGTATGTATTTTGTATAGGGTAGTAAATTTGGACCAAAAAGGTTTGGATTGTAACCTTTTTGTTCTGCAAGCCTCAATTCGTATTTAGAGATGAATCGTAAGAGATTTTGCAACTAGCTAACGCTAAATATATTATATGGTCACTATAATTATAAAATTAGAATATATATTTCTAATAAAATCTGCCTCTATTAAGTTTAATGAATTTTTTTTACTACTTTTGGAAAGTTGTATTAATAATAATAATAAAACTCATAAATTAAAAATGCAATTTAGCTATGAGCGATTCCGATAGATTTGTACAATCTAAGGAATAGCATTTCAATTAAAGTAACAATCGATTCAAGAATTACCTCTATCCGTGTAAACAATCGATATGTTTATAAATTATAATTGCTTCGAGTCATTTTATTCGAATCGACGGCCGACCAACGGATGTGACAGTCCTAAGTTTCGTCGATCCGACAGCACTTCAATTGATTATGCTACCGAATCCAACTCGCAATCATCAAACTACGACTAAAAACAATCTAGTCATACAGATGTTTACTTACTCGAATAAATTGATCGATTAATAGATTATTCTATCAACTAGAAAGAAAGAAAGAAAAAATATTTATTGTCACAAATAAATGCACATGCACTGTCCCTGTAGACAATTGTCATGTAACGAAATTGTATGGGAAGGATATATCTTTACACTAAGGCTACGTTCAATTAGGGACTCACAACGACCACGTTCACGACCGCGATTTACCCCGTTCCACTTGCTTGCCGGCGTTACAATCGTAAACCCATGTCGAACGGCTATTGGACCCACCTCTGGACATGGGTCGTTGTGAGCGTTGTGTGATCGAAAATGGTGACGTCATTAGTGCCGTTTTCGCCACGACCACAACGACCGCGGTTGCCTCGTGGAACTGCTTATCGAGCATTTTGGGCGCTGTGAGCTACTAATGGAACGCGCAGTAAGTGTTATGTCATTTATGTCATTCTCATAATTGTTCATTCTGTTACTTTAGCGCTAATGTCATTTGTATACAGGGACTGAGCTACATTTCTCGACAATTCGTCGCACAGAATTATCATTGTGGAATTTTGTAATTTTTTTTAACCTGATTTACGATTCGTCTCTAAATATGTTCTATAAGTATCAATTACTTTTAAAGTTGTTAAAATTTAATCTGTATTGATATAAAAGCATTACAATGCAAATTATTCCTTATATTTCCGACGTGTTCTTAAATAAGAGGTCACGTGAGTTTTAAATATGAATTTCATATTTCTTTTAAATGACTTCGATTGGTTTGCACATTGAACCGGTGGCGAATAGCCGAAGAGAAGAAATATAATTTTTATATTACCTTGTAATGGTGCAATGTTTTTTTCGATTGGTTCTAATACTTACATTCCTTACTATTGTTTAATATAAATAACTTTTGTAGGAGCAATTTTATTTTAGTTCGAAAGATATATTTTCAATGAAGATTTATTTTTACTTTATATGTAATATGACGCAAATTGTGAATTCAGTATTTTATGCTACGTTTTTGTGTACTTTTAGTATGTAATTTTCATAGTACACAAAGTATTTCGTGACTTACTCACAAACCTTCACATAATGCACAGCAGCGTTGTTGGGGAATTGCCGCTAGGAGCACTACTGTGCAATTTATGGAGGGAATACGACACAAGTTTTTATGTAATCTATGAATTCTTACATTAATTATACTAAAATATGAATAAACAATATCATTTTAAAAATAATAATTGAAGCTCGGCGCACACGGTCCATCGACCACAGCCACCAGTGGCCAGCGACAAGCAGTTTTGTTCATGCATTTTGTAGGGACTCGCCGCACCCGTGTGGCGGCCACGAGCCACCGCCGCTTTTGTTCGCGCGGTGGCGCGTGGCCGCTACCGATCGCTGTGGTTGGTGGCCCGTTTGCGCTCACATTGAATTTCCAGATTATTCCATATTCAAATGTTCGTTTAATTTGAATTTAGAATGATGCTTTCCTAAATTAAGTTCGAGAATTCAGATAATATTGGATAAAATAAATATTTGAACGCATTAGTGCAGGCAAAGAGCCCTAGCGATTAGTGTAGATAAAGAAAGAAATTAAAAAAAAATGGTAAAAAGCAAAGCGAGACATCAAAAAAATGTTTTGTTATTGCATGAGTTCTGCAGATAGGCAGGCGGCCCACCTGGTGGAAATCGATTACCATCTTCGGGTGGACATTTGTAGCACCCAATGTGCTGTCGCTCCCTAAAGTGTTACTGGAACCTTGCCACTAAAGCCGGAACACAGCTCAAGGTTGTTATGGCGGCATACTCTAGACCAGGGGTGGTAGCCATGCAGTCGGGCGTATACCCTGTCACCTGGCTGTGGGAACGCAGGGATTTTTTCTCCGTTTCTGATAGATAAAAGACGCATACTTGACAGAACAATAGTTATGTATTATGGTGGTACGAAATGGGCGCAGTTCAGCAAGTGCCAGATAATTGGTGCGAATAAGCATAATAATAATAGACAATAATAAATTAATAACAAAGTATATAAAGCGAAAACCGTTAATTATTCCCAACTGTATAATGGAATACCGGTAAATTCGCGATGTCTCTATCACTACTGGATCTTCATGGCCTGGAAAGGTTTTTTCATTTTATTCATTTTTTTAAGACTTCCATTGTTTAAACATTGTTTTGAGAAGTTTGCGGTGTTTATTCATATTTTAGTAATATTACTTATAATATAACAAAGACATAATAATTTTGTAACACGGTGCATAATTTAGTTGCCATCATATTATTGTTTTTCTTTCTTTAAATAGTATTTATTATTTTCTGTGATAAAAAAATCTTTTTTTAAATCAAAATTATGGAACTTTTTTCTAGGTTATATACGAAATGTAATGGAATCAATTATTATTGTAAATTTTTAACGAAAAGACGGTACTTCAATTTATGAGCTGTATATTTTGACATTTTTTTAAATTGTACTACTTTTATGATCTCTACTTTTTTTTTCTTTGTAACAAATTGTTTTGATGCGATTATTTAACTAATACTAATATAAATAAATAGTAACAAATTTATTTATATTATGGTCTATAAATAAAATGGTTTTTTATATAAGCCACATGTTTCCAATTAAGTTTCAAAATAAATATACTTAAATATTCTCAAATAATTTTATAAACATTAAAATTCAATACATTTTTTCAATGTAGTCACGGCAGATTGTAGGTTTAACTCGGATTGTACACAAATACTTCGAACCATAACTAAAACTATAGAAACCGTATTAAAATGACTATAGAATTCATATATCTGAAATATTTTCACTTATTGCTTTGAAGCCGTGTTGGAAAAGGATGCGTATAGAGGCGTATATTCGTTATTTAGAATCTTGTCACTGGTTTACAGCAAGAAAGTGATTGCGTTACACTAGTGTAGGGTTGCCAGCCATACTTTATAATAACGTATCCTACTTTATTTTTGCTAAATATTAGGGATGGGCCGAATGTGGTTTGAACCGAATACGAACATTCGGTTAAAACAAAATATTCAGCCGAAGTTCGGTTTCATTTCGCCACGCTTTCTCAAGAGCAACACAATGACCTGTTGACAACTTTAACTTGATAACACCGAGTTTTTTTGCTTTTTTACACTATAACCTGCCTCTAATTTTAAGTATGAGTAGGTGGATAAAAGAATAGGTTTTTAGACCTTTGATTGAAAATAAATCATCATTTCATAATTCTAAATTTATAATGTTCAATTCATACAAAGTGAATTCAATCAAAATTAAAGTTATAATTGCTGATGTCCCTTAGACGTGTTTTTTTAAAATTCAAGTTACGCATTATAATTAAGCAGTCGCACTGCTTATTGATGTATTTTAGAGGAGTAAGATAATAATTTTTTTTTAATTTGATGTCTATTTAATTAGGCAGACTCAATCAAGACCTAATTTTATTTATTTTTTATCACATTGCACGTTAAGATTTACATGTTCCTAACTAGAATAAATGACCATGAGTATATAAATTATTATATTTTTTATATTACGGTTATGATAGATATTACATTCTATTAACTTCAGTAATAAAAGTGAAAGTAGGTATTTTACATTTTTACATTACATACAAACCGAATTTCGGCTCAAACTGCCGAAATTCGGTTAAACCGAATGTAAAACGATTACTATATACGAATACTTTATACTTTGCATAAAAATAAAGTATGTGAAAATACTCTATTTCCAATATTTACTCTGATTGCTTAAAATGAAATACTTATATTCAAATTCAAAAGTTTTTATTCAAAATAAGTTCCACTGGAGAACACTTTTTGAACGTCATACATATAGGTTAAAATTTAATTGTACTGCCTAGTCTATGTACATCGCTTCGCAACGTGTTATTGCTGTTAAGGAGAAGAAGCGGCAACAAACACCCCAGCAACACGTCTAGCTAAAAATTGTTTTTCTTTATATTTGTTGTTCTATTTATATTTAAGTTCTTTTTTTTAAAGTTTTATACAGAATTATGTTACAGAATGACTTTTGAAGAATTAATGGATAATTACTGAACTATTGTTGATCCAGCTTTCACTAAAATAATATTCTTATTAAGAAGGGAATAGGACATCTATAAATTTAATAAAAAATGAATTGTTTGTTTATTTAAATTAAAATTGGGAATGTAACGATAGCTTCCAATTTAAGGTCGATGAAATGTTGTTAGTGTGTGCTAGAAGCACACAAAAATGGAATCTCCAAGAGAAGAAATAAGTAAAAATTTTAAAAATACTTTTTCTTCCAAATACTTTATTTTTTCCCTTACACACTTAAAAAGTGTACTTACACTTAAAAAGTGTAATGCGTTATTTTTATCAAAAATAGTTGGCAACCCTACACTAGTGACAACTAAATTTTAGGTCGGTCTTACTTTTCAAACAAAAATAATGGATATTGCGTAGTTTTCATTTAGTAGCATAATAGGTAATTAAAACAATATTTTTTATATGTTTCAATTTATAGCTATGACTCATCCGAAATACATAATAGAAATCTAGGATGTTCTTTTCATTTCACTCGCACACGTGACACACAGTATCACTTTACGTGAATAAGGTAGCTTTTAGTTAGTGTTATTTTATTCCGGTTTCTATGCTTTAAGTTATTCTTCTGAGGTTTTATTCCGACCACAAGGAACATATCTTAAGTACATAAGTCTAGTAACGATTAAACTACAAAGATATTCTCTTTTGTTATAATTGTTATTTTCTTTTTGTGCTAAGAACGCCTTCGGACAAATCCTGGCATTGTGTGTGATAAACCTTTCAGATTTCTTTTGTTACATTTCACAATAGACTGTTATACGACTATGGTTGAGTCGTTCTAAGTAGCCCCATTCGAAGATTTATATAACAAATACTGACGAATTAACTTTGTAATAGTATCAGAATAATTTCGTTAGAAACGTAACACATGACAACATTATATTTCTCAACACTTTATTTTTCTTCAATATTAGTGACGTGACCTTGATTGTTGTATAATCGAAGTTTATACATAAATCGTAATAAAGTTATTCATAATATTTTCTTAAGTTTTCGCGACTTGTATACATAATTAAACTACGTTTTAACGGTTTTAAGCGCGGCAATTTATTTTAGTGACCACGGCCACTGAAAAGTGGCCGAAACGTCGGATAAACCAAAATCAAATAAATTGCCGCGCGTAAAACCGTTTAAACGTAGTTTTATTAGTTATTCATATTTTTTACGTTTTTAAAAAATAAAGAAGGCAACGGAGCGTACTATATAGTCGAGGTGGCGAAGTTCGTCAATGGGGTAAGTTCTTACACTGCTCGTTTTTTAACTTACTTAAACGGAATTTAGCGCCATCTACAATTCGAAGACACGATTCAATGGCGTCTTAGCTTCACTGACTGATTTGCTGTTTGCTGTCGTCGTAACTATTCAAACACGGAAATAATGAGAGGTGTATGGGGTTCCCCCACAGACGTACTTTGCCACCTCGAGGACCTAGAGTAATTTAAAATATATAAATATTTTTATTTTAATTGATTCGATAAAGACTATATAGACGTTGTTGTGTAGCAGCGGGAGGGAGAGGTTAAATGATTCTTGAGATGGCAGAGAGTAGTATTCACTGTCGAGTGCTACTGTGAACTGGAGTAATTTATTTTGAAAACTGTAACATTTTAGTAAAAATATTAACAAGTTGTACTGCTAGCACAATGTGTGAGCGGGACGGATGATGTGCGAGCGAGATAGAGCAACTATTAATATGTGCGCTCCCGTTTTGCGCTAGCCAGTAGTTCGTTGTCCGCTGCGATGACTAGACGTATGCAGCTCTCATAGTGCTATATTTCTATTTTAGTCTGAATTGTATTAAACGCTGTGAGGTCTACATTGAAGACATGTTATTAAGATTGGAAAGATATCTTTTGTTTATAGACCGTAATGGATATAGAACTAATAATGCATTCTGAGGATGTCAATAATTATGTTTGTATAGTTTCGGTTACTCACTCCGCCTATGAATGATATTAACGCGGCGTAATGAGAAATTAACTATTTTATATTTTGTAATCACGTTAGCCGTTTAATTTTAAGAGTAGGATGTTCTACCTCTAAACAAATCATAGTTGATGTACAATATAAACTTTTAACAGAATTTCGTGTTTTTCTTAAATCCTATCATTTCCTTCTCCTTATTTACAGTTTTACAGAAATTTGATTTTGTTTTCTTAAAAGTCTATAATATAAAATTGTAAGTGTAGTTTTGTGTTTGTTTGTTTGGGATTCACGTAAAAACTACTGGACCAATTTTGATGCGGTTTTTGCTGATCGAAAGCAGCTTTTTTTAATTGCAGGAGTTCAGCAGACAGACAGATGGCCCGCTTGATGAAAAGCGGTTACCATCGCCTATGGACATTTGCAAAACCAAAGGTGCTACAAATGCGCTGCTGCTCTCTTAAGGGAGACTGGAACATGGCCACTAATGCCGGAACACAACTCAAGGTTGTTATGGCGACACACTTTAGACCAGGGGTGGTAGCCATCCAGCCGGGCAAATGCTCTACCACCTGGCCAATGCTTTTGATGCACTGAATCCGATTCTGGCGTCAGTTTGGTCCCTAGAGCTTCAAAATGTTGAGGATTATATAAGAATATATCTGGTCAAAAGTACAGATCCCTTTTTTTGTGGGTCAGTTTAATCAGCAGACAAACGCACAATGTATATTCGCATGGGTAGTAAGTTAAGGCTGACTTACATCGATCCAGCTACTGACTTGGGGAGCGGACTGCCTTAAAAAATTTACAATTGGGAATAGTCAAGTTAGTCAGATTTGGTTGCTTTGTAGTGACTTCAAATCCATTTACACGATGCCAGTATGACGCCAGCATTAGCTTCGTTCGAATTCTAAGTCGGTAGCACTATTATAAATATTGTTACAATTACCACGTGCTAATAACGGCGAAGGAAAGCATTGTGATGCAACCTGCACATCGAGATAACCGATGTGTCAAACATGCCAAGCCGCCTTGGACAAGTGTGGCGGGCATATTGTCCGTTCCCCTATAATGGGAGGCCCGAGCACAGCAGTAGGACGTTTATTGTTTATGGGTTATTATAATGTTACGAGTTGCAACACTCGAATTAAAATGCCGTTAGAATTACTACAGAGTTTATTAGAACTATACAAACACTTATAACACAGGTACAAATATAACTGAACACAACCAGTCCAAACGTAATGCACGATTCAATAACACGCACAAAGTCCGTCACTAAATAGATTACCGAATGAACATACGTCTTGCTTCGCTTGTGGTTAGCGCTCGACTGCCTCATCTCTCAATTGGGGCATTGCTTTATACTGCACAAATGCTGCCCGGCCGCGTGGACCGATTTTCTTAGAATCACGTTGTTTTTCGAAGTTTTGGTAGTGACCACAATACAACAATGGGCCGTAAAAGATTACAATACACAATGGGCTGTTTTTAAATCACAAATTTTAAACACAAAGTAAACAAAACAAGTCCAAATGCCGAAAGGTAATAAAATATGCAAAACAGGTATGCAGGTGTGAATTTGTCTCTGTCGGTCGTAACAATAATATATAATATAGCTAGACTAATGTTAATCCGTGCAGGAACGGAGAAAGAATACAACTTCCAGCGGTCGGGCGGCTTGTGGTGAGGAGAAAGAACAACCTATGTCCAGGTGGTAGTCTGCGAATCAAACTCAAAAAAATAATATTTCCTTTTTACCATTAATGCAAAATGGGACTATCACAGCACGTGATCAAGTGTGTATGTAACAGACAATGTATGTATGTATGAAAAAATGTATGTCACGTGTTATTTCTCTGAATCAATTACACATATTGGTAACATATTTGCCGCTCGCACCCACATTACATGTACTTGTAATGTGTGTTAGAGTCAACAGTTAATTAGTTCAATTGTTGAAATGTAATTCAAAACCATTTGAAGGTACATTATTGTGTAACGAAATTATTTGATTTTCATCCAGATTGTAGGTAAAATACAAAATCTATACCACAATAGATTTGTTGGGAGTGACGTCTTTGCATGTAATTCGCCGTCGTCGTCGGCCACTGCTGGACGTAGGCCTCCCCAATTAGGTGCCACTCATCCCTGTCCTCTGACTTCCTCCTCCAGCGCCTACCGGCGACCTTGCACAGGTCGTCGGTCTATCGCTCTGGAGAACGTCCGAGACTACGTTTATAGAGACGCGGCCTCCACTCCAGGATTCTTCGGCTCCATCGGCCATCGGTCCTGCGGCAGACGTGACCGGTCCACTGCCATTTCAACTTGCTAATTTTGCGAGCTATGTCGGTTACCTTGATTCTCTTACGGATGTCCTCATTTCTAATTTTATTTATAAGAGAAACACCCAACATAGCTCGCTCCATAACCCGTTGAGCGACTTGGAACTTGTGGACCAATCCTGCCGTCAGTGTCCATGTCTCTTAAATTCATTCATCATTACAAAGATATTACATAGCTATTATACATTAATGTAAGAAATCCGGCAATCCACATCAAGCTGACCGCAGTATTATTTATGCATGTAAAATAACTCTCTGTTCGAAAAGGAAGTTGGGAGATCCGCACCCACTCAACTCTCGCAGTCTACTTATCGAATATTGTTGTCTCGCAGGAGATGACGGCGTTCATCCAGTTTGGCTCCTGACCATAGCTTGCAATATAAGAAATATATAAAAGTAAAATATTGTAAAACACGTAGGTAGTGATAGAAAATATGTAACCCATGAAAAAGCATTCTTTTATAACTAGCTCACAACAATGTATTAGAATGTAAGGACTTTCTGTAAATTTGAGAAAAATGAAGAAAATAAAATTAAAAAGAAAAACAAAAATAAAAAACCGATTTCAAAAACTAAAAAGTATAAAAGAACTTAATAAAGATTTTTGACTGAGAATTTATTTAGTTTATTAAGAGGCACCATTTGCGCGACTGAAGACTATCTTTATATATAAAATGTACTCTTTGAATGAGGCCATTTGACTTTGTTACCATCTCATGTATGCTGATGACACGTCACTTATATTTAAAGTAGACAGAAATAAACAGAACTTTGACGACGTAAACAACGCCTTAACCCAAATATCTAAGTGGTTTACCGTAAATAACTTATCACTCAATCCGAATAAAACTAAATGTGTTAAGTTTGTTATGCCCAATGTAAAAGAATACGATGTTAATATTTCCCTTAACGACACTAGACTTAACCTAGTAGATTCAACTGTATTCTTAGGCATTAACCTAGATCAGAAACTCCAGTGGGGCGCTCATATATCTAGTCTCTCAGGAAAGCTTAGTTCTGCTGCATATGCGGTCAGAAGAGTTAGGCAGTTCACTGACGAAGAGACTGCTAGACTAGTTTATTTTAGTTATTTTCATAGTGTCATGTCCTATGGTATTTTACTTTGGGGCAACGCTGCTGACTTGGAGACTATATTTGTTTTACAAAAAAGAGCCGTAAGGTCAATTTACAACCTCGGCCCTCGGGTGTCTCTTAGGGAACGCTTTAAGGAAATCGGTATTATGACGGTCGCCTGCCAATATATTTTCAATAATATAATTTATATTCGTAATAATTTGAGTGCCTACAAGCGGTATAAGGATGTTCACGATTTCAACACCAGGCATTGTAATAAACTGATATTGCCATCTTTTAGATTACAAAAAGTATTGTCTTCTTTCTTGGGGGTTGGTATACGCTTCTTCAATAAGATTCCGAGTGAAATGTTAGATCTGCCCTTCACTAAATTCAAATTTAAAATAAAAAGTATCTTGCTTAAAAAGGGATACTACACTATTGAAGAATATTTTTTAATGACAAAACTTCATTTACATAACAGCTCGCTCCAACCTCTTATACTGTGTTTTGTACGAGTATAACGTTTTTATCTTGCCGTACTTGTAAGGAATATATGGAGATATGTTGCAAAAAAATAATAATACGTTACGTCTTTATATTTATAACTATAATTATTTTCTATCCTTTTATTGCGCTTTTGTCTTATTGAATATGCACTGTTTGCTACAACTCCATTAATTCTTCAAAAGTTATTCTGTAACATAATTCTGTACAAAAATCTTTAAAAAAAAAAGTACTTAAATATAAAAAATAGAACAACAAATATAAAGAAAATTTTTTTTTTTAGCTAGACGTGTTGCTGGGGAGTTTCTTGCCGCTTCTTCTCCTTAACAGCAATAACACGTTGCGAAGCGGTGTACATAGACTAGGAAGTAAAATTAAATTTTAACCTATATGTATGACCTTCAAAAAGTGTTCTCCAGTGGAACTTATTTTGAATAAAAACTTTTGAATTTGAAAAATTTTGAATTTGTACAACTATTACCTGTATTTCTACAAATAAAGATTCATTCACTAATTCATCATGCATTCATACAATCATTCTGGTTCTCTCCACCGGCAGGGAGCGTGGATGATTCGAATATTCCTAGCCACGTGACACGTGTACGATATTAATTACCTATAATTATTCTGAAGCTTTGAACATATTATTGAAATAGCTAATGTTTAATTAAATTCCGTTGGAAATTAATTTATTGCCTGTTTACAAACGTTTTGGCAAATACTCAAAACGTTGCTTTAGAAGGGGGTAAATATTCGTACGAGCTACACAGAACTCGAATTAAAATACCGTTGGAATTACTATAGAGTTTATTAGAACTGTACAAACACGTATAACACAGGTACAAATATAACTAGACACTGTATAAACTGCACGATTCAATAACACGCGCAAAGTCCGTCACTATATCGCTAATTGAAACTATTACACACGTCTTGCTGGTATCTTAATCGTCGCTTGACTGCCTCACCCCTCCGTTCGGACATTGTTTTATACTAAACTGTCTAATAGAACAAAGGACCGCGTTCACCGAGTTAATCCGGACACCTGATAGGCTTCGAAGCAATGCAATAACACAGCAAGGGTTAGTTCGACACTAATGACAGCCATAAAACAAGTTCAATGACAATAGCATGTTTTTTTAATTCTAAACACAAAGTAAACAAAAGAATTCCTAAATCAAAGAAGGCAATAAACTGCGGTTTACGATGGGCAGGTTTATGGGCCCTTCATTAAGTTGGTGATTAGTGAGTTCTCTAGCCATTATCGCAAAGGTATAAATGATATCAGATGAGATTTATTCGCTTACTAGCTTCTACACGCGACTTCGTCCGCGTGGAATAGTAAAAAAAGTAAGTTAAAAAAACTTCCCGATTTTGAAACATTCTTCTTTGGTGCTCCGCTCCTATTGGTCTTAGCGTGATGATATATATATAGCCTATAGCCTTCCTCGATAAATGGGGTGTCAGAATTTTTCAAATCAGACCAGTAGTTCCTGAGATTAGCGCGTTCAAGCAAACAAATAAACTCTTCAGCTGTTTATTTATTATTTATATTAATTCATTAACAAAAAACATTTGTGTCTGAAATATACATACATAGTCATAATAACAATTATAAAACTTTCTAATTTACAATAAACATTGCTAACTTTACAAAAATATGTCACTCGAAAGGTATTTTATATAATCATATTATTAATTTAAGCACAAAAATAATCGTCAACTGAATAGAAAGCTTGTTTAAGGAGGAATGCTTTAACATTATGCTTAAAAGATTGCATTTTATATATATATTTAGCTTTAGGTCAGTAGGTAATTTGTTGAAAATTTCAATAGCCTGATACGTGATACTGTGCTTTACAACATTTAAAGATGGCATTATTTTATTTTTTTAAACTTTCCTTCTTGTTGCTTCTCTAATTTCTCTTTCTTTCTTTATATATTAGTATAAGATGACATGGTTATAGGCTAAGATCCCGCTATACAACGACCTTCACCGAGTGCTAATTTGATGAAACCTATTTTATATATAATTAAAGGCGTCAATAAATATATTACATATGGGTTGCCTAAAAAAATCAGTCCAGTATATAATTAATAATATAAAAAATTAACATTTCACCGGTTTGTTTATTAAACAAATTCTATACCAATCGAAAGTATGTAGCCCATAGAAAATGCAAATGTTAGGTTGCCTATTCTTTTCCGCTCACAACTCTTGGGTAGCCAGGTATAATCCTTTTCATGTTCAAGATCAAATAGCATGCGCACTCTCTTTCTTTAAATGGAACACAGCTCGAGGTATAATCCTTTTCATGTTCAAGATCAAATAGCATGCGCACTCTCTTTCTTTAAATGGTAACGTAGCTCGAGGTATAATCCTTTTCATGTTCAAGATCAAATAGCATGCGCACTCTCTTTCTTTAAATGGAACGCAGCTCGAGGTATAATCCTTTTCATGTTCAAGATCAAATAGCATGCGCACTCTCTTTCTTTAAATGGAACGCAGCTCGAGGTATAATCCTTTTCATGTTCAAGATCAAATAGCATGCGCACTCTCTTTCTTTAAATGGAACGCAGCTCGAGGTATAATCCTTTTCATGTTCAAGATCAAATAGCATGCGCACTCTCTTTCTTTAAATGGTAACGTAGCTCGAGGTATAATCCTTTTCATGTTCAAGATCAAATAGCATGCGCACTCTCTTTCTTTAAATGGAACGCAGCTCGAGGTATAATCCTTTTCATGTTCAAGATCAAATAGCATGCGCACTCTCTTTCTTTAAATGGAACGCAGCTCGAGGTATAATCCTTTTCATGTTTTTTCAAACCTAGATTTTCATCTACTGCAACAGTCTGCACTGCTTAATTTTTCTTTTTATTACAAAAACAAAAACAGTTTATTCAGCCAGGAATCTGATGAACGCAGAATTAGTCTTAAGGAAGTATATGACAAGCTGACTTAAGTGAGTAAACTCAGGGTATTAACAGTCTACCTCTACAATATAAATAATTGGCTCCCATTTTAACTTGCATCTTTTCCGCCCCGATGTGAGGGATATAAAGTTGGGCGGGCGGCGATTCCAGCCAGTCGTGCGTCGTCCTCCGTTCCTGGAAGGGCCCAAGACAAGGTTTCAAATCGAGCAGGTAAATTTTTATTTGTATATTAATGGACTAAATAAAATCATTAAAAACATTTGTGAGAACAAAATAATTAATTTTGATCTAAAGGTCAGGTTAATTACATAATGGGTAATAATTTATTTAATCTACTTCACTGTTAAAATACACATTTTTAATAACAATAAACTATACGAATAATTTAAAACTTGTTTAGTTTTTTCTAAAAAATAATTATATATTTGTGTGTATATGTGTGTATTATATATACGTGTGTATATACATATGTATATATATTTATATACCTTTTGTACTTATATGTACTGTGTATATTATGATTTATCATTATTTATAAACTGCGCCATCGTCGGTATTAAAAATCCATTAATCCCTGCTAAGGGATGCCTGGAAAAGATCACTTTTTAGCGATAAGGCTGCTTGTTATACTATCTTTTGTATTTTTCTATTTCTGTTTGTCTATGTTTTGGTGTAAAATAGTGTTGTCTATCTATATAAGTATAAAGATTTTTTTTTGTCTGTAATACA
Source organism: Dendrolimus pini (assembly GCA_949752895.1). NCBI lineage: Eukaryota > Metazoa > Arthropoda > Insecta > Lepidoptera > Lasiocampidae > Dendrolimus > Dendrolimus pini. The sequence goes on along the minus strand of OX457138.1, from coordinate 1,503,918 downwards.
TAATATGTTTGCTCCAATATTAATTGTATTTTTCGCTCTTATTCATATTGAGTTCGAATAAGTGCGTAGGTTTCTTTAAGAACATTAAAGAAGTCTACTAACTTACTCTAACTCTTCATATGAATAAGAATGTTTGACTTTTAGTCGAATATTACAATAATAATGTACTATAATGTTACAAATGTTTTACATAAAATTTACAATACTACTAAAGCCGCGTTCTAAAAGGGACTCACGACGACCAGGTTCACGACCGCGTTTTTTTCCCGTTCCACTTGATTGCGGGCGTTACAAAAACTCTAGTGGAAAAAATTATTGAGCGTTGATGTCATTGACGACGAAATACACAAATGTCATTGCTCGATTTGAAAATCGCGCCTTTTTCAATGTCAATCGATAGGGAGAATTAATACTCTGTGGTCAACAGCCACTTTCACCCAGCTCTTGACACGGGTCGTGAGCGCTGTGCGATCGAAAATGATGACGTCATTAGTGACGTTTTCGGCACGAGCATAACGACCGAGGTCGCCATGTGGGACGGCAGACGGAGCATTTTGGGCGTTGTGAAATACTAACGGAACGCGTCCTTAGTCGATAGGTGAGCACATCTTCGCTTTCAGTCTTAAAAATGTATACTTACCCTTCTTTTTTTACTTTCAAACGCTGAAGTGGGAAATTCTGAAATCCAGAAAATAAAGAAGCGAGCTATCAATTTATCAATATCAAAAGATTTTATGTCCATATCCCTTTGTTTACTAGACTTAGCGCTGGCTGGTAAACTCATCCAAATCAAACTTTTTTCGAAAAGAGTTAGTTTTGACGAATCAAGAATTACGACTAGAATATTTGCTCAACAAACGTGCCATTTTGATAAAGTTAATCCGCCTGAAATTATATTCGTAGTCTATTTCCTTGCTCGATTATTGCTATGACAAAAATAACAGGCGTAGGCCTATGCCTGTTATTTGTTATTAATTGGCAATTAGCACATAAAATACGTAAATAATGTGTAATTTATGGTAAAAAAATACATCATCTAATTATTTATAACAGGCTTAGAGAAAAGTAGGTAGGTATTTTAGGTAGTAGGTAGTAGGTACTTTGTACGTACATTTCGCTAAGCAAGTTTAAAAATGATTTCTATTTCATGATATATCAAAATATTATATTATCTTGCAAATATTGATTGTATATTTGCAAGATAATTATAATATACAATAGTAATAAGTTCTTTCTATATGGAATGGGCTTAAGGCCGTATCTTCGTACAATAATCGATCTACTTGAAGATGTTTTCATTACCTATATTTGTTTTTCCTTAAGTTACATTTTAAAAGCTGTATTCCTGTACTCGAAGACACGGAGCTGAAGACGTCTCTTACAAAACGGAACACGTACCAGTATATATAAAGTACTCTGTGGTAACACGACATGACAAATGACATGTCATAGTAAAATAAAAATGAGGTGACCGAGGCCGAAAATATCCGATACTAAAAGAAAAATTTTGAACTAGAAGTTTTGTACGGGACAAATGAGGGAATGACGCTAACCGCCTAACCGGCGTCACCGCTTCAAATGTAGTGGTAAACCACAAACCGTACAACAACTCGTTGCCTCATTTGAAATGGTATATCGTACTAATTTAGTGCAAAATGTCATGTCATTCTTAAAAACTCATTTTATAATCATGTCCTACCCGACACTACACCCAAGTAACTAAAACAGGGACACACACACACATACAACTCTGCGGAACCTGTCGTTGTACGCGGACCACCAGGCACTTAGCCATTTTTTTTGTTTCAGGATGGCATTTTGGCGCCTCATGATAGGATTGTGTGGTGCGCTATGCGTGCTGCTCCTAACAGTCGAAGCTGTTGAATTCTACGACGACATCCCTGGCTTGGAGTCTGACGTGATCTATCAGGTTAATTATAATTGTATTTGTGTATGGAAAGGCGACGTTGACGATGAAGGCACCATTCTGAACAGTTTCTCGAAACACTCATTATACAGTCGGTAGAATACGCAGAGAGACGCGAAGTCTTTCTGAAGGCCCAAAGTATTTAATCCGTCTGTGAGTATGAGATCGTCGATAATGCGAACGGCTCGACGTTGAATACTGGTTAGGGCAGTGTTTTTCAACGTGTGGGTCACGACCTCTTGGAGGGGTCGCGAAGCCTCTATGGGGGAGTTATGCCGCTGGAATTACTATAGTGTTTATTTGAACTATACAAACACGTATAAAACAGGTACAATAAATATAACCAGATGCAACCAGTACACACTGCACGATCCAATAACACGCGCAAAGTCGTCACTGTATCGCTGATCGAATGTATATCTGACTCGTATCGTAATCGACGCCATGCAATAACAACAACGATTAGTTCGACACTAATGACGGCCATAAAACAAGTAGAAAAACAATAGCATGTTTTTCTTAATTACAAATTCTAAACACCAAAGTACACAAAAGTATTCCTCAATCCGGGAAGGCAATAAACTCCGCTTTACGACAGGCAGCTGTGCATTTACCTTTGACGGCATGTAACATTATTAATGCCGCAGCCTGTCCAATTATTAAAAGCATACGCTTCCCCTTCGCAGTTAACATGCTTACTATACTAGGCGTTATGAAATAGTGTTGGTTGAATTTATAGGATGAGAGCTATCCAGACATTGGATTCGGACCCTTGGGTCCCATCCCCAACCCAAGATACGAAGACCCTTTGAAGGAGCTCATATTGTACAAGCTTCTCAAGAACATACGAGACAATGAAGTACCGTATACCACAACTTTTTACAAGTAAGTTCAAGAAAAATCTACAAAATATTACAAACTAAGCCCCGGCAGAATTTGTTCTGCTCTGAAAAAATAAAAATCTAGGACCCGATCCCAGCGCCACCTATCGGTTCTAATTGGGGATTTAAACCATCCGGGGTCCCACTCAAACACACAGTAACAAAATCACCGAAATCGGTCCAGGTGATTAGGAGGATTCTGGAACCCGATCTCAGCGTCACCTCCCAGTTCTACTTGTGAATCTAAACCATCCGATTTGTAATAGTAGGGTTAACCCTAGTTAACTAACTATATATTACTAGCCGATGCCCGCGGCTTAGCTCGCCTTAAACATTTTTCCGGGATAAAATTTAGGGTATGTTGCTATTCCAGTGTTTCCTTGATTTTTATTTTTCATTATTTTGTTTTCTTATTATAATATAATTATATTGTTTACTGCATATAACATTAGAATGATCAAAAAACATCATCTAATATACAAAATACAAAATATTTTTCACATTGCTGATGGCACAAGGCGAAGTAAAAAACTTATTATTTCACATTTATTCATATGTAAATGTGCAAATAGTTCAATTAAAATGCTAATTATTCTTATTCCTCGGAAGATGAGACGGCCGCTTGTTTGGGACGCGACATGTGTACACACTCTAGCGCCCTCACATCTTCCAATGACTGAGTTAGACGCTGGTAATGCTGCTTCAAAAGCTGAATGTCTCAAAATATGGTACCTTAGGAAGGGGTTACATATTTGTGCCGTTTGGAGTTGAAACATTAGGTCCGTGGGGTCCAGCGGCAAAGAGTTTCTTCAAAGAGATTTGCAAGAAACTCTTTGATGCCGCCCGTGATCAGAAGGCTGGCTCATAATTCGCCCAACAAATAAGTATCGCCATACAGCGCGGCAATGCAGCCAGCCTTCTGGGCACGCTCACATCTGGCAGCTATTTGTTACAGTCTATATTAGCTTGTAATATTTATAACTTAGATTATTTTTAGTTTTTAAATTGTATATAATTCCTCTATATTAATATTATAAGCTGAAGAATTACTCTTAAATATCTCACGTAGTTCTTTAATGAGATGAAAATTGTATATATAATAATATATGTATGTATATATTTATGTATGTAATATTAGTGGGTGTATTTATATATGTCTATTTAGTATAAAATATATGTAAGTAGCATATCCTCTAATATTTATGTATACCATCTTTGACCAATATAATATGTTTTTATTCCTGCCTCGGGTTGTCTGGAAGAGATCGCTTCTTAGCGATAAGACCGCCCATTGTGCGCCCACATTTAGAATATTTTTAGGCTATAAGTTCATCTGTGTTTTCTGTAATGGTGTACAATAAAGTGTTACCTATCTATCTATCTAAAAAGTTTTTCAATTAATTTGATAAGCTGAAAGCTTTCATTTTCGAAATTGTAAGGAAATACTTAATAGTGTTACGTGCGAGCGGGGGTACGTACTTATGGATTGGAAGAAAACACCAATTTTTAATTTAACTCTTTTATTGACTTACACAGCTGCAGGTAATATCTCTGTGCAGAGTGGCCCCTATACGCACGACTAACGATGCACAGTCCCGACGATGAGTTGACACAATCACAATACCGTTGCCGATATTGCGTAGACCACCTCCGATATTACCGCGTGTGGCTCGCTTCTGATTCCTCTCTCGAACTACGCTACATACCTCCGTCACGTAACTGTCCACTAAACTTGTCACTAAGTTCACCACTTTACTCGCCACTGTCTTCTATTAAACCTCTCTTCCAACTCTTCCGTATCGCTCTTGTCGCTTCACCGTCTTGAACTGAACTCAACTCTAAAAACTGCCCGGTAGGCGCGCCTTACGCTGTATATATACCCGGAAGAATTTTCTGGAACCCATCTATCTATCTCTGTCTCTTCCTTCCCGAACTTTCTGTTCGAGAACTTTCGTTTATACTTCTATCCCTTTCTAACATCTATCTATCTCTGTCTTTCGTTCATCGTCTATCCCTTTCTAAACTATATCCGTCCTTGTCTTTTCCTTCTAGAATGTTCTAGTTTTTTCTAAAAGTTATAAAGATAACTAGATGGTTCCGCCATCATTCGCCACAATAGTGTATTTATTATATTGTGAAGTTTTATAAACGACTAGGATATGTCCGTGATTTCGTCCACGCTTGACTTGAAATTACTTACATGAATTTACTTGAAAACGCATGTGAATGTTGTATCATTCATTAAGTTATAGTCTTTTAATATTTAGTTAATGTTGTTATGGTTTTTTTTCTCTCTATTTCAATCTCAATTTTTGTATATTCACTTCATTTTTTTTCATTTGCCTGGGTCCGTGCATGTCTCTAATGGCAGTGGCGGAAGATCAGCGCTGGTCATCTTAACCGGCAATTTTGCTGAGCTATCACCAATTTAGGACTACATTTACTTATTTGTTTTTATTTAAATAGTTTAAGTGGTTTTCATTGTAGTTAAATAAATCTTATTCTTTCCTACAAATTTCCGCGGTTTGCGAGAACAAAGCATTTAAAAAGAATGATAGCCATCGGAATAAGCTCAATTTTTATGCACCCGAACTAATATTACAAACCGCTCCCGGGAAAATTCCCGCGGGATTCTTGGAATTAAAAATATCACACATTTTACAACATAAAATTTGCTATCGATCAGTGAAAAATTCACATTGGAATTCAATTTCATTTTCAATCTGGCCATTTTAAATCATTTCCAAAATAATTCGGTAGATGACAATTTTTGAGAAACAGGTTTATTTTGAGCCTTATGGTCTATTTTAGAAAAAATATTAATATTTCAGCAAAAAAACAACATTAACATATTTTATTTAGCAATTTTATAAATATTTTGACATTTCGTCACAAAAACGCGTCAAGCTATCATGGCGTCTCGCATGACGTCAGAGTGTGCAAAACAAACAATGTTTCATTGAAGTGTTATCTGAGAAGTCATTGATAACTTCTTGTGTTTTGCACGCTATGACGTCACGCGCTCTGATCGGCTTTCATTGTCACGTGGCTTGTCCTAGATGACCTAAGCACTAGCACAAAATTACTAAATAAAACACTTACTTGGAGTGAACTGGTTTATTGAACTGAACTGAACTTATGCGACAAGTACAAAGGATGTTAACCAAATATGTTTTACAAACCATAGCATGTTTGATTATTAGATAGCGCCATCTAGTGATGACACTACGAACACAACTAATGCCCTCTGCGACATGCGGCCCGCCAAGGACATTTAGTGACAAAATGTACTTAAACAAACATGTCTTGTGGTGATGTCGTACAGAACACAACTACTAAAATTATTCTTAAATCTTGACTTAACTTATATCTAAATCTGTACAATGATCTTAATTTAGGTATACTATACAAACAATATTTTAAAATTTAGACTAAACACCCATTAAAATGTAAAAAAGAAACAATTATCTACCAATGCCGTTAAGTAAAGAAGTGAACTTGAAATAGATCTATGAAGGTTCATGCCAAACGATTATTATAAATACAACAAACGGACAATCAATTAATGTATTAATTATTGAAAAGACGGCAATAAGGGTTCAAAATTAACATTAAGTATCTAAATTACATCTATACCACATTGAGGGAGAACTTAAACGATATGTTTGAAAATTGGTGAAATTCTTTGTTTAGAATGTGGTATTTGCCTTTCGTTCTATGTTACCGTATACTTATAAATACCTAATTTTAAATAGGCTAATCCATTGTTATATTTATCTAACTATTTCGTTCTGTGATATTATTGATGTTGTTTCTTTTGTACTATTCGGATGCAACAATGTGTGATGCCTTTCATTGCATATTCGGCATGTTGTATTTTTCTTACAAAATTGAACTGTATGATTGCTACCTAAACAATTCAAACATAAATTATTTTTTGAGACAAATTCGAGACGAAAGCCAAAACTTTGTTTAGAAAATACTTTACAGAAACACAATTTGTGGAATTTGGAACAGAATTCACATGGAAGAGAATTGCTATTATTTTCAACTTGCGAAAAATTAAAATTGGAAACCTGTGATATCTTAGGTTCCAAACATTCAAAGGCACGGAATCGATTTTCTAGGAATAACTTAAACTTCTCGAAGGTTGGTAAATCATTGCAACTATTGCTAGAGACAGTCAGTTCCCATTGTTTATGTGATTCATCATCAAGTTTGGCAGAGATTATGTGAATTACAATAGGATCCCATGTGGACACATCTATACCTAAATTTTTAAGAGCATTTAAGCTGTCAGTGGTGGTATCCAGTAATTCTTTGAGAGCAGTTGAACATTCTGTAGTGATACGAGGCTGATTTAGTAATCCTTCTAAAATACAATTAAGTTGATAACGCTTGTTGTTGTATCTGTTTTCTAATATTGACCAACAGTGATCATAATTCCCATCGGCTATAGAACTGTATCGAATTAACTGCTCTGCTTCTCCAATTAAATGAGCCTTGAGATAATGTAATTTTTGAACATTATTTAGTGAAGAATTATTGTGAATTAAAGCTATAAATAAATCGCGAAATGTTGTCCATTCGGAATATTTTCCAGAAAACAAAGGAATTATTATCTTTGGAAGTTTCACAGCTTGTGCTGAACTGGTACATTTATTGCAGTCTACTGAATTTGTGGAAACTGATGCTAATTTATTTAGTAAAGTTTTTAAATTTGTTCTATAATTAAAGTAAATATCTTCAGTAGCGTCGTATATTCCTTGATTAACATAAATAGAACTAGCCAAAAGCTCAGAATTGCTTATTTCATATAATCTAGTATTATTTTTTCGAAATAGATCCCAATCCTTTTCTAAATTATCTAGTCTACTTTCAATATATTCATACGTAAGTTTGTCCTTGGAACACTTTTCAAAAGTAACTAATCCTCTTTCTATTGATTTTTGAATATTTTTTTGAACATTTATTAAGCCTTCCATATTTGCTCAACTTATAATTTAAAAAGTAACTATAATATTATTATTATATTTTTTTAATATAATATAACTAATTACACTAATTTAGAGTTCGTAAAGCTTCTAGAGTTGGTTTCTTCGAAGAAATATTTTTGTATAATAATTGTACTTACAGTTTTTTGTTTGCACTTTTATTTGTTTGCACATTCACTAAGACACGTTTGATCTAAGTTTATTGACCTAAAAACGTGGTAGATTGACCTCACATCACAAGTACTTTTTTAAAAACGCTGTCCACCCTCTTATAATAGAGTAGGGGGGGGGCACCGCAATCCAACAGGGGGCGGGGTGCGCTGCGATTTCACAGAGGGGGCGGACACCGCAATCCAGGGGCAGGGGGCGCACCGCAGTCCAGGGGTGGGGGGCGCACCGCGATCCAGGGGGGGCGCACTGCAATCCAGGGGTGGGGGGCGCACCGCAAACCAACGGGGAGCACTGCAGTCCGAAGGAACACACCGCAATCCACCAGGGAGCACTGTAATCCGGGGGGAGGGGAGTACACCACAATTCAGAGGGGGGGAACACCACAATCCAGGGAGGCACACACCGCAATCCGGGGGGGAAGCACACCGCAATCCGGGGGGGGGGGGCACACCGCAATCCACCAGGGCGCACTGCACTACACTTCACTACACTACACTACACTACACTCATACCCGGCTCCGTAGTAGAGGTGTGTAACTCCTGAGTGATTAACTCAAAAGATATATATCCGACGCGAAGAGTGATTAGATCTGTATATCACTTGCGTTCAAAATGTGTCTTTATATCTTTAACTCTTTAGTTCATTCCTGTTCCACGCGATGAGAAAGAATGATTAGCCCGCGCACTGCGCATGCGTAGTGATTGAACGAGAAAACCGAATATAATTGCAAGCCAAAATAAATCACAACACTATAGTTTTATTGTGTAATTTTGTAATATATACTAAAAGTCAAAGGCCATCTAAATGATGTGCATGTTATTTAAATGTCAGATATTTTGCGTTGCCACAGGTACGCGTGTCGGCTCTGCTAGTATATCACTCACAGATAATAACTCATCTTGTCTGCAATTGACACTGACACTATTCACTATAAAGAGTTAAAGATATAAAAGAGTGATATATATCTTTGTATCGAAAAGATATATATCACTCTTTTCTTCTTGGTGAGTGATTTTTCCCATGACTACTCCGTAGGACCAAATTATGTCCTAGATGACCTAAGCACTAGCACAAAATTACTAAATAAAACACTTACTTGGAGTGAACTGGTTTATTGAACTGAACTGAACTTATGCGACAAGTACAAAGGATGTTAACCAAATATGTTTTACAAACCATAGCATGTTTGATTATTAGATAGCGCCATCTAGTGATGACACTACGAACACAACTAATGCCCTCTGCGACATGGCTAATGGCTGCAATATAACAATTTTACTTCTCAAAAATATCAATTAATATTTAATATTTAAGTTAAAACAATTTATTTTTGTCATATTTAGATCGTAATCTACGATATATATTAAAATCAGCCTATATTTTTCATACTGTCATGTACCGTATTCCCGCAGGATTCCCGGGATAAAAGTGGTGCAGATTTCAAGTCTAAGAATTTGCTGTCGGTCAGTGAATACTGCATCGAAATGGTCCCAGTAGTTTTTACGTGAATCCCGAACAAACAGACAAACACAAGCAGTAATAAAAATTGCAATGCGTTCTCCGTCGTTGATAGACTATCTATTCCAGTTGTTTTTTTTAAATAGCTTCAATGTACAGATACGGCATGTTTGGAATTTTACAATATTATAGATATTAATTTAAGTAATTCGTAAGCGTATTGCAAGGTGGTAGGGTATCTGCCCGCCCGGATCACTACCACCCCTGCTCTAGAGTATGCCGCCATAACAACCTTAAATTGTGTTCTGGCATTAGTGGCCAGGTTCCAGACTCCCTCAAGATAGCATTTGTAACGCCTTTGCTGTTGCAAATGTCCATAGGCGATGGTAAACGCTTTCCATCAGGGGGATTGTCTGCCTGTCTGCTGAACTTAGCAATAAAAATGTCATACAAATCTGTCTAACCGTTTAGGAGGAGTTTAGTAACATACACTTGAACTGAAGAATTTTATAAGTATATAAAGACAATGGTGGCCAGAGATGAAAAGATATAGCTGGAGTACAGCAAATAGGCCTACGACCGACCTGATGGAAAGCATTCACCGTCGCGTTTGGACGTTTGTAACACGTTTTTGGTAACTTTATATAAACCCTCTTTTTCCTCAGGCCGAAATACACTTTTGAAGACAAGAATTTACCTAGAGATGTTATGAAGGAACCAGTTAAGAGGCTGACTCACGCGCTGGCAACTGTTGCGAACGTACCCAAAATAACCAAGCCTGTTGTGGTGCCCCAACTGAAGTGGAAGAAGAAGGTCAAAACTGTTGGTAAGTCGAATATACGTTAATAATAAGTTCTACAGTTCCGAATGGGAACGGTTGACGAATGGAACCGGAGATACTGTCAGGAGTCAACTGCGTCCGTCACAAAACTCTTCTTCCCGGATGTCACGCGGGCCTACAAGATAACTAAGCAGGTCGGCCTCACCGGCCTGCACACCCAGCTCCTCACAGGGCACGGGGGATTCTCTGAGTACCTGAACCGTTTCGGGTGCAAGGAGAGTCCCTCGTGCATCTGCGACGACGAGGAGATTGAAAATATACCACATCTGATCTTCTGGTGCCCTGTTTTCTCCCGAGAGAGGCACGACATCGAATCTAAGCTAGGAATAAAAGTTAGTTTCGGTAACATGAACGACTTAATGTCGAAGAAAAATTACCAAGATTTCCTTAAGTATTGCATACAGATAGCCAGTAAAGTGATAGACAGAAATAAGACACGAGTTTAAATACATTATTACAAATATTGATTTATAATATATTTAGAATAAACAGATGTAAAATTAATACTAGGTTTAAGTAATGTAACAAAAACCATACTAGCAGCAATAAACACTTCGGAACTAACAGCAAAAATAGGCACGTAACATAGTAACACATTATACAAGTAAATAATAGAATTAAAACATGTAATAAAATTAGTAACAGATAACACAGTTGTAATTATAGCATAAGATACATAGATTGTATAAGTACCTTTTTACCCTAATAAAGAGAATAAACAGAAAAAGACAAAAACAAAAAGAGAATAGACAAAAAAGAAAAGTGTCAAAAAACAATAACAATAAAAAAAAGAAAATATAGCAAAGAACAAAAAATTAGTGAACAGCCCGGACAATCTTGCTTATCCGGAGAGAGGAGAAGGAAAAAAAAAATATAATAATAATAAGTTCTATCACATCTATCCCCAATGAAACACAGGCCTGCGTATTCTCTGCCAAGAAAGCACCATTCGTACATGCGCTTTAGTTTCAAGGCACACCCCTTGCCACCTCTAAGAGTATGGGGTTCTTCGGTGTCGACATTGCGAACGATTGGCAGTTGAAGGATTATCTTGAAGGCAAGGCAGAACTTGTCTCTGTAGCGACTAGCAAGCTGCCTACAAGATATAATAGTGGCAAGCCACCATCGCGGTACTCGCCGCACTGTAAAACGCGCTCTACACTCCTGCCGAGACGTCTTGGCCAAATGTTTTGAGACATGACGAGATCGAGAGCGGCCCTCCACATTCCCACTCACGCATTGCCCGTTCAGAACTCGTACAGGATGGACTTAATAGAAACGTCTGCCACTGTGTGTGTGTGTGTACTGAAAAGAGTCGGAAACGTCGGAATAACAAAAATCAAATAAATTACCGCGCTTAAAACTGTTAAAATTATGTTTTACCATGTAGAAAATATTTTTTTTGATGAATACGAAACCGACTTCAACTAAAAAAAATTTTCAAGACTTCAAAATGTTGATGTGGTAAATATTCATTTTTTGTTTTTTTATTTGTAGAATTACACGATCCCTTAACAAATCCTACTAATAACGTGAAAGAGTGTAACAATGTATGGATATGTGTATGTTTGTTACTCTTACACGAAAAATTACTGAACAGATTTTGATAAAACTTTACAATAATATAGCTTACACAGCAGAATAACACATATGCTATAATTTATAAAGCTTTGTGTGGATTAACCAAAATATAACGATTGTCCATCACCACACGGGTGAGACCGTGGAATGCAGCTAGTTTATTATAGATAAATACATTACCAGTGACCGCCAACAACTATCGGCTTTATATTACTTAACTTCTGAACCCTTGGACGTGTTAGAATCATGCTGGAATCTTGAGTACAGCCTTCAGGGCCGGCTCGACTGATGTGATACTACCGCTCTTCAAGGCAACGCGAACGAAGTTTCACTCGCACATGCTAATTTTTTTTTCCAGGATCCCATATCGTGTGTTACTTCAAGTTATGCGCAATTCGGGCCCCTTAAAGAAAACAACAAAGAAGCACTCTAGTCGTCATTTATTATAATAAAGTTTGAAGGCATTTTGATCATGATACTTGGTGTGTTTTATTGTATTTATTAACGTAATAGCAATAGTTTGAAATTGTTTTTGTATCTCTGTATTTTTTTTACAAGCTTTTATTTAACTTGCAATGGATGTGCCTATGTATGTATGTAAGTAAGTTTGGGTGGAATCTTACAATTTAAATTTGACCAACTTCCCGGTTTCCGATTGAGCTGAAATTTTGCACACATATGTATAACGCGTGACAATGCAATAATATGGTACCATGGAGCTGATCTGATGATGGACTATGAAAGTGGCCGTAAGAATTTCTGTACTTTATAAAAAAGCTTATTTACCGTCAAACAGAATAAAAGTATAGATGGAGTCTATGTGAACAAAACCGTCAAATGAAATGAGTAAAGCATTTAACACAATTGCTGTACGCTATGGGTACATTTTTCAAAAGTTAAAAATTACATACACACCATATCACGGAATGTGGAGTAAAATAGGTACTATCACCCAAGTACTTGTTTTAACGCATACTCCGTTGTATAGCGCAGTGCGTATCTTTTAGGGTTTTTTTTATTTATATAAAAAATATATAAGTTAAATGGTCGAACCTCCTTGGAAGCACTTTTGATCAATATTATTAAATTTGTATCACATTAAAAAGTGAACATGAGATGAAATTTGTAGTTCTAATTTGCAACACGCGCACGTGACGCCATTTGGAATTGCTGTTAATTTCCAAAAGTAGTGACTTATCTGTATAATCTCTTATTTCGTATTAAAAATTACTTAAAAAAAGTTTGTTTCATTACCTATTGTACTGTTTTTCCGGAAAATAGTTAACATCGTCGTATGACCAACACGCGGAAGTTGGTTTTTACAAACTCATGACTAAACTAGTAAACAAGTGCCTTTTGGACCAACTTTTTTTAGCAGTCTCCGAAAATTATAAATAAAAAAATGAAAAATAAACATTTTCTAATTTTTCCAACGGGGTTCTATTCTAAAGCCTTTCAAGAATTGCTCTAAGAAAGGAAAAAATCTTACTTTATAGTTTAACAATTATCACACTTGCAATGTTCATGTTCAAGCAAAAAAATATATTAATTAACTATTGAATAACTAAATGAAAAATTGTTATAAAAAAAATTTTCAAGCAGATTATTGTTCATTCATCTATTCAGTTAGTGCCTGAATTTTTTCAATTTTTTATTTTCATATTTAGTATGTTTAAATAATATTTATTCATTAAAGGGCCGATGTGGGTGTGGCTTGCGTAAGCCAGAGTACCCGTTTTCGGCCGTATTTTCATCCCTCTGGGAAAATTATAAATATTGATATTACAGTTTCGGGAGTCGAGACTTTTTATTAGGAAATTTCCTCCTCTTTTCGAATCTGTTTTCAAATTTGAAAAATCTTTATCACTTTTTGTGATATTTGCAAAAAACTAAACCCCCTTCTTTTTTTAGTTAATTGTTAATAAGTTTTATAATTTTTGCAAGCGGAACTTCATTTTTTTTTCAAAAATCATCTAGATGCCATTCCGAATAGAATGACACCTCATTTATAATTTTCGGAGACTGCTGAAAAAAGTTGGTCCAAAAGGCACTTGTTTACTAGTCTAGACTATGAATAATGGTACATACATTCGTTTAGTCGTTTGTAAAAACTAACTTTCCGCATTAGTATCATAATACTAGATTATGATGAAATTTTTTTTGTTAGTGCAAGGTATAAATATGTTTTCTTGTGACACGCAAACGGGTCCTGGATACAGGTGAAGACCAAAAGCACCGCCTAAAGCCGCCTGCTTCGTGTACGCGTGGGCTCTTATACCAAACGGCAACCACTACTTCGTAAACTTGAAGCGATTCCACCGAAACCTACGTACGTCTCTACGATAGCTTATATCTAGAATGTCAGTGAATCTTTAACGTAGTTAAACTGATAAGATCCCAGTGCGCCGATTTGGTACTAAGCCTCGGGATGCAGGGCCGTACCTACCACTTCGTACAGTAGTAGTGATTCCACCGAAACCTACCTATGTTCTTACTAGAGCATATTACTCTTGACTCTAGGTGTGTTCAGCATGGGTCGAGCAGTGCCGCGATCTCGTCGTGGCTATCGGGGCGGACCACGAGCCATCATCGGCTACGGCCGTGCGGGCGACCGGCGAGGAAACCGGACCAGCTCACACATAAAGGCCGGAGTGGGGGGATGAGCACCGTTCAAAGGGGTGCGTGCAGTCGCGGATCCGTTCTCTCATCTCGAGGTGAGATCGAGGTAGCCAGAGAAACCCAGATCTCCGGCAATTCCATGGTGAGACTAGCCCTCAAAGAGGCTGGCCGTCGTCGGTCCGGGCTGAAGGTGAATGCGCGAGCGAGCCCACAGCCCAGACGAAGGACGCTAGAGGATCGGATAGGGGTTTTAGTGGGTATCCCTAACTGCGGCGTGGCAATACCACTTCACACGTGGGGTACTACTGCCACCCTGATCTGGCGAATCCCACACCCGGCCACAGCCTTTCCCCCTCGCGCGGCTTATGGTCCTCAAACAGATTTCCCCTGTACAAAAAAGGTACGTACCTACGTAGATGTAGTAGATTGTTATATGAGGGGTGGAAGTGTCTCGAACTATTAGCGCTATCGCTACGCTCGTGCGTTAAACCATCTCGTGCCTAAATAGGCCTTTCATCAGGAGTTTATCACTCTACTTTTTATTTCGATTATGAGGAAAGAAAATGAAAACTATTTAATTAAACAAACATCAACTAACTCTCTAATGAAATTAGGCGGTAAATCCATATCTAAATCTGATGAACTCACTTAATACGTCATATTATGTATACGTCAAGTAAATGTGTTTTTCTATGGAATTCTACCAGTCAGTATTTTTTGTCACTA
Source organism: Dendrolimus pini (assembly GCA_949752895.1). Taxonomy (NCBI): domain Eukaryota; kingdom Metazoa; phylum Arthropoda; class Insecta; order Lepidoptera; family Lasiocampidae; genus Dendrolimus; species Dendrolimus pini. Next base: position 1,488,719 of record OX457138.1, on the reverse strand, counting down.
ATAATAGTATATATTTAGCTCAAAATTATGTAAATTCATTAATAATTTAATGAAAAGTAATTTTAAAGTCTAAAATAATGTTACAAAATTGTAGATTTTTTTTTATTACAATTTATGCCGCGATGCGAACAGTGGCTGTAAAAAAGTTGGGACATGAGTCGCGTTATCTATGGTTCGCATAGTGTTTTTAATTTTTTGACGGTAGGGAAAATCGTTTCTCAGGGACGAAAAGTGGTGTTCTCATCCCTGTGATCAGGTAACTTCAAGCGTACTTTCCGATTATGATAAATGAAAAGTTAATTTTACTTTAAGTTTTAAGTAGAACTAATGGCTGGTTTGCAGTATCTGTAATGAATGGAAATCAATTTGTAATAGATACATATTTGTGGCCACCGGGGTTGAGACTCTGGGGCCGTGGGGACGCGAGGCTTATCAACTCGTATCAGAGGAAATCGGACTAGGAAGATGTCTCGCGTGTCCAAAAGGATGGCCTGTATTTTGGCCAACAAATAGCGTTGTCATATAGCATGGGAAGGCGGCCAGCATTTTGGGAACAGTCCCCACCGACAGTGACCTGAAAGATTTACAATAACTGTATTAAAAAATCGTTCGCCATAGATCTGATAAACGGAACTCTAAATATGTTTTAATAGTCCAAACCGGATAGTAGTTGTAAGTCAGTCAGTGTGCTGAAAACCTTAGAGGCATTCATTAGTCGGTCTGGATCCAGAATAATTATTAATTTAAAGGTTTAAAAATCCACCAAGCGGAGCAAAATACATCAGTGACGTCAAAATTGCCCAAGTATTTTATAGAACAATTATAGTAATTAATTAGTCATGGAAATCAAAAGATACATTTTTATAATCATTTATATAGTGCTAGCACTTGATTTTACTTGTACGGAAAGTGTTGACGACATAGCTGAAAATGGTAATTTAAATTTTACAACTATCGCTTCCAAATATGGAATGAATATCGAGGAATATGATATAGTTACAGAAGATGGATATATTTTGAAGCTATTTAGAATCCCTGGTGATATCAAACGTCCTGTTCTTCTAGTACATGGTGTAATAGATTCTGGGTACACATTCGTCGTTACAGGTGAAGATTCAATTTCGTGTAATGTAGCCAAAAGTGGATATGATGTTTGGATAATTCATTTACGAGGAGTCATGTATTCTCGAAGACACGTAACACTGAGCCCTACAGATCCAAAGTTTTGGGATTTCACTTATCATGAAAATGGCTTTTATGACTTAGCTGCTACCATTGATTTCATACTGCATACAACTGGCCAAAACAAACTGAGTTCTGTCGGACATTCCCAAGGAAACACAATATTTTTCGTGCTCGGAGCAACAAGACCAGAATATAATAATAAAGTAAAAATCTTAGTTGCGTTGGCACCAGTTTGTTATTTGAGTCACTTAGCACCTCCATTATCAGATCTGGTTGAGAGTGGTCCTATTTTAAATGAATTCCTTATAGCTTCAAAGCAGGAGGAATTATTTGCTGACAATTCACTTTACAAAATGATGATCAACAATGTTTGTAAATTGCCTCTTATGGGTTATTCTTTGTGTAGTAGATTATTTTTTGCTATAGCTGGTGAGGATCGGGAAGAATTCAGTCCAGAAATTTATTACGCAGTAATAGGGCATTACCCTGCAAGTACATCAAGAAAGAACGCAGTACATCTAATGCAGAACGCTGCAACAAAAGAATTTGCCTACTTTGACTACGGTCCAGAGAAAAATATAAAAGTTTATGGCAAGGAAATACCACCGAAGTATAATTTAACTAAAGTTACGATGAATGTAGCATTGTTTGCTGGAAAAAATGATAAATTATCCCCCATGAAGGACGTATCTACGTTAAGGAAGAGTTTACCAAACGTAGTGGAGTATAGAATAATGGAGCCAAAGAAATTTAATCACCTAGATTATGTTTGGGGGAAAAATATTCTCAAATATGTAATTCCTCACCTCTTGAACGTTTTAAATCGATTTAACAAGTAATTATTATTAAATAATTGAAAATATAAGAAATAAAATGTTTGTAATATAATAATCTGTTAAGTGATCTTTAGCCGAATAATCCCCGGGAACCCTATCTCAATTTCATTCAGAAAGCAGCCTATGTTTTGACCCGTGATATACTCAAGACACGAAGTGAAGCGCGAACCTGCAGGAAAAAATAAAAACTCCATTTTCTATTTTGAAAACTACCTGATTGTAAATAGTGCATTCGATATTATATTATTTCCAATTTAAAATCAATGTACAAATTCGTACAATACAAAGATTCTTTATACAAATACATAGTATAATAGTATACAGGTAGTTTGTTCGGAATTCTTTCAGAAGTATTCTTTCTCCGTTTGTTCGTTCGTCGTTCGTTCATTATACAAATTGTAGGTTCTAATTTATTTTATAAACAACTTTTGTCTGATGTATGAAAAAACGTTGGTATTTAACTATTGAAGAATATAAACATAATAATACAATTAGTACAAACAAATTGTTTTATTATGCTATTTCTATTAATTATGTTATCTTTATTAATCTGCCTGGTCGGTGTTTATTAATTCATAAACAATGGCTTGGGTTCACATCAAAACATGTAACATGGCTGTGGGTCTGTCGCAGATTCATAAAGCGGCTTCTAGCATCACTCGACGTCGTACGTCGCTTTCGGCGTCGGATTGAGGTCATGCCGATGGTCAATCTCGAAACGACTAAACGCGCGTCAGTCAGTTTGTTTCTTATGCACTTTGTATGATTGACCGATTTTTATTGCTAAGCTGGTAAACATGCTGATGGTCCACCTAATGGAAAGTGGTTACCGAACCCATAAACGTTTGCAACACCAGGGGCCAGAGATAGAGGGCATGGGGAATGGAACGGAATAGGAGGATGGAATAGGTAAATAAGGCGATAGGATAGGGGACAATTAAGTGGGCGATCGAAACTCTCACCCATCGTACGAAAAACGACAAGCATGAGGCTAACAGTTTCACGTTAATATTATGGTCGTTACAACAATGGGTCGTGCTTGTGATTGACAATGGAAGCGGCCTACAACGCGTGGACATCGCGCACGTCGTACAATCTGGGATAGAACAGTCTAGTCATGATATCTTCATATGAATGTTTATCTTTATGTCCTTTATAGAATCGAAAAGTATACATTTGATCATGTGATGATCATTAGCAAAGTTGTTGTGCATGAGCCAGAGAAGGTTTCTGAGTTGGTTCACAATTGGACCCGGTAGGTGGCGCTGCTGTCGGCAAATCGATTGAAGCTTTTCCGGGCAGGACGACGTCTGCCGGGACAGCTAGTATACTATATATTAAAAACTCAAGTGAAATGGCATAATAAGTAGTCGTCAGTCGCGTACATCGTCACGCCGTACGCGGCTTACGTCGTTTATAAGCTAAAGTTAAAATAACCATTTGTCTGCATATTGTAATTAATAATTTAACGCAATCATTAACATTGACGAAGGTGGAGCAAGATTATTAAGATAACCTTGTAAATATGCAGATGTACGTTGTTGTCTTAATAATTTTTCACATGTGCTACTAAAAAACTAAAACCAGAAATTAACTTATTTTATTGCAATGGTTAAAGACAAGTCTTCAAGCATCTTATGGCAGTGAAGCGAGACCTGCCCTTGAGCAAAACGAGTAATTCTGAACTGAAATAAGTATGTTTTGGTGGAGTCACGCGGAAGGACCGCGTGAGGAACTACCGCATTTTTACTATAGTGCGAGCAAGATAACTCTGCGCGCGACTGGTGGCGTATTTAATGTTGCCAGTTAAACCTCTCATAATTCCAAAGACCACATGTAGCGGAAAACGGGATCATGAGTGAATATTTTTAAACTAAAACTTACTTTCATAAATCATTATTTCTATTTTAAACAGTTTAAATAGGTACTTAGTTATATAATTACAAAATAGTTATGATCAATTAAGTTACATAAATATAAATTATTTTCCAAGGATGAAATTTATTTATTATAATTAATGTTTCATCTTTTATTATTCAATCTATAAATAAACAAAAAAGGAAAAATTAAAAGTCCACAATAACCTTGTAAGTCTTTTATTCAATATATAGTAGATATTTTAGATTTGGAGTAAGAATGGTCTTGTAATGGGTCAATACCTTCCATTTGAACATCTTCATCAGAAAACACGTTATATAAATATCTTGGTTTAAGTTATGGTGAACAATAAAGAGTTTTCATCCATTCATTCATGCTAGATTCTTCATCAGAAGAGTTGGTCAGTCGTCTGTGACATTAATTATAAATTTATCCATTTCTATATCCATTAGTCATTAGTCTGATTCAAAATACTTGTCCTCAATTTTTTCTAAATGTAGACATACATTGAGCCACTCTTCTGTGGTTATGTTCTAATCTAGTCAATCACAATTGCCCAAATGTTTTTTTATTGGATTGAGATCACAGTGGTAAGGCGGTAAACGCAAAACCTCGTCCCCATGTTCATTTAATAGTTGTTTATAGCGCACTTATCAAAATCGTCTAATCTAAATCATCTATTACTTTTTTCCGGTTCCTTTTTTTCTGGGTATCACAATTTTTGAAGATGAAGCTACTGCAGCAATACCCTCTTTAGTTATTTGGGTGACAGTACGTTCGGAAACACCTATAACAAAGTAAGAATAATAATATAAACAGTGTTACAGGTAATCAGTTAAAATTTAGAAATTAGAATCCTCTCAAGGGCAGTTTTGTCTGTTGGAATACAATAGGGCAATTTTGTTATAGAATAGCATAGCATTAGGACGATAATAGGGAAATACAGTAAGTAAATACGTGCTAGAAAATCACAACAAACTTTACGTTATGTTGTTTCAATATATAGAAAATAATGTTAATCCAACAAAACGTTACAATATTTACGTTTTACAAAGTTTTTCGTTAAGTAGAATTATGTAGTTTACACTGTATTTGTACACGTGTAGTAAAAAGCTAATAGCAAAACCAGAAAATAAAGATAGTTTTAATGTAATGGCAACCCTAAAACTAACCTGTCAAATATGCAACGCGGGCTCTGACTTTGTAAAACGAAATTGTAGGCCCGTTATTGTCTCGTTCTTCTTCACAATCACTTTTTACCTTCAAGATAATATCACGGCCAGCACTTTTAATCACTTTCGGCATGGTGATAGCGACTATTAACTTTTAAAATAATAAAAACACGGAACACAACACACTCTCATATCATCTGACGTAAACAACAAGATGGCGGCATATGGATTAGTTCCGACTTCTGCCGCGCGCAGAGTTACCTTGCGCGCACTATAGCCTTCATGTCTGTAAAAAGCAGAAAAAATGCAAGAGACTCGCCTACACTGCGGCTACGTAATGTATTCCAGTTCCAGCTAGTTATATAGTGTACAAATATCTAGCCATGCCATCAGGTCCCGGGAGAAGAGTTAGATTTTATTGCGTGAGTTCAGCAGATAGGCAGACGACCCATCTGATGGAAAGCGGTTACCACCGTGTATGAATATTTGGAATACCAAAGCTGCTACCAATGTGCCGCCATTCTCTAAAAGGAGGGTTGAATCTGGCCACTAATGTCGGAACATAACTCGAGATCAAAAGTGGTAGCCATCCTGTCGAGCAAATGTCCACCTGGCTGTGGCTTGTTTTGTCGGCTCTTACGACAAGCTATCTGACAGCAGGAAATTGTATTCTTTCTTCTTTCTTGTATAAATAAGTAGGTCCAAGAAGGGATGATATAATGGCCGTCCATAACCATGTTGGACATAGGCTACGTTCCAGGACTCACAACGACCACGTTCACGACCGCGATTTTTCCCGCTCCACTTGCTTGCGGACATTAAAATCACAGCAAACGAATTTAATAAGTTAAGTAAGTTGGAAGATATAGACTTATTTACTAATAGTGTAGCATTGTTTAGCGCAAAGTTGGTCAAATTCTATTCAAACTCGGATTTATCAGTTTAAGTACCTTATATCTATGCACATTTTTATTATTGTTTCTTTGTATAATTTTCTTTTTTTTCTCTTTTTATTTTGACTGTTATCTGTGGAGGCTTATTAATAGCTTTTCTAAATCTATATTATATTTAGTCATTATTAATGATAGCTCTTAGCCCCCCAAATAAAATAAAAAAAATATTTCTAGTGGAACGGATTATGGAGCGTTGATGTCATAACGACGAAATACACAAATGTCATTGGTTGATTTTAAAATCAATAGAGAGAATCAATGCTTTATGGTCAACGCTCATCTCCATATATTCAATGTACTCTGTGGCTCACTTCTACCCAGACATTGGTCGTTGTGGGGGCTGTGATCGAAAATGATGACGTCATTAGTGACCTTTTAGCCACGACCATAACGGCTGTAGTTGCCATGTCGAATAAGTGGTTAACGGAGCATTTTGGGCGTTGTGAGCTACGGATGGAACGTGCCTTATATGATATGTTGTCACAGCAGTCGGGGCACTATTAATTCAAACATATTGCATGTGTAATAAAACTAAGTTTTAACGGTTTTAAGAGCGGTAATTTATTTGGTTTTGATTATCCTCGCGAAAGAGAATCGTTTCATACCTAGAATGATGCGTGAGGCTATTGAAATCAAAAAACACCCAATTTCAATAGAGAAGATGGTTGGCAAGTACCACCTGTTTGGGATCCGATCATCAAAACTATTAAGACCCAAACCCAGCAAAAACTAACTGCCAGGCCTCAAGACACTGTGAGCTCTTTCTGCGTGCAACGGAGCACAAACCAACTTGACTGATAGATTCTTTTATTTTTCCTTCCACCCATTTTATAATATAATAAATATAATATTATATAAAAATTTTAGAGCTAGGGCATGTTTGCTGAAGAGTTTCTTGCGCCGCTTCTTCTCTTCAAGCCATAACATGTTTTGAAGCGGTGGTAAATTAGGCTCCCATAAAGTAAATAATAACTATAAACAAAATTTAAACTAAATAATTAAAATGAATAAGTTGGCGGTAGGCTAAATAAAACTTTAACAATACTCGTTGACAATTGTCATCTTTGTCTTCCGTGACCACGGCAATTGAAAAGCGGCCGAAACGTCGGAATAACCAAAATCAAATAAATTACCGCGCTTAAAACCGTTAAGACGTAGTTAAGAGCGTGATAAGTGACAGAATGCGTTGATAAAATGCTCTTTTTCTCTTCCTAAATAATTTTATAAAATGCAATAAAAATACTGTTCTAAATTTTTATATTTCATTTCATCTGGACTTTTATACTATTGTCAATAAAATGTATTTAAATCAATCTTACTAGTAACATTAAAATTCGTAAGCGCCATCTATACTTCTCAATAGAAATGATGTAGACACATGGATAGTTAGAAATATGAAGATTCATTGTTCAAGTTAAGTGCTCGCTCCATTTTCCTTTTCTATTTTTTTTATTTAGCCGTATTATGTCTTATCAATTATTATTATTTATTTTATAGTTCTTATCTATACAGATAAATAAAAGTGAAGTGCCTGTTTGAAATCTCAAAATAAATAAATAAAAAATCGGACCAGGAGATTCCGAAAATGCTATTTATAGAATTTTTGTCTGTCTGTCTGTGTGTCTGGATGTTCCGGCTAATCTCGGACACAGCAGGATCGATTTTGACGTAATTTTAAATATATATATTATAAATGCAGATAGCTGATGTTATAAGAAGTACCTTAGGCTACGTTTTTAGGGTTCCGCGAAAAAAAATCCAAAAGTATATTTGTCTTTCTGTTTGTTATCCTTTTATGAACAGACTATTGAACCGATTTGGATGAAACTGGGTACATATGTTATTTTAATATCGAGGGTGGCCAAGAACTACTTTTCATCCCGAAAAATGAGATAGTTTCCAATATGAAAATATATTTGGCCGAACGGGCCTAAATGATCAAACGGCTGAATGACACAAATGGTCGAATTGACCGAAACGACTGAAATGGCTGGAATAGCCGAAATGGCTGAAATGACTGAAATGGCTAAAATGGCCCTAATGACCGAAATGGCTGAAATGAATGAAATGGCTGAAATTGCCCAAATGGCCGAAATAGCTGAATTGACTGAAATGGCTGAAATGGCCAAAATGGTTTAAATGGCCCAAATGACCGAAATGGCTGATATGGCCCAAATGGCCGAAATAGCTGAAATGGCTGAAATGACTGAAATGACCCAAATGGGTGAAATTACTGACATGGCCCAAATGGCTGAAATGACTGAAATAGCTGAAATGGCCGAAATGACCGAAATGGCCTAAATGGCCAAAATGACTGAAATGGCCCAAATGGCTGAAATGACCGAAATGGCTGAAATGGCCCAAATGGCCGATATGCTCAAAATGGCCGAAATGGTCGAAATGGCTGAAATGGCCCAAATGGCCGAAATGGCTGAAATGGCCCAAATGGTTGAAATGACTGAAATGGCTGAAATGGCCGAAATGGCCTAAATGACCGAAATGGCCCAAATGGCTGAAATGACCGAAATGGGTGAAATGGCCCAAATGGCCGAAATGGCCCAAATGGCTGAACTGACCGCAATGGCCGAAATAACCGTAATGGCCTAAATGGCCAAAATGACTGAAATGGCCCAAATCGCTCAAATGACCGAAAGGCCCAAATGACTGAAATGGCTGAAATGACCAAAATGGAAAATCACAAAAAACCTACCCCATTTTTTGGGATAACCCATAATATTGATTACATAAATCCATTATACCGAATTTTAACTAAATCGGTTCGGTAGTTTTTCCGTAAAAGGATAACAAACAAAAAGACAAATATATTGTTATCCCGGAAACTATTCCATATTTCGGGATAAAAGCATCCTATGTTCATTCTCAGCATCGAAAATATATATAAAATGAATTTCAGCCAAATCGGTTCAGTAGTTTTTCCGTGAAAACGGAACAAACAGACAGACAGTTACTTTCGCATTTATAATATCAATAGGGATAATAGGGAAGGGATAATATGAATTCATTGTTGTTCCATAGTACAATGAAATGATTTTTATAACATTTACATCTAAAAACTAATATCATTAGAATAAAGTTTAACTGTATCAAAATTACTTACAAAAAGAGAAAAAAAAATCACCTGTGTGCGGGATCGGGTCCTCAACCTCCTCACTACCATAGTAATAGAAAACCACTAGGCCAAACATGTTTAATATTAGGTGTCGAATTTTCAATACGTATTATCCACGTGAACTTCTCTCACTTTAGGATGTTTTGTCTCGCTTCCGCTTGTTCTCAGCCGCATGAATAGTGTGATATCGGTGCCGTGCAATGTTCGTTAGCTACGTATATACCTATTTATGTTAGGTAGCGTATGTTCGGTGATATACAATATTTTACCACACGCACGCACGCCTTAAACTGGCGCTGTCCCATCGAAGTAAACATTGGTTGCGCGGGGGTAAACTATGTGAAACACCGATTTGAATGAGTAGTATACAGGCTCTTAAACGTTTTCTTATGTATATAAGTCGCGAAAACTTTAGAAAATATTATATTGCATGTAATTATGGAAACTGGTGTCATCAAGATTTCAAGAATAAAGTCGTATTGACTATTGAGAAATTATAAAGCAAGTCATTCTCCATATATTCAATATACTTTTTGCAAGTCATAATGAGCTTAATTGAGAGCGATGACGCTACTACAGATTTAATTAGTCAAATATCTCGGATATTCTACATTTCCTCATAAACTTAAGTGATTATTATAATTAATAAATGTAGACAATTTTAAAATATTTATTGTGTATTGGCCATTTTTTAATATTAATTCTTTATTGTACTCTTTGATATTAATAACAAAAAAATGTCCGTAATGTCAATTGGTGTTACATTCAGTGTTGTCAGATGAATATATTTGTTACATTTTTGATAACTTGGTCCCGTAATCTACCATTTAATCGGATTTCGGAAAAATATAATATATCTACGCCATAAAAAGTAGTTTTATTTATTTATGTTTAAGTACGCTTGTTAAATCTATACAACTAAATAAAATTGAAGTGTCTGTTTGTAATTTCATATTAACAGCTTTTCACTAAATGCATATTATGAGTATTTACGGTACGTACAAATAAAACCATCTTTTTAAATTTTTGTCTGTGTTTGTTCCTGATAGTTCTCAGAAACGGGACGGGCTTTTGACGGGACTTTTACTCAACTGGTATATTAACTCGTGCGCGACAGTGTTCCCAGAAGACCATGTCAATTAATTAATTAATTAATTTTTTTCAAAAACCCCAGAAATAAGGTTTTTGAGAAAAAAAATCCCCAAAACAGTTTTTACTTATTTTAAAGGAGAAGTAAAAAAGCAAAACCACCGTCATAGCGAAAACGACAATAATGACGTCATCATTTTCGCTCACGGGGCGCTCACAACGACCCGTATCAATAGGTGGGTTAAATAACCATTCCACTTGAGATTACGATTGTGACGCCAGCAAATAAGTGGAACGGGAAAAACCGCGGTTGTGAACAAGATCATTGTGAGTCTCTAACGGAAAGTAGCCTATGAGATACGCCGCATACGAGTAGAGACGGCATAATAAATAAATAACGTAAATGAACGAACGAATGAATTGAATTATTAAAATGAACTATTGAATTGAACTATGATTCACTAGTAGAGTATAATTCTTAGATAAAGTAATAATACCGTATTGTGACTTAGATATAATCATTGTAGTGATGAGAATTGTGTTAGTAGATGAATTATTGATACTTAAATATTTCACCAAATTTTCTCACAACAAAATATTTCCCCCCGAATCCCAAATCCCCAAAGAATCTTTACCCCCGAATCTCCCCCCCGACGTCAAAAAAACCCCCGAATTTGCAGGGCATCCCCCATCTCGCAACAGTGGTGCGCGATAATTTGGTAAATGGTACCTGAGCGTTCTGACGTCACTGACGCGGGTGACGCGTCTCGCTCGCTCGTATACCGTTGTTAACTCTCGACAAGCAAGAGCCGACTCACAAGTACTCACAAGTCACAATTAAATTAGTAACTAATTATCTGTCATAATCTTAGACCATTCAACCAAAGGACTAGCCTCGTATGAGCATACCCCTCCGCCAAGGTACAAGATTATAAAATCTAACGCATTTATAAAAACTAGTTCAATAATCGATTTCTAACAGTCTTAGTATCGTTATCGCTGTGTGAGGAGCTCCTCAAAAATGCCAACCTGTGCTGTTAACGTGTGCGATAAAAAGTCAAATACCTCAAATCTAGAAAAAGATGGTGTAACATTTCATATGTAAGTATTTTCTTGTCTAATTATTGCTTATTTTTAATAAAATAACTTATAGTTGTTTATTAAACTTGATGTTTAAAACATCGATTCTATAACCGAATTAATGAAATATCTCGCATCGACTTCCGACGAATCTCTGTTTTACTTTGAACTGTTATTGCGAAGAAATTGAGTCTATATTTGTATAACAATGCCCAAATAACAAAATATTGAAAGTCTTGCCCACTTCACACACACACACACACACACGAGACTAATGCGAAATTCTTCAAGAAATTATAGTCCTTATTGCGTTGGAGACTAATTTGAAATTTGAATGTCGAAGTTTGTTTTTTGGCTACACGAAACTACCTATAGTGACGTATAATCTGTACATATAACTCGTGTCGATATCGATAAAACTACCTTTGATACTGTTAGTCGAAAATATGTTATACTAATAACAACCCACTTTTAGGGTTCTATTGTAAAATAAGGAACCCTTATGATTTCGTCCGTCTGTCCGTCTATTTTCCGAGATTAGGTCTACACTGCTGAAATTTGGTACATTTAACTGTAACCTATACTAAGAAAAATATTTAAATGTGAGAGTTTTTTTAAGTATTGCTCCCACAACATGAAAAGTTACGATGGTAAAGAGTACTGCTTTTACCCCATCGAATCGGGTATCGTTACCGATCTTGAGAGTCTACCTGTTTCTTGATCAGCGCTCCTATATAATCTACCTTGTGAACATAGGGTTAACGGTATTGCAGCGAAGGGTAAAATATAAAGAACGGAAATATTATGTTTTATTCATTTAATAAATTTTATAATTTTTCACTATATCAATTCTTTTATTTCATATCAATACTTCGGCTTGAGTATGTCTGTCATTCCTAGACATCACAGCTTCCAGCCATGGTTACCCGGGAAAAGGGTTGTCGCGGCGGTTATGCCGTCGAGATGGGGGCGCGGCGTGTTCCGTGCGCACTCACCTCTCCTCTCGCGAGGCGCGTTACAAACCGCCCCACGCTCGGATTAATATTTTTTTAAACATTACTAATTGACATGTAACCTCGAGTCAAACCGTGATCATAGCTGCTGTAAAGTAGCCGAAACGTTGGCAAAATAAATAAATATCGCGCTTAAAACCGTAAATAACGTAGTTTTATTTAGGTGTCAATGTCAAAGAAGCAAGTGAGGTGTGTAAGAATAAGCCTGTATGGCGCTCTGTTGTTCGTGCCTACCCCGCAAAGGACCTGGCGTGAAGTTATGTATGTATGTATGTTATTTATGTGTAACAGTCGCGAATATCTAAGAAAAAATACTATAAATTAAACCTATACTTTAGTTTTATTCCACTGTCATCATATCTGTAGTATTCAAAATTATTATTCCTAGTAAAAATATCGACATTAAAGTATCGATATTTACTATCCCTATGAAATTCACCGGTTTGTACAGTAGTAATACCAGCATTTTTTTCCTCAAAATATAGGGCATTTAAATTACGTTGCAAGTAAATATTTGAATTATATGTACATAATTATATATTATGTTCATGGATGTTTTTAGCGATTAGGATTTACATAAAATTGTGAAAGTGTTAATATCACACATCACAATTTTCATCACACAATAACTAAGATTTTATTTCAACTAGTGCTAGTTTAATAAATCATCAATGTGGTACTGTTTAATTATTACAATATTAAAGTTTATTTCATAATCCAATATTATAATAAAAAATAATAATGAATATTTAGTCAATTATGATTAAATTACGAGGCAAATTGAATAATGATATGGCAATTTCTTGTATTTTGAAATGTGTGAGTCGTCTTTGTGTGCGTAACGAGTGTAAATATACACTGTTTCTAAACTAGTTTTGAAGATTTGTACATGTTTGCGTTTATGACAACACAAATAATATTTGGGTGTATGCGATTGTTTCAATGTGTGCTTTACTCTTCCGCCCGCAGCAAATGGCTGAATTATTTGTTTGCAAAATTAGACGCGAGCCTCGTCCTTCGGTTAAATGGTCTAAGGTCATAATCTGTTCTAAGGTCATAATCAAGATATCTCGAGATATCTTCATAATCGAATGATTTCATTAGTATAACTCATAATCGCCCCACCTTTAACATTTCGCGGGCTTCAAGCCAGAGGGGCGTATAAAAAAAAAATCGTTTTTTTAAATTAAGTCTATCATTTATATTGTTATCGATACACCACCTCTGTTTTTTTCTTAATAGTAGGTTAATTACTTTGGAAGATATTAATAAAATACTTTTAGACGTATAACTGAAGTATAACTTAAGTCAGATATTATTTTCATGTCAGAAAGACGTACCGTGGTCGTAACTACGAATGACGAATTGTGTATCGAACCACAAAGACGTACGTACTTACGATTATCGATTTCTATATGACCTACCAATATAATGTCGGGCCATATTGACGTCTTTTCCTTCTAGAATGTTCTAGTTTTTTCTAAAAGTTCTAAAACTAACTAGATGGTTCCACCATCACTCGCCACACTACCCCCTCCTAAAACGTGCTCGTCCCGAGCATCGTTAGAGCCATTGTAACGAACCCCCTTTTTGAGTCTAGTGACTATGGAATGACATACTCAAGCCGAAGCATAGAGTGAGAAATAAAAATTTATAAAGTGGAAATTAATAAAATTTATTCATAGAATAAATCTTGTAATATTGGCCATAAATCGTAATCATCTAGTAGCAGGAACCCTCGTCGCAATACCGTTAACCCTATGTTCACAAGGTAGGTTATATAAGAGTGTTAATCAGAAGACAGGAAGACTATCAAAGGTTGATGTAAAATATATATATATAATATTGTAGTAGTATATTGTAAGTGTAAAATGCTATGCATTTTATGAATTATGATAAATATATTACTCATGATATAAGCTCGTCACCTGAGTACGCCCGTGCCTTTATTTTGCCAAAAGATATTCTAATGTAGATTCATAACAAATTATATATTTTTGTGTAAGGCACCCCTCCTAACCACCTCTCTGTTATGCCACCGCATTAGCTATCAGTAAAAGAGCTCATATCGAGATAAAAGAAGAATCTCCAATTTTTTAATTAAAATTTATTGAATCAATTATAAACATTATCTAAAACTAGCGTCGGTTCACAACGTACTATTGCTGGCGAGAAGAGCCGACAAGAAACTCCCAGCAGTACGATCTATCCATTTAAAAGAAACCCGTTTGGAGTGCCTTGTGTGTAAAATGAGTTGGAAAAGCCAAAAGACTTAAGTGAACATTTCATCTTAAAGTCACCTTTCCAAAATATCAAATAATATCGTCAATATGAGGAACGTCACCTCAGAGACCTCCCCTGATGCAGTAATAAAGATATCACAGTAAATTAAAGATAAAGGTTAATTGAAGTTTAAATAGTGATACTCTCTACATCTCGTAAGATTCCCATCCCTAAATTATCAGAGTAAGAGTTTCAGAATGTCTCTCTATGAATTATAAGTAAATTTTAAGTTAAAGTTTGGCGAGAGACAACTTCACTCATATTATAGATTCCCTTGTCAAAGACAGGTTTCAGGTTTGCCGTGAAAGTAAAAATGAAATTGAAAGTTAAAGTAAATTAGCAAAACCTTACATCCATCTAGTGACCCTAGCACCCAAGAGATGAGAGCATAGCACCGTAAAAGTAAAGTTTAAGTTGAATTTAACGTAAAATGGTGATACTTTGCATCAAAGATGCCTTCCTTGGTAACAATACTCAAATGTAAGTATTTTTAATCATCCTTTCCAATTCAGTCAAGTCCACTTGGCCTAACTACATCTAAGACTCTCATGAAGTCACATATCGTGAAAGAAAATAAGTTTCGATACGATTGATCCTCCTGCAACACGGTAGCTCATCCCCCTAACCAGCTAGGGCGTCATCGAGGTGCCCACGCGCCTCCAGGCTGATCCGCGACTTAACTAGTTCCAAACCTTCAGTTACCAATTCAGTTAATCTTAATATGTGAAACCATTTTTAGTCTCGTGAATACACATATTATAAAACAAACTAAATTTGCTTAAAAGCTGTACGCGCGGTAAACCTGGATAATTGTCGAATAACCATCCTAGGTTTGTCGGTACCGATAAGCGTTGAGTCGTGAATTCAACGCCCAAAGTTCCAAGGTTCTAGAAGACCCGGACCTAACCTGACTTATTATGAAAACATCCAATATGTGTTTTCACCCCATCTCGTCACTTCAGTTTGTAATAATATTTAAATGCCTATTTTATACACATTTGGTAACAGTAGAGCTGCTTGTTTAAGAAAATATAATTAATCAAAAGAAACCTTTAATAAAAATTTAAATTGTAATCAACAACTCCTTTGCACCAAACAAAGCCAAGTGCCAAAGTAGACTCTCTCAACAAGAAAGTATTTAAAATATTAAAATTCAATAAAAATTAAATAAACTTTAAATTTTCTAAAGTCAATTAGCCTTCCCATATAGAATGCGTGATTGTTGTATAGTGTAATGTAATAATGTAGTGTTATAAAACCATATATAAATATATACACATATAAAAATAGACTAATTAATAAATTATAAATCAAGACTCCGACTTCACAGCCATAGGTCAATAATAATCCCTTCGACATCAGAACCAATGAAAACTCATTACGCAGGCTGACTCCAAGCTCACTGAAACAGAAATAATCGGACAATAACAATCAACGCTCCAGCTCTAATCAGCAAACACAACAAGTAAGAGTCCATAATCAGGTCCAACAACGTGTGTGCAACAGCAAGACAAGAACTCCTATAAGTCTCCATTGACATATAATTAATCACCCATAGTAAAGTACCTAATAATCATATTACTTGAAAGAATCATCAAAATCTCCCAATAGTTCCCGGCTATGAAGAAGTAATATTATTTAATTAAGTTTCCTAAGACAATATTATATTTAAGGATCCTTAAATGAAATTAGATTAATATATTTTATCCGCAAGAGACTATGTATCATAACTCCTAAGTAATGTATTAGCTCACTGAGACTTTATAGATAACCCTTAGTCATTTAGTTAACTATGAAACTAAAACAATGTACAAACAATTCTTATCTGTTAATAACGCACAAGTCAATTAAGACATACTTTAAATTATTTTACCCTTATATAGCTCGTTCTCCATATAATATATAAATTAAGGACAGTAATTAATTAAGTTCTAAAATATATAGGACAGTAGATAGTAAACGACCCTACCTATCTTTACATAAGATTAAGTAAGATTTCATATTAAAGGCTTATGTATTTCTATATCATTTATGCCTAGACAAATTATAGAAACGTTCCTATAATATTATAGTTTTGAAGAAACGGACCTAAGGAACCCTAATACTTCTAAAGACTACCGACTAAGTGTAACAAAATCAATGTTATTTATAATATGTATTACTAAGAATAGAAGTTATTTGTAACTACACATTACTAATCAGGCTCTTAAGATTAATTCAAATCGTATGCATACGAACAATTATTATTAAACTACTAATACATTACAAAAGACAAGAATGCGTTGTCACGTTAGAAGAACGTCTGAAAACATAACAAGCAAGATATCAGGTAAGTCTACATGGTTAGTAAAACTATTAATGTATCAAATAAAACATGAAAACTTAGCTTGGTTCTTTGGCGAAATTTATAACATTCGTTTCCGAAATTTACATTGATATTATGATTGATTTATTTTTAACAGCGATTAGTTTATCCATTTAATTCTCAATTAGATTTTCTCCATCTGAAAATATATAAAACACAAATTTTTCCGAGAATTCTTTTCATTGTCTTGTTCTGTCAAAAACGAATAATCAAGTCCTTTCTTTTCTCTGTCAAAGTTTCAAACTAAGAAAAATTCGATTATATCATACAAAGAGATTAGTAGTAAATACATATATTATGCGAAATAAAGGAGGGAATACATTATATGGAGAACAGCCATTCCTTTATAAAAAAATAATAATTAATAAGTGAGAAAATAATAAATACATGATGATGCGTACCGTCACACCACCCCGAATTTAAATTGGTAGCTTGCGGATAAATTAAATTCTAACCTAAGGTACGATCATCAAATAATAAATTGATAACACCCTGTATATAGCCCTATAAGTTAATAACATCCTGCATATAACCTTAATCTAAATTAATAACATCCTGTATATAACCTTAATCTAAATTAATAACAACCTGTATGTAACCATAGATTAAGTTAGTAACAACCTGTATATAACCTTAACCTAAGTTAATAACACCCTATATATAACCTTAATCTAAGTATTAGCCGTCCTTTGCACCTCACTACTATTATATCTCATCCCCAAAACAAAACAAAAAAAAACGAAATCACCCCTTCAAGCTTTAAATTTATAGACATAATTAATCACCCCATATAGCATGAAACCATAAATATGTAACAAACATAACCCACAATTCAAAAAAAACATAAAACCCCTTCATAAAGAAAGACTTCAATAGCTATTCTCCTTAAAAAAAATCACAAATGTCCTTCTCCTCAACATACTCTATCCGAAAGCTAAATTGCCCTAACTATAATATCCACCAAGTTAACTGATTATTGCATAATTCCCAAATTCTCAAAAATCAAAGCTTTATGGTCAATCCTAATTACTAGTTTAATAATCGCATGGCCCGAGGAAAGACACTTAAATACTCTATCTATTTTCTTAGGTATAGGAAATTTCTGTATAAACTCTATTTTTTCCTGATCAATTCTAATATCTGAAGTTGATATACTATCTTAACTTCCTTACAAAAGAATTTACACCCCTACTATTACATGTAAGACCAGCATCTTGCAATTTCTTTAATTAATATAGTCAAATGTTCTAAATGCTCAGTCAAAGTACCACAAGTTAAAATTACTAAATCGACCAAGTAATTTACACAAAACTGCCTAACCTCTGAGCCCAATATAATATCCATAGCCCGACTAAAACTGCCCACTGAAGTCTTTAAACCTTGTGGAAGCACATTATACATGTATGACTTTCCATTAAAGGTAAACCCAGTATATTTCCTACTTTCTTTAGAAATAGGTATCTGAAAATAGGCATTATTCAAATCAACCACACTAATATATGACACCCCATGAAAGGCATTAAGTACATCAATCTGCATAGGTGGTGCTTCAGATTCCGCTACCATGAACTTATTTATCTCCCGCGCATCTAACAATACACGTAAAGACCCGTCGGGTTTGATCGCAAACGTTAACGGACTACTATAAGGAGTGGAACCCCGCGAAATAATGCCCATTTCAACCATCTCTGCCAATTTCTCCTCCATCTTTTGACGATAAGCATATGGTACAGGATATGACCTTCTTATAAAAGGTGTACTATCTGACATCTTAATCTCATGCTCATAACAATTTGCACGACCCAAAACATTAGAAAATATACTACGAAACCTTCCCAAAACTTGTTTTAATTGACCTAAGTGTACGTCCGATAGCTCTATTCCCGTTTTAATTTCCTTTAACTTTTCTTGGAAGTCTGAATCATCAACATCTCGAGTAGATATCTCTGATATTCCACTCTCAAGGATTATCTTCCTAAAAGGCAAAACTACATCATGTTCATTAATTTTTAAACATAACCCCATTTCAGTACCTTGTAATTTAATTGTGGCTTGAACCAATGATAACCAATCAAAGCCTAAAATCACAGATTGCAATAAATTTGGTACAATTAAAAAGCTAATATCAATAATGCTATCTCCCAATTGAACTGGTAACAATACCATTTGTTGAATCTTAGTACTTTTCTGACCTACTGGACCCCTAATTTGGGTTGGCCTGATGGGCAATAAATCAATTTTACTACATTCTTTCGATATTAACTCCCAAAAGGTGCTGGAAATACATGTAATGTCACTTCCCGTGTCTATCAAACAATTCACTTCCTTCCCAAAGATTTTAACAGTAATTATAGATTTCACTAGCTCAAATTTATCTGGTAAATAAGCATCTTCCTCCTCAAACAAGGAAGATACACACCCGCTTGTCATAACTGAATTAGGATCTACATCTTGCAAATGTAATTTTAAAATATTAGTAAATGTTCCCTCCAAAGCTTCATTAATATAACCTAGCCCTGACTTATCTAATGAGGACTGACCCTTACCTATAATAGGTATAATTATACCAGCATTACAATTGCCTAAGGACTGACCAGGTTTCCACCCATTCGACATCATAATTCTCAACCCTATTAACAACTTATCAGTCCCTCCTATAGTTGATGGGTCGGGCACACTCCCACCAACATTACTTAGTTTAAATTATAATCATAATCTTCATGAGGTATAGTTAAATCTTCTATGATATTAACATTAGCACTGCCCGCTGGAGGTACTTGAACTGGCTTCAAAGCTTGTTTCTTGAATTGCCAACTGGTCTTCGCCTTGTTATTACTGTTATTATTTTGTTCATGTGATGATGAAGGTATCCGCAGTGTAGTATTCAGCACTTCACCCCTGTTAACATTGTCTAGCTTCCTTAGGAATTCCGACGCTTCAATAATAGTCTTGTTCTGACTCGTGGTCCATGCATATTGTACATCTTTAGGGAAGTGATGTATGATATCATTTATGAGTTGTGTCTCTTGGATCGGGTAGGTGAGCATCTTCGCTTGTCCACATAAAGTAATAAAATAATTCAGCATACTAGTTCCAGATCGATTCCATGTGCCATGCACTATTTTCTTACGAAGCTCTCCTTGCTCAGCTTCACCCCAGTATGTTTCTAGGAAATCTCGTTTAAAATCCTCAAAATTGGTCCAGCGTTCTCGGTATACACGAGCCCAACTCCTGGAACCACCATCCAAACATTCTATAATGAGATCAATCTCATTGTTAAATCCCGCTGGCATTCTCTTCAAATAAGCACATAAATCTTCTATGAAGGTAACTGGATGTTGTTTTTGTGATGGAAATTTCGGCTTCTCCAAATTATTAATTGGCATAGTAGGATAATACGCCATCGGCATATGTCTTTCAACAGTATCTGTTTGTGAACAGCATGTCTTCATAGTATTTGATTGTGTAATGTTAGTCTCAACTGGTCTAGATCCCGTTGATCCGCCAGCCACTGATTCAAAATTCTCCACAACTCCCCGAGAGTTGACTCTCCCAGAAGTCAATGTCATATCACTATCCATTTGATTCAATCTCAAGGCCACAGGCCTCTGCGAACCGGCCTCCCCATTATTTGAAGTCAAACTGTTTTCTAATTGGTTAATCCTTGTAAGCAAAGGGTTCAATGTCTGATCCAACATCCTCTTCATAATCCTCAAAAATCTCGGGTTTCCTCCTTGAGTAGTAGTCGTAGGCCTGGTACTCTCCGCACCCCTCGCTGCACTCCTCTTTTCTCTTCTTGTAGCCATTCCAGGTTTCTGAACTTCCTTTGGCATTTTTCTTCACTTTAATAAATTTCTTTAAATTATTCAATATTTATTCTCCAAATATAATGGCAGCAAGATAATAATAGCTCTTCAGCATCAAATGATATGCACTAATCTTCAATTAATATTAATAGAATAGCTCCTTTGCTTATATGAGAGCGCTTCTGCTCTTTGCTTTTGTAGCAATTATATAATACCTCTTGATTTATTATAACTAGCAGTGAACTAGCACTGTTACATCTCTTGGTTCATCCTGAAATATTAGAATTCCATTCTTCAATTATTTCATTCAAATAATTACACAGCGCTAGCAAGCTATAAGTAATCATAAACTATATAAGTTGTGTATATAATATAATTTAAATTATTAAATATTATTCCTAAGTTCGTGCCTCATAACAACATCTGACTTCATCATAGTAGATAATTAATAACCTAACTCCCATCTATAACACAAGGCTGACTAACAATCAATTAACTTCCTCAACTCTATTATTAAAATAAAATTAATAAAGTCCTCAATAAAGTTTCAATAAAATATTTCATTTAATTGAAAATATGCACCCCATAAAATTAAATATGTCTCGCTATATAAATAATCAACAAGAGCAAGAATATCAGCAAAGTCGTTGTGGCGCCCCCATCGGTAAAGTGTTGAACTAATTCGAATGTGAAAAATAAAATTTTCAAAGTCACTTGCAACACCCGTAGTGACAAAAGGATAAAGTAATTGCAACGCTAGAGTTGAAATTCAAAGCCACTGCAGCGCCCATAGTGACAAGGTGACGAACTAATTTGAACGCAAGTACAAAAAAAAAATCAACATCACCATGGCGCCCCCTAACGGCAAAATGTCGAATTAATGTGAACGCAAGTATTAAAATTTCAAAATCACCATGGCGCCCTCTAACGGCAAGATGACGAATTAATACAAAATTTAAATTTCCAAAACCACCGCAGCGCTCCCTAACGGCAAGAAATTGAACTAATCTGGAATTCACTGCAGCGCTCCCTGACGGCAAGAAATTGAACTAATTTGGACAAAATATTTTAAACTAGACCGTCCCTGTGGCGTCCCCTAACGGTAAACTGACAAACTAAATTTGACACATAGTTGAAATTCGCAACGCCACAGTGGCGCCCCCCAACGGTAAACCTGTGGACTAATCTGAACATGAAAGTTAAAATTTTCTTTCACAATCTCAAAATCATTTACCTATAAAATCAGACTGTTAATTATTACACCAACCACCGATCACCCCCTGTCATCTCTGAAATAAATAACAGCCCTTCTATAACCTTTGAAACCTTGCTCCGCCTCACAAGCAACAAATTGTGTATCTATCAGATACACAAGAATAAAATAACTCAGCCCAAAACAGCAGGACTTGTTCACCATCATCAAACCAGACACCTTGGATGCAACCCCTAATTGCTCCCTTCGAACCTGAACGAAATGTACTAAATAGGACACATCATGCTGGAATCTTGGGAACACACACCGAAACATTCCAGGTTTCCTGTAACATTCCAGGATTCGATTCTACTGTCCTAGAACCACTCTACATCACGCCCAGAAGACCAGGTCCTGAAATCCTGGGATCGCGACACCAAATTGTAACGAACCCCCTTTTTGAGTCTAGTGACTATGGAATGACATACTCAAGCCGAAGCATAGAGTGAGAAATAAAAATTTATAAAGTGGAAATTAATAAAATTTATTCATAGAATAAATCTTGTAATATTGGCCATAAATCGTAATCATCTAGTAGCAGGAACCCTCGTCGCAATACCGTTAACCCTATGTTCACAAGGTAGGTTATATAAGAGTGTTAATCAGAAGACAGGAAGACTATCAAAGGTTGATGTAAAATATATATATATAATATTGTAGTAGTATATTGTAAGTGTAAAATGCTATGCATTTTATGAATTATGATAAATATATTACTCATGATATAAGCTCGTCACCTGAGTACGCCCGTGCCTTTATTTTGCCAAAAGATATTCTAATGTAGATTCATAACAAATTATATATTTTTGTGTAAGGCACCCCTCCTAACCACCTCTCTGTTATGCCACCGCATTAGCTATCAGTAAAAGAGCTCATATCGAGATAAAAGAAGAATCTCCAATTTTTTAATTAAAATTTATTGAATCAATTATAAACATTATCTAAAACTAGCGTCGGTTCACAACGTACTATTGCTGGCGAGAAGAGCCGACAAGAAACTCCCAGCAGTACGATCTATCCATTTAAAAGAAACCCGTTTGGAGTGCCTTGTGTGTAAAATGAGTTGGAAAAGCCAAAAGACTTAAGTGAACATTTCATCTTAAAGTCACCTTTCCAAAATATCAAATAATATCGTCAATATGAGGAACGTCACCTCAGAGACCTCCCCTGATGCAGTAATAAAGATATCACAGTAAATTAAAGATAAAGGTTAATTGAAGTTTAAATAGTGATACTCTCTACATCTCGTAAGATTCCCATCCCTAAATTATCAGAGTAAGAGTTTCAGAATGTCTCTCTATGAATTATAAGTAAATTTTAAGTTAAAGTTTGGCGAGAGACAACTTCACTCATATTATAGATTCCCTTGTCAAAGACAGGTTTCAGGTTTGCCGTGAAAGTAAAAATGAAATTGAAAGTTAAAGTAAATTAGCAAAACCTTACATCCATCTAGTGACCCTAGCACCCAAGAGATGAGAGCATAGCACCGTAAAAGTAAAGTTTAAGTTGAATTTAACGTAAAATGGTGATACTTTGCATCAAAGATGCCTTCCTTGGTAACAATACTCAAATGTAAGTATTTTTAATCATCCTTTCCAATTCAGTCAAGTCCACTTGGCCTAACTACATCTAAGACTCTCATGAAGTCACATATCGTGAAAGAAAATAAGTTTCGATACGATTGATCCTCCTGCAACACGGTAGCTCATCCCCCTAACCAGCTAGGGCGTCATCGAGGTGCCCACGCGCCTCCAGGCTGATCCGCGACTTAACTAGTTCCAAACCTTCAGTTACCAATTCAGTTAATCTTAATATGTGAAACCATTTTTAGTCTCGTGAATACACATATTATAAAACAAACTAAATTTGCTTAAAAGCTGTACGCGCGGTAAACCTGGATAATTGTCGAATAACCATCCTAGGTTTGTCGGTACCGATAAGCGTTGAGTCGTGAATTCAACGCCCAAAGTTCCAAGGTTCTAGAAGACCCGGACCTAACCTGACTTATTATGAAAACATCCAATATGTGTTTTCACCCCATCTCGTCACTTCAGTTTGTAATAATATTTAAATGCCTATTTTATACACATTTGGTAACAGTAGAGCTGCTTGTTTAAGAAAATATAATTAATCAAAAGAAACCTTTAATAAAAATTTAAATTGTAATCAACAACTCCTTTGCACCAAACAAAGCCAAGTGCCAAAGTAGACTCTCTCAACAAGAAAGTATTTAAAATATTAAAATTCAATAAAAATTAAATAAACTTTAAATTTTCTAAAGTCAATTAGCCTTCCCATATAGAATGCGTGATTGTTGTATAGTGTAATGTAATAATGTAGTGTTATAAAACCATATATAAATATATACACATATAAAAATAGACTAATTAATAAATTATAAATCAAGACTCCGACTTCACAGCCATAGGTCAATAATAATCCCTTCGACATCAGAACCAATGAAAACTCATTACGCAGGCTGACTCCAAGCTCACTGAAACAGAAATAATCGGACAATAACAATCAACGCTCCAGCTCTAATCAGCAAACACAACAAGTAAGAGTCCATAATCAGGTCCAACAACGTGTGTGCAACAGCAAGACAAGAACTCCTATAAGTCTCCATTGACATATAATTAATCACCCATAGTAAAGTACCTAATAATCATATTACTTGAAAGAATCATCAAAATCTCCCAATAGTTCCCGGCTATGAAGAAGTAATATTATTTAATTAAGTTTCCTAAGACAATATTATATTTAAGGATCCTTAAATGAAATTAGATTAATATATTTTATCCGCAAGAGACTATGTATCATAACTCCTAAGTAATGTATTAGCTCACTGAGACTTTATAGATAACCCTTAGTCATTTAGTTAACTATGAAACTAAAACAATGTACAAACAATTCTTATCTGTTAATAACGCACAAGTCAATTAAGACATACTTTAAATTATTTTACCCTTATATAGCTCGTTCTCCATATAATATATAAATTAAGGACAGTAATTAATTAAGTTCTAAAATATATAGGACAGTAGATAGTAAACGACCCTACCTATCTTTACATAAGATTAAGTAAGATTTCATATTAAAGGCTTATGTATTTCTATATCATTTATGCCTAGACAAATTATAGAAACGTTCCTATAATATTATAGTTTTGAAGAAACGGACCTAAGGAACCCTAATACTTCTAAAGACTACCGACTAAGTGTAACAAAATCAATGTTATTTATAATATGTATTACTAAGAATAGAAGTTATTTGTAACTACACATTACTAATCAGGCTCTTAAGATTAATTCAAATCGTATGCATACGAACAATTATTATTAAACTACTAATACATTACAAAAGACAAGAATGCGTTGTCACGTTAGAAGAACGTCTGAAAACATAACAAGCAAGATATCAGGTAAGTCTACATGGTTAGTAAAACTATTAATGTATCAAATAAAACATGAAAACTTAGCTTGGTTCTTTGGCGAAATTTATAACATTCGTTTCCGAAATTTACATTGATATTATGATTGATTTATTTTTAACAGCGATTAGTTTATCCATTTAATTCTCAATTAGATTTTCTCCATCTGAAAATATATAAAACACAAATTTTTCCGAGAATTCTTTTCATTGTCTTGTTCTGTCAAAAACGAATAATCAAGTCCTTTCTTTTCTCTGTCAAAGTTTCAAACTAAGAAAAATTCGATTATATCATACAAAGAGATTAGTAGTAAATACATATATTATGCGAAATAAAGGAGGGAATACATTATATGGAGAACAGCCATTCCTTTATAAAAAAATAATAATTAATAAGTGAGAAAATAATAAATACATGATGATGCGTACCGTCACACCATGAAATTGATGATATACATGCACTGTTTTTGCAGGGCTGCTTGATGATTTCCGAATTCAATAAGTGCCATCATTAATCCTAGTGACTACTGTGTAAGGTCCTTCCCAACTTGATTGCAATTTTGGAGATTTTCTTTTACGTCGAACAGGATTATGAAGCCAGACCAATGAGCCTTCATCAAAGTCCCTTAAGTGAGGACGTCTATCGTAACGGATTTTCATCCGTTCACTGGCATGTAGATGTTCTATTCTCATATAGTCATGAATTTCTTCTATCCTCCTTCGTAAGTCTTATACATAGTCCGAAACACAACTTGGAGTATTAGGCGGACATCCCGAAAGAAGTTGTACTGGAAGTCGAAGTTCCCTTCCAAAATTAGCACGCGCTGGCGTTGTGGAAGTGCTCTCATGAACAGCAGTTCGATACGCTAAGAGAAAAAGGAAAATGTAGTCATCCCAGTCTTTGCCAGATGCCGTTCTAAAGTTTGGTTAAACCCCTCTACCATTCCATCAGATTGTGGGTGATACGGGTTAGTTCGAGTCTTGTGTATTCCAAATATCTTGCAGGTTTCCTGGGAGGCTTGAGATTCAAAATTGCGATCGTGATCACTGTGAATCTCCAGGGGTAAACCAAATCGGCAGAAAACTTCTTTCGTTAATTTATCCGCTACTGTAGCTGCTTCTTGATTCGGAATTGCAAAAGCTTCCGGCCACTTAGTAAAATAATCCATGACCACCAAAATGTAACGATTCCCTTTATCTGTCGAAGGAAATGGTCCCGCCACGTCAATTGCAATCCGTTCCCAAGGGGCACCCACGTTGTATAATTTTAATCTACCTCTACTTCGTGTTTGGGGTCCTTTCACAGAAGCGCACCTCGTACAATTCCTACACCATTCCTCGACGTCTTCTCTGCAATGAAGCCAGTAAAATTGTTGACGCACTTTCATCAAAGTCCTTTTCACACCAAGATGTCCTCCTGAAGCGCCGTCGTGATACGCCCGTTAAATTTCCGGTATCTTAGACTTGGGCGCTACTATTTGCAAACGACTTTCATTACCAGATGGACTCTCCCATTTTCGACATAATAGTTCTTCATTAAGCACCAGACTATTCCATTGCGCCCAATAGGCCTTAGTTGTTGCGCTAAAATCAGCAATATCACTCCAATCAGGTCCAGATCTATTACACTTTTTCCAAAGCAATATGGGTTTCAGATCTTCATCTTCCTCTTGTGACTTTCGTAGAACATTTCTTACCTTTGCTTGCTGAGGGTTGGATCTAAATTGATTAAGCCCCTTGCTTGTACCTGCCCTAAATTTTAATTGCATTGCATGTAACTAAAGGGAAAGTACTTACTAAGTGCAGTTAAGCTGTAATGCGTTATTCATGTTTTTCATCTTAGATATTTTTATAGCAGGGTATGCTATTTACGTAAACTACTTTTCTTCAATACTCAATTGTAATACTATACTAAGCTTTAAGATTATGAAGATCTCTGCAATTCGCGAATGCTTATGTCCCGATAAGGAAACAATAATTTTATTATCATTGAAGTACTAAAGTGTTAATTACGCTAAGTTTTTGTTTGATTTGAAAAGTTCATTTGTTAAACAGGTTTCTTTTTAAATAATAATATTTTAAACAATTTTTGAGTGTCCTGTTTTATTTCACTACCATCGAAATAAACCTTAAACAGTCTTTACGTCTGTCTTGGAACGAAACTAATTTTATATTTTTGGCAAACCAGTTGGATGTTTAATCTTCAAAAATGGTAGATGTACTGCATTTCATTAAAGAAAAAATATTTATTAATGACATTTTACGATACTTGTACTAAGTTCAGATGTTTTTTTAAATATTTCATTGCATATAAAAGTTTTGTATTATACGTCCATCCGATAAAAGCATTTTCTGAAAGAAAATGACATAAGATATTCCTAAAATTATCGAGCCAAATAGATGTATGTGCAATATTGCGAGTACTGAAATACTTACAAAAAAAGAGCATTTCACGTAATCAAGGAAGTACTTTCATAGATACATGCAAATTTTCAGTTATAGAGATACATTGAAAAAAAACTTATTAAGTTTTTTGTATCTCCTGAAAAGTTGACTTTTGCTTATACGCCCCTCTGGCTTGAAGCCCGCGATTTATATTAGTTGAGCCGAATCATACCGATATATAATACGGAAAACATCGAATAACTTCGATATATCGATGTAATGTATAATATGCAAACTGTAATAGTCAATTTCAAATGTTTGTAGTTTGTGTATTGTTGAATCTTATTTTAGAGTAATGGATATAAGAAAATTGCATAAACATGTATATTTAACTTGTAATAGTTACCGTCATTAGTTTATAGATTTGACTACCGTATCTCAGTCGCAGTACCATTTAAAATAACGTAAAAACTAAACAGTTTTCCTCAACTATATGTTAGTGTAGGTTACCAAACATGACTTATCCGGAGGGAAATGGTGTAACAAATTACGGTAGTTCCAGAGATAGAAGTGACCAAGGATATACTTTGAGACAGACCTTCGAAGATGGTGAGTTTAAGTTATAATTTCGAGGTTTAGAACTACTTGCATAAGGAGGTTATATTTCACACATCATCAGTTTTAGCTTTAGCATGTACTTAAGGCAGTATAAAAGCTTTTTTCATTCATTAATATTATGTACAGGCTTAAAAACTTAAACTGAAGTAAGAATAAATTGGCAACTAAAATGAAGAAACTTTGCATAAACCCTATCCACTGACCACTAAGAAAGAAAGAATGTTTTCAATTTGTTTTATATTTATACTAGCTGTGCTTGCTATGTCGTCAGCATTGAATTTGTTCCCAAAATCCCCTGATTTTAAAACATTCTTCATTGGTGCTCAGCTTCTATTGGTCTTAGCGTGATGATATATAGCCTATAGCTGTCCTCGATAAATGGGCTATGTAACACTGAAAGAATTTTTCAAATCAGACCAGAAGTTCCTGACATAAGTGTGTTCAATCAAACAAGCAAACTCGTCAGCTTTATATATATATTAGTATAAGATATATTAAAAAATTAAAGCATATTTTGATTTTTTACTTATATATGTGCACATATTTCTTTGTGATCTTTGATATATTTTATTATTGAAAGTTGAAAATTTTTGATAATCAATTATGTTAGCTTCACTCGCTTGGATGTGAAGTATCCTGTGTGTATGTTTGTTATTGAATTTACATAATGTGTAGCAAATTTCTTGTTAAACAAATAGTTCTGAAGCACTTTAGTGTGTGGTATAGTTATAGGGCTCATTTGTTTATTATTTGAGATATAAAAGTGAATTTTGTATGGTTATAAAAAAACCACGAAGGCTAAAGTGGGAGTGAAGTGAAGCGGGGCCCTTGCTTTAGCCTGCATGGTTGCTATTTTAGTCTTCTCACCTAAATTAAAAAAGTTTGAATCTGTTCATAATAGTTCATAATAAATAAATGTGTCCTATACCTCCAATCTGGTGGTCTTCTTCCTCTTAGCCATTTGAGGCGGTGAGGAGGTTGGGGCCTTGAGGAATACCTATTTGCCCCGGCTTCTAATTGATGGACAACTACCAGTCGGTGGCGGGGCTTGGAGTCATTGGAGTTTTTCTGAAGGTGTTCTCCCAACGGCTCTCGTTGGTCAGTCTGCAACATCCGATGGCGTTCACAGGCTTTGCGTTGGCCATCTGTGGCTTCTGGTGGCATGTCAGCGGCTTTGTGATCTTCGCGACCTTGTAGCATAATCCTGATCAAGCGAGCGTATGAGATCTCAGGGGCATTCCGAGGTATTTGATTGAGGTCTGCCACTCGATCTCCGTCCTATACCTATACCCCACCCCCTTAAGGGAAACTTTACTATAAAGGGTTCTTCCAACTATGTTTGAACAATTTTAAGTTGTGAATTCCTATTCTATTTTTATTTTCAACGTTTCGGATACTTTTCAGTAACTGTGATAACAGTAGACAAAGATGTTAAGTGGCACTGAGTAATGTTAAGGCTATTATTAAGCTCACCCCCAACTTGTAAATTTTAATTACTTTTATTTTTGTTAGTGGTTTAATTTTTGAAAACTGATTGGAATGTCGAAATAAAACCAAGTAAATTGTCCCACTTGTTTTAAAAATCTTTTATGTTATACCTATCACAAAATGTAGCTTGAAACATATAGTGATAATGATGATAGTTACTAGTTCTTCTGGTAGCACAGATTCATCTATAGCAAGCAATGTATTATATGCTTAGATCAATACAATCAAACCATAGCTAAATATCAGCAATGTGCTGAGTGCAAACCATAAAATATGGTGTACAAATTCACAAAATATGCTCTGTGTATAATAATGTATAAGGAATGTAATTTCATCTCTATTTCTTCAAATAAAGCTTTTCTTTCTTTTTTTTTAATAAAATTTCCAATTTCAAAAACTAAGTAGTGCTTGAAGATTTTTAATGTAAATCTATTGCAATATTTTTTTTAACCTACAAACCAGAAAGCAAGAAAGAAATAAATGTTTTCTACAACATTTTGATGTTGGTGCATGTTGCATTTTTGTAGTTTTTTTATGTATTACTTGGTACAGATTTCAAGTTATTGTAGAAAATATCATATTAAAATAAATAATTATATTAAAATAAATGAATATTAGTATTTATAAATATTTAAAAAATAATTTCTACTATAATAAAATTATAAAAAGCACAAGCCAACCATTTAAACTTGGGTTGCGACTGATTGAGTATATATAGAGGAAAAACAAAGTATGTTTTAACAGTTGTAGTTTGTTTAATTTTTATTATTCCCATGTTTCGGACACTTTAGTATCCATAATCTCAGAAGACAAAGATGTCAAGTGTCAACGAGTATTGTTAAAGTTTTATTTAGCCTACTGCCAACTTGTTAATTTTAATAATTTAGTTTTAATTTTGTT
Organism: Dendrolimus pini; assembly: GCA_949752895.1. Lineage (NCBI taxonomy): Eukaryota > Metazoa > Arthropoda > Insecta > Lepidoptera > Lasiocampidae > Dendrolimus > Dendrolimus pini. Next base: position 1,457,857 of record OX457138.1, on the reverse strand, counting down.
TATGGTTATTATTTACTCTATGGGAGTCTAATCTAATTTACCACCGCTTCACAAGATGTTGTGGCTTGAAGAGAAGAAGCGGCGCAAGAAACTCCTCAGCAAACATGCTGAGTTCTAAAAAAAAATTATAATAATAACATGGGTGGACGGAAAAATAAAATAAATTATCAGTCAAGTTGGTTTGTGTGCCGTTACACACAGAAAGAGCTCACAGTGTCTTGAGGTCTGGTACAGTTGGTTTTGGCTGGGTTTGGGTCTTAATAGTTTTGATGATTGGATCCCAAACAGGTGGAACCTGCCAACCATCTTCTCTATTGAAATTTGGGTCTTTTTTATTTTAATAGCTTCACTCACCATTCTAGGTGTGAAACAATTCTCTCTTGCGAGGATTTGTGGTTTATCGAATCTGATGTAAGGGTGTGGGTTTATCCAGCATGTGTTCACTGATCGCAGACTGTAGACCTTGTGAGTTTCATGTCAGCAATGTGTTCTTTTACCTGTTTTTATGCTCCTCTTTGTTGGCCCAATGTATGGCAATCCACACTCACAATTGAGCTTGTTGACACCTGCATCCTGGAGTGGGAAATGTCGGAATAATAAAAATTAAAATCCTGAGAACTCGTAAGTTTTCTATTAGTATTCTTAAATATATTCTATTTTTTTTCTACTTTTTAGTTGCATTGAATAGCTTTAGAAATATTATTTTAAGTGCTTGCAGAAATTGTGCACTGCCATAGACAGTATACTTTTAGAAGAATGTAGCCGCTTGGTGCTCTGCAATAGGGGTTGCTCTTGATTTCCCCCTGATCTATTCATCAGATCTCCTGTCTTGACAACTAAGCGACTACCTCTATGGAATTAAAAAAAAAAAGTATGCTTCTTGGTACTCTCGACAGAAGTGATAACTTAATCTAAGTCGAACTATTTAATATTAAAATTGTCTAGCTTGAGAAAAGCTTAGGTTATTATTTCAATTTTATGTATATTAATAAGATAATGCAAGGAAAGGTTATTAATTAATAAAATCTCTTATTGATTATAAAATATATTTTATTCTTAGTTACAATTCCCGAATATGTACATTAGAATTTTGTGTATGTACATTATTTAATATAATTACCGAAATACGGCTAGCTCTGTGGGTTAGAGTGAGAGAGCAGGAGCCTGCCTACCGCTGCCGTATGCGTGAGAGAAAGGGAAGGCAGACAGACTTGCACCGTAAAGCGTTACGTAACAAAGCGGTTTACCCGCCCATAAGAAGTTATCACAACAAAAATTTGAAGGTCGGTCCACAGTTGTCAGAGAAATTGCATAACAAAAACAAACAAACTTACAATCAGATTTAGAACCTCCTCCTATCGGAAGTTGGTTAAAAACGAATTCGTGTTCACACAATGAGCTGGTTGTTTTATGTTTGTGCATCAATAAATTTTATAATTGTCAATCGCTTTAGATGTCTCAATTTGTGCGCCAGTCCAATTGAGCTTTATGTAAGGGTCATTTATCTCTTAAATAATACTTCAGTCCATTCCTCAATGTTCTGTTGCCAGGACGTGCGAAATTTTCACTGAAGATGACTTGTGTTTTGCGTAAGTCTGTTATATTCAATATCATACAAATTTCCATACAAAACATAATAGTAAAGTTGATGTATAGTCTATACTACTCTATACTGTAGGCTTAATCCAGACTGATACATCTGTAAGTTTGGTTTGCGTAAGGAGTGCATATCCTTCTAATACTGATCTTGCACAACGATTTGTCGATGACAGACTCATCCTTGCATAGCCGAGTCTGGTTTTAATAAATCATAGTGAATATTTATCCTTAGAAGCTTACTCTTTTAACTGTGAAGTTTGATCTTTTTCAAACTATGAAATTGCTCTAATTTAAAAAAATGCAATTAAATATTTAAATCATGAAGTTACAAAAATTTTATACTGTTATTCAATATATATATATATATATATATATATATATATATATATATATATATATATATATATATATATATATATATATATATTACTAGCTTCTGCCCGCCACTTTGTTCGTTAGGAATAGTATAAAAAAAGTAAGTTAAAAAATCCCCTGATTTTGAAATATTCTTCATTGGTGTTCCGCTCCCATTGGTTTCAGCGTGATGATATAGCCTTCTTCGATAAATGGGCTATCTAACACTGAAAGAATATTAGTATAATATTTACAAATTAAATAGTTTTTAAATTTAATTCACAAATATCTTTTAGTATTACGCCAAAAAGATTTGCTCAAAAAATTTGTGTCGGGTATATTTATTATGTATATTTCTTCTTATGGATATATGTATATTTCTTAATAAATAATAGTTTAAAAAAAAGTAAAAAATATGCTTTTATAGAAAATCCAACAAAAAAATAGAAAATACATTTTAATAGTGTAAGAAAAAATGATTTTATTGTAAAAAAAGCGTGGGGTGCTTTTCAGGATATTATCAAAATAATCCTTCTACTCATATCTGTTCATACAATATTTATAACTATTGATACCATGCACGCTTTTTTACAATAAAAATCATTTTTCTTACACTATTTTTAATTCAAATTTATTACAATTTATTTTCTATTTTTTAGTTGGATTTTCTATAAAAGCGTATTTTTTTAGTTTTTTTTAACTGTTATTTATTTTTAATTTTCAGTTTATTTTTTAAAAAGGTTTTTAAATACAAGCTTTTGAGATCCTGCTTATCATGTAGCAGCAGAGTGCTAGCTAAGACAAGTAAAACGAGCCCAACCACGACGGGTCTATCTTGTTTAGTACAGGAGTTGCTATGGCCACCTTCCGACTCCATCATCAGATCAGCTCCATGGTACCATATTATTGCATTGTCACGCGATATACACATACGTGCAAAATTTCAGCTCAGTCGGAAACCGGGAAGTCGATCAAATTTAACTTGAAAGATTCCGTTACATACTAACATACGTATGAAGCTAATAAAAGCGTATTAAGAAGTATTAGTTACTAGAGTTTACCCTAGTTGTAGGTTAACCTCTAGTGCGTGTCTTTTGTTAATAGAGCAAGCGCTACAGGTTATATTATATTAATATTTTATATATTTGCCCACGGAAGATTCACTTAATTTTATATCGCTAATTATACCATCCCCCGTCTATCTGTAAACAACATAATTACATTACAAAACTTGATCAAAAAGGCCAAAATGACAAAAAAGGCCAAAGTGACCGACATGGCCAAAATGACGAAATAGGCAAAAACGACCAAAAAGGCGAAAATAATCAAAATGGCCAAAATGACCAAAAAGGCCACAGTGACCGACGTGGCCAAAATGACGGAATAGGCAAAAACTACCAAAAAGGCCAAAATGACCAAAAAGGCCAAAATGACCGACATGGCCAAAATGACCAAAAAGGCCACAGTGACCGACATGCCAAAATGACGGAATAGGCAAAAACGACCAAAAAGACCAAAATGACCAAAAAGGCCACAGTGGCCGACATGGTCAAAATGACCAAAAAGGCCACAGTGACCGACATGGTCAAAATGACCAAAAAGGCCAAAATGACCAAAAAAGCCAAAATAACCAAAAAGAAACAATGACCGAAATGACCAAAAAGGCCAAAATAGTCAAAATGACCAAAACGGCCAAAATTACCAACATGGCCAAAATGACCGAAAAGGCCAAAGTGACCGACATGGCCAAAATTAGTAAAAAGGCTAAAATAGCCAAAATGACCAAAAAGGCCAAAATGAAAAGTATCCCTTGTCCACCCTCAGTATTTAATTTACATACGTACCAAATTTCAGCCAAATCGGCCCATTAGTTCTTCCGTAAAAGCATAACAAACAGAAAGACAAATATATTTTTATCCCGGAAACTATCCCATTTTTCGGGATAAAAAGTATCCTATGTTCATTCTCGGCATCGAAAACATATATATATATATACTGAGTTTCATCCAAATCGGTCCCGTAGTTTTTACATGAAAACGGAACATACAGACAGAGTTACTTTCGCATTTATAATATTAAATAGGGATTTATTTATGTACACTACTACAAACGCAAAAACGCCTCCAAGCGAATTTACCTGTATTTCGTCGTTAATTACATTAACGATCTATAATTTATATAATAAGTGTAACGACACTTATGTGATTGTAATGCCCGCAAACAGGTTCCACGGGAAAATCACTGTCGTGAGCGTGGTCTCTTTGCACGTAGCCTATGTCATCGGACTACCAATGTGTTTGACCAAATAGCAATGAACGTTCCATTGATTGATTTTTGTGAATACCGCTCTGAAGTGGTTCATATCAGCTAGTTAATCGAACCCACTGTATTGAATCGAAATTTATTTTCAGTAACTGTGCCTAGTTATCAAATGAATTTGCTAGCAAGATTGAAATTGTAAATGGTGGCATTATTGAAAGTAACTATAGCAAAATCTTGTGTTATAATCTCCTGGCTGTTACCTGCGACTTGTTTGACATTATTCTTTAGTTTTTGAATGAAGAAATAATTATTGTAGGTGGCATTTTGAAATGACTTCTTATGGGAGGGCAACCCCTTCGTTACGTAACGTGTTACGACGCCAGTCTGTCTGGCTTCCCTTTCTCTCATGCATACGGCAGCGGTAGGCAGGCTCCTCCTCTCACTTATGTACTCAAAATTATAATATACATACACAAAATTCTAATGTACACATTTAAGAATTGTAATTAAGAATAAAATATACTTCATAGTCAATAAAAGATTTTGTTAATAAATAACCTTTCCTTACATTATCTTATTAATACTATTCATAAAATTGAAGTAATAACCTTTTCTCAAGCTAAACAATTTCAATATTAAATAGTTCAACTTAGATTGATTTAAGTTATCACTTCTGTCGGGTGTCCCAAGACGTACACGTTTGTTTTTAAGTATAATCTCCTCTTAGATCATATAAACGTCTACTAACTGTCTAACTAAATCTCCTATTTTTTTTCCCTTGACTGATAATTTTTTGAAGATGCTTGAGATATGATTTTTGGTATTTTTGACCAAAAGCCTTAACGATATTACGTGCGAGCGTTAACTCTGGCTGCATATTCAAACTGTTCTAGTTGATAACCGAAGTCTTACTACTACAAATTCTGAACTTATCAAAAAAGGTAGACATGACAAGACTGTACATAATTTATTTTTTATTGCTGGAGTACAGCAGACAGGCGGACGGCTACTGTGATGGAAAGTGTTTACCGCCGCTTATATATATTTGCAACAATAAAGGGGTTACCGATGTGCTGCCAGACTCGATGGGATTAGAATCTGGCCACTAATGCTGGACACAGCTCAAGGTTGTTATGGCGGTATGCTCCAGACCAGGGTGGTAGCGATGTAGACGGACAAATGCCTTACCACCTGGCTATGGGTTGTTTGGTCGCCTCTAATGCGGCCTTCTGGCCGCAGGAATTTGTATTCTTTCTCCATTCCTGCACGTATAAGTAGTTGTAAGTTCACATAATGTTATAATATTGTTACGAGTTGCAGGACTCGAATTAAAATGCTGTTAGAATTACTATAGAGTTTATTAGAACTATGCAAGCACGTATAACACAAGTACAAATATAACCTAACTCGACAAGTCCAAACGTAATTCAATAACACGCGCAAAGTCCGACACTAAATAGATTACCGAATGCACACAATTCTTGCTTCGCTCGTGGTCAACGCTCGACTGCCGCATCTCTTCATTGGGGCATTGCTTTATACAGCACAGATGCAATTTGTCTGCCCGGCCGCGTGGACCGAATTTCTTGGAATCAGTTTGTACTTTTAAACCGGAGACACCTGGCACTGATCACAATACAACAATAGGCCATAAAAGATTACAATACACAATGGGCTGTTTTTTTTAAATTACAATTTTTAAACACAAAGTAACCAATAGAAGTCCAAATGCCGAAAAGGTAATAAAATGTGTTTCTACAGGGCTGCAGGTGTGAATTTGTCTTTGTCGGCACCTAGGTTGTAACAATATTGTCTTCGTTATTGGTTCCAGGTGGTATAAAAGCAGGGGCCGCTCGCGCTGCGGGCTTAGCCTACAAAGCGCTCTCACGGCGTAAAGCCGCTGAGGAGGGTGTTGCACGCTTGGCCAGAGTTCTATCGGCCTTGGATCTCACGGCCCTAGGGATTGGAAGCACATTGGGCGTAGGTGTATATGTCTTAGCTGGTAATGTCGCCAAGAACTATGCTGGGCCCGCTGTCATACTGTCATTTTTATTGGCGGCAGTGGCTAGTGTTTTGGCCGGTGAGTCTTATTGCTTGCACTTTTAATTCATCATCATAGTGTTAAGTATTGTGAGTGAGTAGGCGAGTCTAATGCTACTCAGGTCATCCTTCATGACATTTACTAGCATTTGTTGGTCCCACCTCTCCTAGCGGCATGACTAAATATTTCTGCCAAACATAACTAGTTAGTTATTATAAAATATCGCCATTTGTCTGTTCTTACCGGACGCGTTCATTCTTGCTGGTTAGAGGAAGAGAAACTTCGAAGGGGAGTACTTTAAAAGGTTTTATTTAAATATACAAATACACACAGTGGATTACATCTCAGCAAGAACATGGCGTAAGCAGGAAAAAGAAAACAATAACGAAGGATAAATGTACCAAAGACAAAAACGATGTGACATTGTTTCTGCAGTAATTTCACACTTCCACCGCAGCATATTTATCTCCGTGACATTCGGTTCTTTCAATGTCAGGCCACGCTACACTGCCCAAAAAAAAGACAGGCATAATAATATTGAATTATTGAAATTTACTTACAATTTAACCAGGCTTATTTTTTATTGTCTCCAATAAGTTTATTTTATTTTATTGCATAGACATTTGTAACAGCAAAGTTTGCTACAAATGCGCTACTGCTCTCGTAAGGGAGTCTGGAATCTGGCCCCTTATGAACACAACCTAAAGTTGTTATTACGGCATAGTCTAAAACAGGGGTTGTAGCCATCCAGTCGGGCAAATGCCCTACCACCTGGCTGTGGATTGTTTTGTCGCCTCTTACGACAGGCCGCCCGGCCGCAGGAAATTGTATTCTTTCTCCGTTCCTACACGGAAATTTTTTCTTCCCAAAAATTTTAGTTTGGGTCCAGTTTTTTTGGTAAAATATATAAAATTTTGTCTCTAATATAATTCAAGCTAATATATATCTTATTCTCATGTTTTAGGTCTTTGCTATGCCGAATTTGGTGCAAGGGTGCCGAAAGCCGGTTCGGCGTATGTTTACAGCTATGTATGCGTCGGGGAGTTTATAGCTTTTGTCATTGGATGGAATCTTATATTGGAGTATATTATAGGTGAGGATTTATTAAAGGGAGTTAAGTGGGAGCAGCTGATACTGAGGTGCCCCAACCCGGAGATGGGAGCAGTACTCCACATGGGGACGTACTTGCGCCTTATATAATAAAAAGCCTATGTCCCGGTGTGAAGTACCGCTTAGCTAAGTGTATCTGTATAGGGAATGATTTATTTCATTCATTCACTCATTCATTCGTTCATTCACTTACTCTCTCTTTTGTACAATATCCTTTTTGATCCTCGTACCCCTCCGTAGTTAAAGGAACGTTTTGATTTCCGACATCTTTCTTATACCCGTTACTTGCGCTCTAATAATAGTCTCTCCTTAATGACACCTGTATACACTTCTTCCTTCGTTAATAACTCCTTCACAGTACAGGTTTTCCGTTTATGGAACTCGCTGCCACTCAACATCAGGCAAGCTAAATCCATATTCTCTTTTAAACTGATGGTTACTAAATATCTTTGGTCCTCACAAGTCTAAAACATGCTGCTGTTTATATATATAGTATGATATATCCTATTTTTGTTGAGTATATAAAATATATTATTTTTTATTTATTGTTGGAATGTTTCATATTATTTATTGGCTTCACCGCCATTGTTGCCGTAATATTTTCCTTAGTTTAGGGGGTTGCCTTGAAGGGATCGCTTTAAGCGATAAGGCCGCCCTTTGTCCAACAGTTTTAATTTCTGGTGAACAATAGTGTTTTCGTTCATTCGTTCATTCATTCTTTCGTACAATCCGTCATAGTTGTATATCGCAGGTGCAGCGTCGGTAGTGAAAGGCTTGAGTGAATACCTGGACGCGTTGTTGAATAAGAGGATGTCGGCGTACATGGAGGCGCTGATGCCGCTGGACACGCCGCACTTGGCGCGATATCCTGATCTCTTCGCGTTCTTCGTTATTATAGCATTCTCCGGTAAGTAGTGTTCATTTATGTACTCTTGTTGTCGTCCATGGTGACCGTAAATATTGGGCAATGGATTTCCTCCGCTATTTACTATAGTCTGGGTGTCTGGGATCGACAGTAGTTCTGTATATTACCCATATTACTGGCGTATCTTGCTTGATTTGGGAATATACAATATTGTTACGAGATGCAAGACTCGAATTAAAATGCCGTTAATATCGATTTCGCGCTTGCTTATGATGTTGGCACTAATGTCGCCGCAGTATTTTATTTTTTCGCTTTCAATGTGTCTCGATATGCGAAGACCAAATATACGTTTTTGCTTTCTTTCTTTGGATAACAATGTTTTGTTTCATTGCAGCTGCTTTGGCTTGCGGCTTCAAGGAGTCCACGAAGTTTAACAACTTCTGCACCGGAGTCAATCTGTGTGTTGTTCTCTTCGTTACGATATCGGGATGTTTTAAAGGTAATTTTATTTATGTTTATGGAGATCTATCTCATATTATAAAATTGTAGAGGTGTATGTTGTCTTTTGCTTTTCGTTTTTATTTGTGTTTGTTCGCGATTCACGCGATAACTATCGGACCGATTTCGATGCGGTTTTCGTTGATCGATAGAAAATTCCCGGAATTAAAATCTGCGATACTTTTGATCCCGGGCATCCCGGGGTAATGTTCTTGGAAGCAGTTTGAAATGGCTAGGTCGAAAAAAATCTGTTTCCTATGCAAAACTTTCACTGATCATAATTCTCTTTGTAAAGCAATTGTGAGCTTTGCTACCCGTCTTGTTTTTGTAGTCATCATTATTTATAGTCTGCACCATCGTCAGTTCTAAAAATCTATTAATCCCTGCCATGCCTACTATCTTTGTATTTTTCCACTTCTCTTTGTCAATGCCTTGGTGTACAAAAGTTACCTTACCTTACCTTTTTTACCCTATGAATGACTTTTAACTGGTGATTGAAAAATCTGCCCCAAGTGTCCATATGCCTAATGTTTTATTTTAGCGAGTAATAAGTACTTGACTGTCTTTTCAGCCAATACGGCCAACTGGCGGATTCCAGCGTCTGAAGTGCCGAAGGGCAAGGGCAGTGGGGGCTTCGCCCCTTTCGGATTGGCGGGCATCATCAGAGGCGCCGCTAAGTGTTTCTACGGATTTATTGGTAAGTATTTTTCAAAATATTACTATTTTGATATGGTTCCAACTATATTGCGATAAGTCTAGATAATTTTGCCAGGTGGTAGGGTATTTGCCCGACTGCCGCCATAACAACCTTGAGTTATGTTCCGGCATTAGTGACCAGGTTCCAGTCTCAGCAGTGCATTTGTAGTACCTTTGGTGTTGCAAATGTGCATAGGCGATGGTAACCGCTTTCCATCAAGTGGATCGCCTGCTGGTCGCCTCTTGCGATAAAAAATAATAATAGTTATAGTTTACTAGTGATGTCATCTCAGATACCGGGTAGTCACTATTGATAACTTAATGTAATGCTTAGTATTTTACTAAGTTTTCGCGAGTAATATACATAAAATTGCAATGCGTGGGACACATAGTAGTAGTTAAACTTCAACGGACAAGTGGCAAAACGAATCGCAACAAAATTTCAACTTGAAGTTTTGCAGGCAGGTTTTTCAAATTGGACAAATACATGAACAATCTGCCCGTAAAACTTGATGTAAAAATTTGTTGCGATTCGTTTTGCCACTTGTCCGTTGAAGTTTCACTTGTACTATGTGTCCCAGCACACATTTCGATTTTTCGCAGGTTTACTGCAAATTATGATTTGGTTACGTTAGGTTCATTTTAATGAATGCATTTTTAATTTAAACATATTTTATTTAATCAATCCAAATTGATCCGGAACCAATATAAACATCCCTAATTTACTGTAAAATTGTGCCGCCTTTCGCCACGGCCGTAACGCCTTTTCGTGCCAACAAAATCCTAATACCCCCCGTCTATACAGGGTGTCCCAGAACTCAACGTCAAGCCGAAACGGGGTGACAGGATTGATTGTAACCATCATGAGAAAAATCAGAAAAAAATCTATCCCATGCAGTTTGATAATTATGGGCATTTAAGAAAAACCTATAAATTTGGTCAAACTGTCACCATTTTTCGGTTATTGTGGTTAATTTTTATTATTTTTGTTCATTTAAACTTTGGAACCGTAACCCTAAATAACATTTCTAGAACCACAGTCAATAATAATGACACAATTGCCCCAAGTTTTCTAGAATTAAGACTATTTGTTAGACTATGAATTTAAAAATTTGTTAACTTTGAAAGGCCCTCCTTTAAAAAAATGTACCAAAGTGCCTTGGCAAGTGTCATTAAAAGTTCGCGCATTTAATCAGGATTGTAAAATGGTACAATACTTGTTAGTTTCATACTAAAAAAACGAGTAAAAAAATAAAAACCTCAAGTAACCCGATTTTTGCTAACCCATTTTACTCAGTTCAAATGTTTTTTATTCGCAAAAGCTCTTGGTAGGTTCTTAATTTTACGCCAAAATGGTGAGAGAGATGGATAGTGGACATGTTTGCCATGAGCGAGCGAGACAGATAGTGACGCCACTTTTAACAAAGTCAACAAAAGTAAGTAAAATTTATAAAATAATGAAAAATTGTTTCTTATATTGAAGTAAATAGGATTCAAACTTACTCATTTACTATTTTGTTGAGTGTATACAGGTTTTTTGTAAATAATAAATATGGAACTTCGTTCCATCCGGGTGTCCCTTGACACCTCTCAAGTTTTATTACGTAATTGTTGTCGTAATTGAGAGTGGGTGTAATGCCAAGTGATTTCGACGTTTCGTTAAATCGAGTGAGCGTTTAAGGGAGTTTGTCGTTATATCGAGTGACGTTACATGGAGTTGACTGGCTGGTTGTAGGCTTCGACTGCGTGGCGACGGCCGGCGAGGAGGCGAAGCGGCCCCAGAAGACGATCCCGTTCGCGGTGGTGACGTCACTATTCATCATCTTCCTCGCGTACTCCGGCGTGTCCTGCGTCTTGACCTTGATGCTGCCCTATTACGAACAGGTACCAATCTTAAATAATTTAATCCCTATTTTATTAATATTATAAATGCTAAAATAACTCTGTCTGTCTGTTCCGTTTTCACGGAAAAACTACTAGACCGATTTGGCTGAAACCCAGTATATATATATATGTCGCAGAACGGCCTCGTTCTCACGACATCTCTTTTAGTTATTGCAGGTTTAGTGGGCGTCATCAGGATGAAATGCGAGCATAAAACACAATAGCCACGGTTTATACACTTTTAATTTAGATTTGATCAACATTATGACATAGTTTAGACCGAGCAGCGGGTTCAGGGCACCCGCTCATACTTCCAGCTTCAATACTTTCTTTAAAACTCTCAAAGGTCCAACTCGACCTGTAGCCACCAACCAAATGTGCCACAAAAACTCCTCAGTCTACCGAAGTAGATACTACTGAAAGTATAGAGGGCGTCTGACCCCGCTCCGCCATAAGCTCTGCTCTGATTGGTCGTTTATTAAATTACAATATTCATAACTTTTATTAGGTTAGAACGATCTTGAAGTTATAGAAACATTAACAAATCTAATTAAATTACATTAAGAATTTTAGAAGTGATTATAATGTAAACAAATGATATTGTGCGTTATACATCCAGTCAACAATACGTTATATCGTCATAGTCATAGCTTCGGTGGTGTCGATGAAAGAGTTTTATCTTATATATATATATATATATATATATATATTCGATGTCGAGGAAGAACATAGGAATGGGATAGTTTCCGGGATAAAAATATATATTTGTCTATCTGTTGGTTATGCTTCTACGAAAAAACTGTTTGAGCGATTTGGCTGAAATTTGGTGTAATATATGTAATTTTAATAATGACGGTGGACAAGGGATACTCTTTAACCCGTATAATGGGATAGATTTGTATAAAAGTTGTCAACGTGACAGTTCAGTTATTAGGGGCTGAACGCATATCCAAATGGCAGTGGCAGGATTGCGGGTTTGGAAAGAACTACTAGCACTAACTATGCGTGCTGATCACCAAGTCGTGAGACTTGCAACAGATCTTCTGCCTTGTCTCCTCCTTGCGGTCTTCTCTTATTATTTGTACACATGCGGTAGGGTATGACTGCACTTATAGGCAAGTTGTGGCTGTCGTACGAGGGTCGACAGCAGACTGACTCGTAAAGACGAGCAGTATTAGTGCAGCGGTAAGTGCGACAAGGATAGTCGTATGGAACGGAAGATGGCGGCTGGGAAAAGGTGGTTGGATAACGCGGTTAGTTATGTAAATAATTTGACAGGACAGGAATTTTAAATTAAGCCATTTTTGTCATTTCGGTCAATTTGGTAGTTTTGGTCAATTTGGTGTATTAAAACTACAAAATGATGAAAATTATCAATAGGTAATATTCGTTATTTTCGTCATTTTGTACTTTTAATACCGGAAAATGGGATAATTTGCGATATAAAATGAAGTGAATCTTCCAGGATAAATAGCACTCAAAGAAATTTTTTATTTAAAGTAACCTGTGTTAATGCTTGCTATTTAAAGTAGAGACAGGCACTAGGGTTGACCCGCTGATAGTGAATAGAGCGCACATTGTACACATTTTATTATCTATGGACTTTTTGTGAAACTGTATCTGTCATTAATTGTTTTTCCTGCTTGTCATTCTCTGCCTATGTATGTCAATATACTATGTCTCAATAAAACGGTTCTATTTTATTTTTCAAAAAATCCAAGATCATCCACACAAAATGAATCCACAGCCTTTGACCCGCGCTGCAGCCTCGTGCTAAACTCTACTTATAAATAATAACCAAATAGGGTGAACTATACCATTGTTGGCATTCACTTAGTTTAATCAAGATATTTTTTTGATTAATATTTTTTATTTTATATCCTTGACCTCATTGGCTGGCTGACTCAAACTACTGGGGGACTAGGACTCTGAACATTTGCATGTGATAGCTAAAATAATAACAATATCTGAAAAATATAACCACCCTGTAATACTTTGGCGCCACTTCACTTCCGGTTACTCCATTTTCGATATCCGTTGGCTTGATAATAAATGCTTCTTCTTTGATATCCGGCTATACGACTTCCGATTACTCTCCGATACTCTACCCGGTTACTGACTACTTCCGTCATATGGTCACTTTACAATAATAAATACGATTGTAACACATGCATGTTCCTTCTATACTGTAGGTGCGCACTAATGCAGGGTTTTTGAAAATTCGACCCCCAAGAGGGGTAAAAAAAAGATGAAAGTTTGTATGAAGAAAGAAGCCCGAAACAAATGTACACGTGTATGGGTGTTTCTCGGAATTCAACCATAAGGGGATGAGATATTCTTTTGACTACTGTAACTATACATACATACATATTGTCACGCCTGTTTCCCATTGGGGTAGGCAGAGACGATGGATCTCCACCTGCTTCGACCCTGACAAACACTTCTCGCTTCATCAACTTTCATTAATCTTTTCATACATACACGCTTATTTAAACTGCTTTATCTGACCTTTATTCAAAATTTCTTCAATTTGATCATGGTGAGTACGTCTCGGTCTACCGGCACCGAGTCTACCAGTCACATTGCTGTCATATACTTGTTTTGTGATTCTGCTTTCATTAATTCTCTCTACATGCCCAAAGCACCTTGACATTCCCTTTCCAACTCTTGTCACTACATCTTCTCTCAAACCACAACGCTCCCTTATCATACTGTTTCTTATGATACTTACCTTAACTTTACATATACTTCTCAAAGCTCTCATTTCAACTGCATGTATCCTACTTTCATGCTTCTTCTGCCACACCCAAATTTCACTGCCGTACTAATACCCGTTGATGGACAGTCAGACGTGCCTTTACAGACAGTAACTATGACTATTTTTTATACATTGCGAGCGAAGCCGCTGGCAACAGCTAGTATTGGATACGGTGTAGTTTCTTATACAATGTTTTAAGCAAATGAATTGTGTTCTGTAGGATGTCAAAGCGCCTTTCCCGTATGTGTACGACCGGCTTGGCTGGACCTGGGCTAAATATGCCGTCAATGTTGGAGCTATATGCGCACTTTGCTCGAGGTAATTAAAACTGTTTTATTAGTTATCTATAGAAAGAGGATGTAGTGACACGAGTTGAAAGAAGAATGTTTACCCTCAAACGGGGAACAAATTTTTTTTTCCCAAAGCTTGCCTCAAAATTTCCGCGCCCAAACCAAGCGAACTATAGCGTCTCTTTTATTCTAATACAAATTCTATGTAGTTAGACAGAGAAAACATCAGTTTCAACGTTCGCTTCAATTATATTTATCTGTATTTGACCAATTAGCCGTATGCGACAGTTCGGCAGAATATTTATGGTGGTTCCATCTAAAAGTCATATTTTGAACTGAAGAAACTTATTACTGTTTGATCTGTAAAATTATAACGTAACGAAAACAAATTTGAATAAAAAAACTGTTTTTTGCGATTTATGAAATCTCAAAAAATTTTGAACGACCTCAGATAAGTAGGGTGGCGCGGAGACGTCTTAAAAAACAATTTTCTAAGATAAGTTTATTATACGACGGTTCTTACAAGACCTCAATTTAAATTATATTAACATTATTATAACTTATGATAATTATTCGCTAACACGATGATTGGTGGTTGCGAAGTCAGCAGGTTGATGGGCAATGGTATGTACATATACAGATTGCCTAACTCTTCTTTAAAAAAAAATGCTGTCCTTTGGAGGGAGTTCTTAAAACATCTGAATCTAACATTTTTTTCACTCAAGACTAACGCCTCGTTTACACTAAATTTGACAAAGGGAGGTCTTCAAAGTCATTACAGTAATATTATGTTGAATTACGTAAATATGGGAGAGATATATCCACGTGTATTTATTGATCCTTAAAATGAACCTGATTTTTCTCTTTGTGGTATTCGTTTGAAACGCCTGTTGTTATTATGATGTGCTATAGTTTGTTGGGCGCCGTGTTCCCACTCCCGCGCATCATCTACGCGATGGCGTCCGACGGCCTCCTGTTCAAGTTTATGGGCAGGGTCAGCGACAGATTCCAAACACCATTGGTCGGGACAATGGTTGCTGGACTCTTTACAGGTAATTGTCAATAGTCGTAGAGTTTCATGCTTTTTAACTATCCCACGGGGACTCTTTATTTTTTCGCGATCAAAAGTATCCTATATATTTACCGGGGATATAAGCTACCACCATACAAAATTTCATTTAATTCGGTCCAGTTTTTTCGGAGACTAGCCCGTACAATCGGAGAAACAAAAATTTTGAAAATTAAAAAATTATTGATTATTTACGATTGTCATTTACTCAATAACTCGTTCTTTATGTCCTTCGCTCGGATAGTGTCTTTAATTATTCATGACTGGTTCCTATATCTTATCGAGTTAAAATTTGACACAAGCTCCATGTGATTTTGACATGTAATGGGAAAATTCAGCCGATGGTAAAGCAAGTTATGAATGGCGTACTGTATACACATAGGGCCTTACTTATAAACGTTTCTTAAATTTAAAAAAATCGCCAGCAACTGATTAGTGAAAATCTTACCCATAAACTCGTTTTTACTCGAATATTTTGGGTACAACCTACGTTAATCATTCAAATTTCGTTGATCTGTGCTCCTATTAGAGCACAATAGGTAATACACATTTATAAGTGAAAAAAAAAGATATTCATTGATTAGGGTCTGATTCTGATTCTCTTACTTAAGAAATGCCTAATCGTTTCTTAACGAGTTTATTATAAGTAAGGACGATAGTTAGGCAAGTTGTACAAATAAATAAAAATAGAAATTTGAATTAAAAGAAATAAAAAGATAGTACAACGCTAAGATGCGATCTCTTCCACGCGAACCTTGGCAGGGATTTATAGAATTTGGTAAGTTAGTTTAGAGAAAATAAAGATATGTGTGATATTTATTTTTTAATTGTGTTTATTCCCTCACAGGTACTCTGGCAATGATCTTGGAACTAGACGATCTGATAGACATGATGTCTATTGGAACACTATTAGCTTACTCTATGGTTGCCTCCTGCGTCTCCATGCTCAGGTTAGTACTATTAGCTTTATGGTATCCCCGTTTGCCTTCTATACTTGTGACAGATCCGGTTGCCTACTGCATTCTCCTCCGATTCCCCCTCTATTCCAGTCCCATAACGGTTATTTTCATAGTGTCATGTCCAATGGTATTTTACTTTGTGGCAACGCTGTTGACTTGGAGACTGTATTTGTTTTACAAAAAAGAGCCGTAAGGTCAATTTACAACCTCGGCCCTCGGGAGTCTCTTAGGGAACGCTTCAAGGAAATCGGTATTATGACGGTCGCCTGCCTAATATTTTTTTTTATTTTTAATCTTTATTACATAAATGGGGTTTTGTCACTTTGTGATAATGTCACCCCGTCCAATCTTACAATCATTTCTCATTCCTTAAACTCTAACTACACTGATATAATACCTGAACGAGCAATCTGGCCTCCGCAGACAATGAGAGAAGACAGAATACTCGTCCAGTTGCCCACATTGTAGTCGACCGGAAGCTGTGAAAATAATTTATATTCGTAATAATTTGAGTGCCTACAAGCAGTATAGGGATGTTCCACAATTTCAACACCAGGTTACAATGGTAATAAACTGATGTTGCCATCTTTTAGATTACAAAAAGTATTGTCCTCTTTCTTGGGAGTTGGTATACGCTTCTTCAATAAGATTCCGAGTGAAATGTTAGATCTGCCCTTCACTAAATTCAAATTTAAAATAAAAAGTATCTTGCTTAAAAAGGGATACTACACTGTTGAAGAATATTTAAATGACAAAACTTCATTTACATAACAGCTCGCTCCAACCTCTTATACTGTGTTTTGTACGAGTATAACGTTTTTATCTTGCCGTACTTGTAAGGAATATATGGAGATATG
Source organism: Dendrolimus pini (assembly GCA_949752895.1). NCBI lineage: Eukaryota > Metazoa > Arthropoda > Insecta > Lepidoptera > Lasiocampidae > Dendrolimus > Dendrolimus pini. The sequence continues at coordinate 1,440,615 of OX457138.1, read as the reverse complement.
TTGCAAAAAAACTAGTATTGTATGTCTTTATATTTATAACTATAATAATAATTTCTATCCTTTTATTGTGCTCTGTCTTATTGAAAATGCTCTGTTTGCTACAACTCCATTAATTGTTCAAAAGTCATTCTGTAACATACTTCTGTATAAAACTTATAAAAAAAATAACATGAGATATAAATAGAATAAGATAAATAAAAAGAATAACAATTTTTAACTAGACGTGTTGCCGGAGAGTTTGTTTGCCGCTTCTTCTCCTTAACAGCAATAACACGTTGCGAAGCGGTGTACATAGACTAGGAAGTAAAATTAAATTATAACCTATATGTATGACCGTCAAAAAGTGTTCTCCAGTGGAACTTATTTTTAATAAAAACTTTTGAATTTGAATTTGAATTAAATAGTGAGAGAATAGTAGGAAAATAATGTACTAATAGTAGAAAATAACAGATAAACATAATATTTTTTTTATTAAGGGTTACCGTTTTGTACATTTGATCTACTGGACTTATGACTAAGGTTTAATGCGAAACTAATTATAGGTGAACACGGCTTGCAATTTAGTTTCTTCATTGTTATTTAATTAAACTCTAATAATAAAAATAACGAAAATGTTTAAGGTGATGAAATTAGTCTGTCAGTGTGTCTTTTTGGGCGAAACGAATCTCTGATTTTTTGGAGTCAAAGTAAATGTCAGTAACATCACTGCTGAAGAATTCTACACATTCTAGAGAGTTTTTGGCGGGACTGAAAGGAGATGTGCTGTGCAGTTTTATTTTCTAAAAATGTGTAAATTTACTTTAAAATAAACAATGCTAGTTTTTAAATAGTAATTGTGTGTTTTTGTGAGAAAAAATCACTTTCGTGATCCTAAAACTTTCACTTCAAGAGTACTTAGGCACGAGGAGTTTTTGGCGAGGACTGAAAGGAGATGTTGTGCTGTGCAGTTAAATTTTCTAAAAATGTGTAAAATGTACTCTAAAATAAACAATAGTTGTAGAATGTTGATAGTTTTTGAGTAGTAATTAAGTGTTTTTGTGAGAAATGTGAACTGTATACTCAAATGTCGCCTTTTGAGTTGTCACAAGAACTCCGTGGAATAGCACTAATTACCTACAGTCCAGCTGTCTACACATAGGCTTAAGAAAATGAAGAAACTATATTGTAAACTAAGATCTGGCCTAAAGGCCTAGCTGCCAAGCCATAAAACTGAGCAAAAAAAACTTAGGTACGAAAGGAGCGTAACAGCGCAGCGTGCGCCCGAACCGCTCAACCTGAGCGTGAGGTCCGTTCTCCGGCAAGTGGTGAACGCAGACAAACATCTCACTCCCACAAGGCTCAGCTCCGCGATCGTCACAGCCCTGGTCACTCTTTACGGTGAGTTTACGCTCCGTTCATTCCATTCACCGCATCTTTCATTCGTTCATTTCAGTCAGCGCCTCTAAGGGCGCGTTCCCACTTTGTCGTGACGACAGATAATCGTGTAGTTTAAAGTGTCGTGGCTTATATGTTTAAATGGAGGTGTTCACATATAGAACGACACGATTTATTGTCGTCTACGACATTTTTTGCAGTCACGAAAGATTGTCATGACAGCGGGCACGGCTAGCATCACAGTCGTAAAACGATAAAAATCATTACGACTAAATCGTGACGACAAATCTATCATAGCCACGATAAAAATATCGTCTCGTCTTTTACACGTGTTTTCCCTCCCCCCTCGCTAATGATGTGTAAACGACAAAGCGACTGCCGTGAAACGATGAAATGTCGTGATCCAATGGGAACAGTTAGATACGATAGTCGCTAAACGATAAAAATTTTTGACGACAAACAATCGTTATAATGGGAACAGCTAGAGACGACAGCCTTCCAACGATAAATTAATCGTTGCGACATAGTGGGAACGCGCCTTAAGAGTGCGTGCACTATTACTATTAGAATAGAATATTATAAACTAATACAAATAAACTTGTGGATTAATTATAACTAGCTAGCCAATCCTATCCATGCAGGAACGGAGAAAGAATACAATTTCCTGCGGCCGGGCGGCCTGTCGTAAGAGGCGACAAATAACCCACAGCCAGGTGGTAGGGTATTTACCCATCGGGATGGTTAACACCCCTGCTCTAAAGTATGTCGCCATAACAACCTTGAGTTGTGTTCCGGCATTAGAGACCAGGTTCCAGTCTCCCTTAAGAGTGTAGCAGCGCATTTGTAGCACCTTTGGTGTTGCAAATCTCCATGGGCAATGGTAACCGCTTTCCGTCAAGTGGGTCGTCTGCCTGTCTGCTGAACTCCTGCAATAAAAAAAATGCAGTTAATTTTAGTCTATAAAATCATAAATTAATTTTAATCAAACGATGAGAACAGGATTGGTAGCCTTCAAGCATTAAAGATACAACCAGTTGCATGCAGACTTATCTTGCGGGCAGTCTAAATTCTCCATTCATTCCTTTTATCAATTTAGTCATTCATAAAATTCACTACCTCTTTCATTCGTAACATATTATTACATATATTAAATATATGTATACATTAATACATCTACATAAAATAATTAATTTATGCGGCTGAACGACCCAAGAGTCCCGGCCTCAGAAATGAGAATACTCCAGTCCTTTCTGTCCAACGCTGTCTCCTGCCAGTCATAGGCATGATGCTCGCGTACGCAAGTCCAATATATAGCACAATGTGTGAGCGGGACGGATGGCGTGCGAGCGAGAGAGAGCAACTATTAATGTGCTCTCCCGCGTTGCGCTAGCCAGTAGTTCGTAGTCCGCTGCGGCGACTAGACGTATGCAGCTCCTATAAGGTCATTGAAATCCAAACGTGACTCGAATATGTTATTGTAGGTGTATGGTGTTTCATCATGATATCGAGCATACACTTTTATGGTGAGGAAATATTGGCGGGCAAAGCCGGGCCGACGGCTATGCTAGTTTTGGGCGTCGTGTTGGTCGTCAGCACTTTGTACGGGATATCGAGGCAACCGGTTTCAGAGAAAAAGTTGGCCTTCACTGTGAGTATTATTTTTTAAGTTATTGCAGGGAAATAATATACTACACCATTGTTAGCACTCTAGCGAACGCAGCCATGGGTAAAAGCAAGGTGTATATAAAGCCTAAATTTTTCAATCAGGTCTTTAGGACCAAATCTATCCGTGCAGGAACGGAGAAGGCATAGAATTTCCTGCGGCCGGGTGGCCTTTCGTAAGAGGCGACAAAACAACCCACGGCCAGGTGGTAGGGTATTTGCCCGTCTGGATGACTACCACCCCTGGTCTAGGGTATGTCGCGATAACAATCTTGAGTTGTGTTCCGTTCTCCCTTTAGTTCTCCCTTTGCAACAAAAGGTGCTATAAACGCGCTGCAGCTCTCTTAAGGGAGACTGGAACCTGGTCACTAATGCCGGAACAACTCAAGGTTGTTATGGCGGCATAATCTGGACCAAACTTAAGGAAATATTAGAAGACAAAATTTTGGGGTCTCATGTAGTATAGACGAGTCTCTCCGATCTGTTTAATACAACGTAGTCAGTAACTGTCAATGTCTAATAACATGATAACAAGTTCGTTACCATGGAAATGTATGTTCAGGCGAATTTCAACCTAATTGTATTTCACGACTGTAAGAAAATGACCTTATGGTGGGTCATGTTTCAATTTGTTTGATTGTACATATATATAAAACATGTAATTTCTCTCCCAATCTCGCGCGAGAACATTGTAAAGATAAAAGTGCGAGAAACGAGAATGTGGAACATTTTCTTGTGAATTCCTCGCGTCTCGCGAGAATGTGGAGGGTCCATAAATGTTTTGACGAGAGTGATTTCTCAATTTGGCTTGTAAGTATCGACACCCTGACACGTGGTATATGTCAGGTGCCCCTGGTCCCGTGGCTGCCGGGCGCCAGCATCCTCATCAACATCTACTTGATGATGACCATCGGCCACGTCACCTGGATTCAATTCGGCGTTTGGCTTACGATAGGTGAGTTTCGATCGATCATAAGGACGCATTCACACTTGCATCTGTCATTCACGATTCGTTATTAGTAATGAATCGTTAATGACGAATAGTCGTTCGCATCTGAATATTTAATGGGAGAAATGAATGAATTTCACTTGTGAAACTTTTGGATTAAAATGACTAAAATATATAAAACCAAAGCATACTGTTGCGGCGGCGCTGGGTTTAGCGATAAGCGAACTACCAAAAAACTTTAAAAAAATTAAAAAGTATAAATTAAATTTCTAAAGCTATTTTTAGTAACAAGTTGCGAAGCGATGTACATAGACTAGGAAGTAAAATTCAATTTTAACTTATATGTATGACCTTCAAAACGTGTTCTCCAGTGGAACTTATTTTGAACAAAAAGTTTTGAATACAAAATTAAAAATACTTCAACTTAAGTGTGTGTTTGCTTTACATATAGTGACATCCCAGTCACCCCAGACGTACGGGATTTTAGGAAAAATTATTTTTTTAGGATTGGTAGTTTAACATAAACTTAGAAAGGAATGGATACTCGCTCGTTATAATAACGTAGCAATTGACGTAAGTTAGCATGGTTTTTTTCCACCTTACCTGTAAAATGAGCGAGTATCCATTCCTTTCTAAGTTTATGTTAAACTACCAATCCTAAAAATGTCATCTATTCTATACATATAAATAAAATTGGAGTGTCTGTTTGCAATATTGAAATAACCGCTTTTTATTACATGCATATGAATTTATATACGGTACATACACCAAAATAACATTTTTTACAATTTTTGTCTGTCTGTTTGTTCAGGCTAAAGTCTGAAATGGCTGGACCGATTTTGACGGGACTTTTATTGGCAGGTAGCTGATGTAATAAGGACTAACTTAGGCTACTTTTACTTTAGAAAAATTATTTTATTTTGGAATTATGACTATTTTCAATCACCACGCGGGAAAGACCGCGGGGCGCAGCTAGTCTTTCCTAAAATCACGTAAGTCTGTGAATGGGGTAGACTGGGATCGTGGACTAATACCTGTTTAAAAAAAGTTGAAAATAGGTATGTAAAACAAAAACACACTGAAGTGAAAGTATTGCAACGATCGAATCGAAGAAATTAACCATTTACGGTAATTGGTGAAATTTTTATATTTATTATTGAGTCATTATCAAGATAATATTACCTTTCTTTAACGTAGGCCGATGTATCGCGAAATGTGTTACGGACGTCATTATTTTGTTAAACTTTCAATTTCGCTTCGCGAGTCATCTTATTATATTGCTAGTTGTGCTCGCAGCTGGCGTTTATTTTCATACTAGCTTTCGCCCGTGGCTTCGTTCACGTTTAAGAGGGTTATGTATGTCCTAACGTCAGCATTCTTATACCTTTTCCGAGAATGTCTGGAGGATAGAATCAGTTGAAAAAGTGTCCACCTGTAAACAGCAAATTATGGTTCGAAAACTCGTCAAAATAGCGCTAGTGTAGGAAAAGGAAATGATATGAATTTAGCAGTTATATACGAAGTGAAGTGTGCTGGGTTGAAAAACGCATGCGCGGTGACAAAGAGGAAGTCTTTTTTTCCTTCTTTAATCTAGTATCCTACTCTAATTATTTGGTGGCGCTATTTTTAAATACTTACTACTTGCTATTGTGGCGCCATCTTGATTTGCTGCCCTTCAGTGGATACTTTTTAATATACTGAGATGGTTCTCCTTACCTCTATACTCCATGGTTGTCATTAATGCGTTGCCGACTCGATTTCTGATAAAAATCGATGTAATTTCTAAACAAGTTTTAATCAGTTTAACTTGTGTATATATTGTTACGAGTTACGGGACTCGAATTAAAATGCTGTTGGAATTACTATAGAATTTATTAGAACTATACAAACACGTATAACACAGGTACAAAAATAAGTGGACGCATCCAGTACAAACGTGATGCACGATTCAATAACACGCGCAAAGTCCGTCACTATATACCTTATAGAATGTACACACGTCTCGCTCGTATCGCAATCGTCGCTTGACTGCCTCACCTCTCTATTCGGGCATTGTTTTTGCTAAACTATACAATACAATACTCGACCGTGTCGACTGAATTTTCCAAGAATCACACCTGGCTAACGAGGGATTACAATACATTATAGGCTGCTTTTCCAATTACAAATTTTAAACACAAAGTAAACAAAGAAGTCCAAAGGACGAAAAGGTAGTTTATTACCTTGTACCTTGGTGTTGCAAATGTCCATAGGTGAATGGTAACCGTTTCCCATCAAGTTCACGGCGGCCGTCTGCCTGTCTGCTGAACTCATGCAATAAAAAAGAGACTATACAAACGATGGCGAACACGATGCGATTTTATTTAGATTTCTTGTCTGTTTGTGAATGAATGAATGAATGTTTTTTATTGCATATATAAGTTACATATATACAATAGGAGGTCTTATCGCCGCCAGCGATATCTTCCAGACCACCTTTACAATGGTTGAAAATAATAGAAATAAAATATACTTATCATAGATTAAAATACAAAGACAAAAATAATTAATTAAATTAAATGTCTAAAAATAATAATAATATTGATACGCATATATTTATTCATTGCTAAATATTTTGATGTCAGTGCATTTATTATCCTTAGTCAGAATTTTATATATATATATATATATATATATATATATATATATATATTCGTTCGCGTGGAATAGTTTAAAAAATAAAGTAAGTTAAAAAACCCCCGTGATTTTGAAACATTCTTCATTGGTGCTTCGCCCCTATTGCTCTTAACGTGATAGTATATAGCCTATAACCTTCCTCGTTCGCGTGGAATAGTTTAAAAAATAAAGTAAGTTAAAAAACCCCCGTGATTTTGAAACATTCTTCATTGGTGCTTCGCCCCTATTGCTCTTAACGTGATAGTATATAGCCTATAACCTTCCTCTATAAATGGGCTATCTAACTCTGAATTTTTTTCAAATCAGACCAGTAGTTCCTGAGATTAGCGCGTTCAAGCAAACAAACAAAGAAACAAACTTATCAGCTTTATATATTAATATATATGTCGGAGGGAAGTTATAGTTGGATGCATTATTATTTGGATGTATAACGCACAATATCATTTGTTTGCATTTTAATTACTTCTAAAATTCTTAATGTAATTTAATTAGATTTGTTAAATGTTTCTATAACTTAAAGATCGTTCTAACCTAATAAAAGTTATGAATATTGTAATTTAATAAACGACCAATGAGAGCAGAGCATGTCTTGAGCGGGGTCGGCGCCCTCTATACTTTGAGTAATATCTACTTGGGTAGACTGAGGAGTTTTTGTGACGCATTTGGTTGGTGGCAACAGGTCGAGTTGGACCATGGAGTATTTTAAAGAGAGTATTGAAGCTGGAAGTATGAGCGGGTGCCCTGAACCCGCTGCTCGGTCTAAACTATGTCATAATGTTGATCAAATCTAAATTAAAAGTGTATAAACCGTGGTTATTGTGTTTTATGCTCGCATTTTATCCTGATGACGCCCACTAAACCTGCAATAACTAAAGAAGATGTCGTGAGAACGAGGCCGTTCTGCGACATATATATATATATATATATATATATATATTAGAATAGAATAGAATAGAATATACTTTATTGCATAACATTCAGATACAATTTAAGAAGTTTAAGAAGAAGTTTATTATATATATATATATATATATATATATATATATATATATATATATATATATATATATATATATATATATATATATAAGATAAATCTCTTTCATCGACACCACACCCTGTCAAAATCTCCGTTTCTATTATGTTACGTTGCAGAAAAATTACTTTCAGTCTGTTATAAGCTGTTTAAGTAATTAAAGCTTTTTAACTATCCCACGGGACCTCTTGAATTTTTCGGAATCAAAAGTATCCTATATGTTGACCAGGGATATAAGCTACTACCATATAAAATTTCATGTAAATCGGTCCAGTCGTTTCGGAGATTAGCCGGTACAAACAGACAGACAAACGGAGACACAAAAAAATTGAAAAAAATCTAAATTAGTTTTATTTCACTTCATACATCCCCCTGACTTGGATTTTAGCATTTTTTTTCATTGTACAGAAATTCGACTTCTACAGTTTTATTATATGTATATATATATATATATATTTGTTCGGGATTCATGTAAAAACGACTGGGCCGATTTCGATGCGGTTTTCGCTGATCGACAGCAAATTCTTCTTCTTCAAATTTTTATACTGGGAATACCGCGGGAATTTTTCTGGGAATGGTTTTAAAAAAAGTCTAATGCCAGGGCGATTTTTTGATTGATCGATAGCGTCGTTAGCCGGGTGCGTGACAGGGAGATGGGAAGAATCCGCTACGTCCACATTGCTAATTTAAAAGGCAAACGCGGACAGAGTCAAAAGCGGCAAGTCTTAAATAAAGTTACAAAATATTCAAAAGTATTTGCAATTGCCTTCGTTGACTATACATGAATATGAATTATTTTTTTTCCTAATCATCTCATAGTTAATGTGAATTTTAATAAGAAATATTTATTATTAAAATTCGTGAAGGTTTTTGTTTTTATTGCGTTTACTTTTTATGCCTTCTAAATACCGGATGAGTTATTCACGTTTTGTACCGCAATTTGGAAATGTTGGCGTTTGCAATTTTTTAATTATTATTTTATTACTTGATTTATGTTTGAGAAATACACTTATTCTAGTACTTTAAGTATTCGTAAAAGCTAAACAGAATTAAATATAATTATTCATGGTTATGATTATATAACAACAGCCCATAAATGCCCCACTGCTGGGCTCGGGTTTCCCATTATAGGGGGGACAGTATACCCGCCACGCTTGTCCAAGGCGGCTTGGCAGGTTTGACACATCGGTTATCTCGGTGTGCAGGTTGCATCACAATGTTTTCCTACACGTTGACGTTAATAGCACTATTGCCTAAGTGGTGCATGCGTTCCGGCCAGGATCGAACCCGTGCCCTTTGAGCTTGTGACGCGTGCGGTAGCCATTGCGCTACCACGACTTTTGTATGGCTTATGGAACAGTATATGAAGCAATGCAAGCAAATTTCAATTAGAAGTTGATCATTTCAACAATTTTATTTTTGTATTGCGGCAGTACAGTAGAAATGTTCCCACGGCCAACCTGATGTAAAGTGACTACCGTCCTTGATAGCCATTTGCAACAGCAATGGTGCTACCAATCTGCCGCCCACCTCGAGGTGAGATCCTGGTTACTAATGCTGGAACACAACTCAAGGTTGTTATGACGGCATACTCTAAATTAGGTATAGTAGTTATTGAGATCTGGCTGCAGGTTGTTTTGTCGCCTCTCATCACAGGCCACCCAGCTGCAGGATTAGTATTCTTCCATCGTTCTTACACGGATAGCATAATGAGCAATATGCACATAGTTCAGGCTAAGAGTTGGTCTTACTTCCGCTTTTCCGCAGTCCTGGCGTAAGGCCAAGGAATGAAGGTCGAGGGGTTTTGGTGGGTATCCCCAATTCGGGTGGTCATAGTATTTCCTCGGAAGTACTACCATCCCTACGTATCGAACACACCAAGTCACAAAATTGTGAATGGTGACTTCAGACCTCAGGGTCTTGAAGACCTCAAGCCAAAATGACTCCTGATATTGTGAATATTTTTATTATAATCTCGAATGTTTCAAAACCTTATTAATATTTATGATAATTTTAAATTAGCCAAATTTTTGAAGGTTATTATGAATTACTAAATTTTTAAATGGTTTAATTTTAATGATATAATTTATATTATTATTATTATAGTCTAAATAAAAGACTTTTTGGTTTAAAAATTACAATGAATAAATAGTAAGTTATATATTTGTAATAGTATTTATTTTTATTTTATAAAAACAAACCATAGTACATTTAAATTAAATTTTATATTTCACTATGAAATATATATTTACTGTATATTATTATTAAAGCAAAATCGCTTATTACATTGTCGATTTTGAAAATAACACTATCATACTGATAAGTAAATTAATTATCTTATTAAAGTATCCTATATGTTGACCAGGGATATAAGCTACTACCATATAACATTTCATGTAAATCGGTTTTTATTAACTTTTGTTATTAACTATCTTAATAAAATAAAATATAAATAAATTTATCAAAACGACTCATCGACTCTTCAGGTGATCAGAGGGCTGGTGCCTACCTCGGCCAACGGATCAGTATGGCGATCCAGCGAGGAAACGTAGCCAGCCTTCTGGGCACCTTACCCATAGAAGACGGTGATCTGGGCTCAGTATTCTACTTATAGTCTTGAGGGACTATGGGTAGAATACAATACAAATAAGTTAAGTTTTCTTACATTGTATTCAATAGTATGTAATTTATATTATAGTTATTCAATTATTATGTTAATAACACAGTAAATTAATATTTTTCAAAATATCTAATTAAGCATGTATAGATAGATATTTCTAAAATATATTTGTTAATATAACAAATATATTTGTTCTAAAATAGTTTAAGCCGATTTTTCAATCACTAGATAAATTTATTTGAGTGATAAATAAAATAATATTTTAAAAAACACAAGATAAATATTAATAATTTAATTTTTGACATTCATCTAATCTGACTAAAATTTATTTTAAAATTATTAAGTTTAATAAGACTTGTAAGGTCGTACGCCATAGTTAAATATCCTTATAACGATGTTTTGTACAAATGAATTTAATTATTTTTTTCAATTTTTGTATTACAATCGAAATATCAATTAGTTGACAGGTTTAATGATAGCACTTTATATGATGATTGAAAAATTGGACCTTAATTGTATTGTGATAAATCCATTAGAAATATTTGTATAATAATATCTCATACATAGACAACGTAGCACACATTATATATGTCCCGTAATGAATATAAAAAATAGTTAAAAATCGAAGAGAATGGCGCCAGTGTACAAAATTTCGGTCTGTATCTGCTAACTTCACCCCGTATGCAACCATTAAGAGAAGGACGAGTCGAAGTGAAGTGTGCTCAGGTGTTAACCATTTAGCTACAATGGCGGTTCCAATATTTTGAAGGTATTTTTTTAATATAGAATTCTTAGTCCGTGTCTTTATACTCCATGGCTCTATATATATAAATTGTACACTAAAAGATAATTTAATAATTTTTTGCCTCATTACGATTTGATATTTCACATTTTCACTTCCATGCCTGCATTTCTGTGCTTTTGGTTCATATCATAACTCGGGGAATATTTTTCTGTTATATTTGTCTAAAATACTATATATAAATGGATACGAAAAGTGATGTGTGTCTCGACCCCAGACATGATCGAAGTGATTGAAATTAATTGGTTTTAACACTTTAGCAGCAACAACATTAGGTAGCTTTCGCTTTAGCAGTTCTAAGTCTTTAAGCGTAGATAGTTTATCATTTTTCCCACTTATAAACACAGTGTCGACTGTGAATTTTTTAAGATTATAATTAGGCGGTACCCTGGAGTTGTAAATAACTACGTTCTCACTTCCATAGTCGTATTGGGAGAAACTCCGTCTTTTGCCAATTTGGGCGTAGTGGGCAATGTTTTTCCTTGAAGTGCCATCGGGGAAACGTCCGATTGTTATCTTATAGAAGTCCGGTTCGAGTTGCTCAGCGTCGGCGCCGGTTATCAGGAACATGGCAAGTCTTAAACAGATATCGTATCCGAAAGATTGGCTGCATATTATGTTGTAAAGCCCCTTTAAGGCGCTATTGTAACCGAACAGTTCTTCCTGATTCATCGCCGTCACTAATTCATTGATTTCTGAACTGAGTTTTATAAGTAGAGATGAAGGTTGGGCTAAGTTACTTAAAAACACTACAGGAGCTAAAGCAATGAAGACCTTAATCTTCTTATTATATTCTGGTTGACAAGCACCCAAAATAAAAGCTATTGTTGTGCCTTGAGAGATTCCTATCAAACTTAGTTTATTTTGTCCAGTAGCGTTAAGAATGTAGTCTATATTTGCTGACAGGTCGTAATTTCCATGCTCGTGGATGCTGAAGTCCCAGAATGTCTTATCCATATCTGGATCTAGGTGCAGATGTTTTCGTGAATATCTATTGCCTCTTACATTTAAAACCCAAATATCGTATCCTTCTCTGTAGAGACCAGCAATCAAAGATGTGTTACCCCTGTCTATATAAATATCAGCAGTCCCGAGTATTCCGTGCGCAAGCAATACAGGTCTGGTTTTATCACCAGGTATATGAAATAGTGTTAGTACATACCCATCAACGGTTACCACTGTATGAGATTCTGCAGTAGCAGCATATTTGGTTGAAAGTTGTGTAAAGTTTAATTTAGCTTCCTCGGGTAGCTTTTGTAAAGTTTCGTTAATATCGAATATTTGAGTGTATGTTTTGTCTAATACAAGAAATATCGTTGCTAAAGTTATTACAAATTTTGCCATTATTCATATAATTTTGGTTTCTGTATAAATTAACAAAGTATTCAAATTTTCTCTTTCATTATTCGGCGGGTATCGTACTTATCGTTGGCTTTACCGTCCGTATAATTAGAAATTACTTTTAACACTTCATCTTCATTGGCTGCAGAATAATTGTGAGAAGAATTTATAGTTTTAAGAAAACTTTCAAAATAGTCACATCCATTTTATAGCGGTTTTTATTCAACACCACAATTCACTGTTCTATCCTAAACACTTTTGTTTTAATTTTTTTAACGTAAACATTTTCATTATCACACGAGTCATTAAACGTATACTTCTTAAACAGTGTTAACATAACAAGAACAAAAATACGACTATCCGGTATATGATGAGTAAACATTTCAAAATGTATATTCAAATAAAATTTGGCAATCGACTTTGATACTTGTTGGACCGGTATTTTGGTCTAATATAGTACGGCAATTTCGAAATAGCGTTTATATGTTAATATTAATCGACCTTTGTGAGGCCGTTTCGATGAACTAACTTTCACCCGCGGATCCACGTGCGTCGTGCGTACTGCAGTTATTGTACTGTTACTTTCAATGCCTATTTATAATTTTCCATTGAACTTATATGGAACTTTCTTAATCTCTGAAATACGTAATAAGAATTCACCTCTAATCAGCGGTGTTATTGTGTGAGACATTATTTAATTAATTATATTTGAGGATTTCAATGATGTGTCTATTCTTAATTATATTAAAATTTCCTATATTTATAAACCGTGTGACGTGTGAAACTATATAAACTATTATAATAAGACGTATGTGAAATCTCGCATCAAAATAAAAGGAGTCGTAGACAATTTCTATTCAATTAAAGTGGCTTTCAAACGGAATTCACACAAAGTGTTGAATGTAGAACCAAATATTTTGGTCGTTTGTTGTTAGCATCAGATGGCAATAGACGCTTTATCGGACAAAATAATTACTGTAAATACAGTTTGGTGATGACTATTATAGGAAAGGAAACCAATATGCGGCGAGCCTTGCGTCGATCTTTGAGATTGGATGACTCGCTCGTGTGCCAGTTTTATTGCTACAAGAGCTGCTTTGCCCCGTATGAATCACAGCCACCATGACACAAAATAATTTGTAGTACTATTTCAACATAATGAACTGGAACACGTTATCGCCAAACAAATTTGCCTATGTATTAACAATAAATTAACCTAGTAAAAATCATTAGCACTGGTACAATGTCGGCGGTATAATACAACAGTGAATTTTGTGCAATTATAAAAAGGAGTCTGCTACTTGTTAAACAAAGCTGTTGCAGTTATCTATTAAGAATCGAAAAATTTATCGCCTTAGAATATTTCTGCAAACAAAATACAAAAAGAAGTATTAAATGTAGTGTCATAAATCAATGAGTATTCCGACTGCTCAACTGTGATTGATGTCTTGAATTAAGAAGGCGAAGTTAATGATATCGTAAACGCTGTTAAGGAATCCACAATGACAAAGAAATTTTACTATAACCTTATTTTGATTACATCGTTTCTTAATGTAATAGTGACGCAAGATCAGAACACAACCAGAGCATCCGTTACCGACTTGTCAGAATTTGCTACATTAAATTTCACGCAAATAGCAACAAAATGTGGTCACAAAGCTGAAGAACATAAAATTATAACCAGTGATGGATATGTTTTAAAAACTTTTAGAATAATAGGAGACACAACAAAGCCTGTGTTACTAAATCATGGAATATTTGATACGGCAGATGGTTTCATAATACGAGGAAATAAATCACTAGCTATAACGCTTGCTAATGAGGGATATGACGTTTGGCTAATGAATTTTAGAGGAAATAGGTATTCCAGGGAACATTTAACGTTAAACCCAAATAATGATAGAAGTTTTTGGGAATATAGCGTACACGAGTTTGGATTCTATGATTTACCAGCAAATATAGACTATATTTTACAAACAACTGGACGAAGGAAATTGAGCTTAATAGGATTTTCTCAAGGCACAGCATCCACATTCGTACTCGGGGCAACTAGGCCTGAGTATAACAGTAAGATTAAAATCTTCATAGCTTTAGCTCCTATATGCCACCTGGAAAGCACTGAAGGAATCTTAAAATCATTTATTGAATCGACACCTTTCATTGGGAGTGTTTTTGACATATTACATATCGACGAAGTCATGGGATATAATTCAACAAGTAAATTATTTTTAAATATTATATGTACGCAGTTAATGATAAGTTACGATATTTGCTTTAACGCCGCCTTATCACAATTAATAGGAGAAGATCCAGAGGAAACAGAGAAAGAGTTTTCATCAGTTATTATAGGTCACTTTCCGGCTGGAACTTCCAGGAAGACCTTGGTTCATTTCGGTCAGATTGGTTACAATAAACGCTTCGCTGCATACGACTATGGTGTATTGAAAAATATCGAAGTGTATAGATCAATTTCACCACCAGAATATGATCTAGATAATGTATCGATGCCAACTGTATTGGTGGTTGGTAAAAATGACAGAATATCTACTTTAAAAGATGTAGAGCTTTTGAAAAGCAAACTGAAGTGCGTGAAGTCAGAATTTATAATAGAGTCAGAGAAGTTTAATCATTTGGATCACATCTGGGCACGAAGCAGTTATAAATTATCTTATCCATTGATTTTAAGTCAGCTAGCAAAGAATTATGATTAATTTTTGTTTCAAATTTAAAAGTTCTTCTTAATGCTATGTTGTTTTGTAGAATATTTCTTTGAAAGTCAAGTCGCGTATCGAAAATCATTCACGTCTCTGTTCGCCGACTCTTGGTGGATGAAGCTTTCTATCTGGTGGACCGTCTACCACAAATGCACTCGAGAAATAAAAAAATATTTAATAACTTGCTAAAAGTGTGTATGTATTATTACGGTTTAATTTCCTTTTTGGCAAAACTGCAACCGTCCGTCCATCCGATTGTAGGTCAGTTTTTGTATATCTCAAATCGTTATCCTTGGAGACTAGTGCGTTTATTTAAATAATATTGGTGGCAATATTGAGTCCCTTGTATTTCAATTTTATTTCTTCATGTAATGCTGTAGTATAATCGCGAGAAAGTGAAAATGGCGGTCATACATGTAATTGAGGGTTGATTTTGATTCAGTTTGCTTAGTCATCTTTAGATATCGCTAGATGTTATTTAATTACTTTTTTATTTCGGCCAGTTGGTAATAGAGTTGGGTAGGACATTTTAAAATGAGTTTGTGAGAGTTACATGACATTTTGTACTGAACCAGTACAATGTATTAGTTCTAATGAGGCGAGGAGATTTGTATGGTTTGTACCGCGGCAGGACATTTGAAGCGATGAGGCCGGTGAGGCGATTAGCGTCATTCCCTCATTTGTCCCGTACAAAACTTCTAGTTCGGAAATGTTCGTTGAGAATCGGATGTGATCGGCCTCGGTCACCTCATTTTACTAGCAGTCGTACATGTCATGTTGTCCTCTTTGTCATGTGAATATCCGTGGAGGCGTTACTTTACTATTACGTGAGCGGGATAATTTTTTTGAAGTAGTTCAAATTTAAATTTTGAGCCGTATCAGACACACACGTGTACTACTACGACGACACTAGTACGACATCACTAGTTGATATCGTCGTGACCATTGTGTCCCCCCCCCCCTCCCCTCTAACTATTGAACTATAAAGTGAAAATTGTTGAAAAAGTCAAAGTGGTAGAAGCTGAAAATAAATACCTACGTTCAACGAAAATGTGATTGCACATCGTTGAGTAGTTAGTTAATAAAGATAGAGATAAATAGCACTCATCATTAGTAGTTACTCATCACAATAAACACTAACCAAAAATAGGCGGCTTTACAAGCGATCTCTTCCAGGCAACCTAACTTATTGTAGGTGCCGGTACAGGTGAGTAGAATATATAGGACTGGTCAATTTGTAACATACATACCTACTTAAATTACTTTACAAATTTAATACATGCATAAATCCATAGTATAATAAATCTGTAGAAGAGTAGAGTTTATACACTCAATTTTAAAAGTGAAAACAGTCTTGCTAATTTGGACCAGGATATCCGAACTGCAATTTTTAGAATTTTTGACTGTCTAGCTCGGCCATATTCAACCTTTCTTTTATACGGGCCGCATAGAGGTATTAGATCAAATAACAAAACAACGTTTTAACAATTTTAAGCGCGGTAATTTATTTGATTTTTATTATTCGTTTCGGCCACTTTTCAGTAGCCGTGACCATGAAAGAAAAATATGTCAATGTGAAGATTTCTGAAAAAGTTTCTTGCGCGGCTTCTTCTCTTCAAGTCATAAAATGTTGCGAAGCAGTGGTAAATTAGATAAGGCTCCCATAGAGTAAATAATAAATATAAAAAAATTAAAATGAACAAGTTGGCGGTAGGCTAAATAAACTGTAATAATACTCAGTGACACATCATCTTAGTCTTCTGTGATCACGGCTACTGAAAAGTGGCTGAAACGTTGGAATAATAAAAATCAAATAAATTACCGCGCTTAAAACCGTTAAAACGTAGTTTTGTAAGTATAGTTTAGTAGTTACAACACAAGTCTGTACAACGGAGAGTGTTCCGAGGAACTGTTTGATCTGGTGCCAACGCCTCATTTTTACAACTGCACCGCTCGCCACTTCATTAATCCTAGCTGACCTTAACACGGTTTTTGATTAATTGTTGTATTTTTTTGTTTGGGAAACATACAATCATTAATATAAGACACATAATTAATACATATTGTTAAGAAGCAGGTATTTGGTACCAATTGTGACTACATGCGTTTTAGAGGCGTTTAATATTAACGGCCTTTTTTTGTATCCACCGTCATAAAAAAAATATCTCTCTGTACATCGATCACAAGGAAGAAGAAACATTTAATGTAAATATTTCTCATGTATAAAATACTGTAAAAGAAATATGATCTTATTCATAGAGTTATTGAACGCATCTTTTAGGACCATATCCTTAAAGAAGCGTACAAACTCTATGAATAAGGTCTTTATTTGTTTCAACACATACTTTATAGTAATAAATACTTACATAGTAGTAAGTAGTGTGCCAGAGAAATTTGTTCCTGTTGCCATTATATGATGACTGTGTTAGTGAATTGCAAAACCAAAAAAAATAATACCGTTGCACCATGTTTTAGCTCGTCTTCTCGTTTATCCCACCGAAATGACGTCATTTCTTTAGATTAAAAGTATACTAAGTAATGGCCCTGGATATTGATTACTTGTATGTCGAGTTCCATATCAATTAGTTCAGTAGTTGCCACGTGATGCTCTAATAGAAAAACAAACAAAAATGATAAGAGTTGTATATCTGAAATCTGTTCTGTTCTATGGGATGCGAAGTCCATACCGTGGTATTTGAGATAAATTGTTCGAATGTATATATTGATAATATCATCGTATATCTAATTATATATGCATTTCTGTATACATAAGTATATAGTACTTTATTTATATTATATAATACACCACCAAAAATCTTATACTGAAATTTCCTTTAAAATCTCCTTAGACACTGGGTTGTCTGGAAGAAATCGCTACAAGCGATAAGGCCGCCCATCGTTGTAATGCAAATGTGTCCATATCAATGGTCTAGATTTAAGTTTATGGTAAACAATAAAGAGTTTCCATTCATAGACAGTAATTAAGTACTGTATTTATTATAATTACAGGTTTGATCATTTACATAACTTACGGCGCGTGGCACAGTTCGGAAAGACGCCGAACCCTGGACGCCATGCAGTTGGCAGACCTGCACAACGACAGCCACACCGCCCTCCTGAACCAGGGGGCGGCGCACACCCTCGGCTGACAGACTGCCGACGACCCTGACGAAAGTGCTGACATTGTCAGCCCGACTAGTACTGCTATCTCATTCATATCTAGTATTTAGAATGACAAATTAAATCGATTGATTAAAAGTTCGGGGACATGTCGGCATGGCAATTGGGGTGTAAGGTGTCGTTATGGCTCAAAATTATCGATACTACTTTCCGTTTAGGGGCAATTCATAAACTTTTGTAATTTTACTTCGATAAGTTATTAAATTAAAACAGCAGTCTCGTAATTAATTTTATTTCCATTTAAACTATTTTTTAATCATTTAAACAATATTTTGAAGATTTTCGTTAGTAGTCCAAATTTTGTATATAGAGGGCTTCATAACATATGGCGTATACGCAAAAATGCCATTTTTGTTGTTGTTTACTAAAAACGATGCATGTCACAATTCAGAAAGTCTTACTCAGTATGCAGGTGTACCTAAAAGAGAATTAGTATTCCGAATTTCAGCCTTATACAATCAACTAATTTTGTCCCTTGTGTAAAATTGCACATTTGTTATGAAGCCCTCGTATGTACTAGATATTGAAGTGTGACGTCAGAAATTTAGGATCCCTCTCACCTCTCACCCCGTGTGACGTAAATTATGGATGGCCCCTTTATGTGACGGCACATAACTAGCAAATTGCCATGTCAACCTATCGCGTACCATAGGTACGATGGAGATAAGACAAATAAACAGAGAATGAGTGATGGGTAAATCACTAGGCACTACCAACGCGAATTTTTCCACTCTCCCAATACTGCCGCTCCACCGCCGATGCCTGTTTGACAGTAAAAGTGCGGCAGCAGTGCGTCTATACAGTTTGACGACGCGGTAATATTGTTGGATGTTTAAAAAGGGAGCGGACACTCGAGGCTACTGAGGTATTTTTATACACTTACAGTATTTATGATGTCATAAGTAGGTGCAATTTATTATTTGAAAATTAACAAAAAAAATATTCCTGCTTCGGATTGTTTGAAGAATATCGCTTTTTAGCGATTGTACACATTTACAATATTTTTACGCTATAAGCTTTCTGTAATGATGTACAATAAAAAGTTATTTATCTATCTAAAATTATTTCTGTCATAATATTTGAAAATTTAGATGATATTATTTTAACGCTTGTTCTTTTATAGTAAACATATTATAATTTATTGTAATATGTGTCGGCATCCCTATCCAAGTATATCGTTTTTTTAAAATAAAGTATTGAAATAAAATATCAACTATTGAGTAAAATGTGCCTTTTCGACTTGCCGAAGGAGCTCCCTCGTTTGTCGTTATTCAAATACCTTTTTTGACTAAAGCTTTTGCTTGAAGGTTCCTATGTAACTCGAATATTCGTGGATACGTTTCGTTGGCTTAATAATTGTATCGTGTAGAGACATATTTAAGAACATGAAAAATGGACTTATATAAATATTTAAAGTTTTTAATATTTACCTAAGGCAAATTAAATGGCTGTAAATTTCGTAAATGAATTTTTGGTTATTAGCTATGATCTGGATGTTTGGGATGTGCCTCCAGAGTGGTCTATAGTATATTAATTTATAATTAGTGTGACTTGTTTAGCTTGGCAATGTTTTTTGTCTGCTTCCACAATAATTAAATTTTTTTAAATAGTCTGTAAGATTCTATTTTGAAATAAATATATTAATTTAAGTTATATCATAAAATTCAAATAATAATATTATGGAGGATAAAGGTAAAGAGCACAATCTGAATGATAAAAAATGTTTGTCAAAAGTCATTAGATGGCGCTAGTGTAGCCTAGGGGCTAAATAACTCAATAACAATGATTGCAGCAGAAAAAAACAATAATAAAAAAAACCATTCATAAGCATGAAAATGAAAGACAAATATTAGGAATTTGTTAAATTGGACGAAAAATAATTGTTATTAAAATCCTATCAATCAGACACTAGACTAGGGCTGTTTGAAAATATTACTTGTATGGTAATAATATTACTTTTATGTTGTTTAAAAATTATCGATATTGAGTACGTAGTATGATATGTCACATCACTAGAACATTGCCATCTCGACCTTTCGTGAACTATATTTTATGGATAACATAAATGAGCTTACTTACCTCTAGCCTTCATATGTATTTTTTTAAATTTAGGAATCTCCAGTGAAATATATGTTCCTAGTAGGAAGTTTAGGTTGTATTACACCAAAGTATTTTGTTGAATTCCTTTTTTTTGTCAATAACGTATTAATTTGTGTACTTAATATTATTATATGGATATGTTAATGGCTGAGTCTATTAATACGGGTACTGTACGAACAATTTATAATTATTAATACGGGTACTAAGACCGGATAACCTCGTTCGTCCGGAGAGAGGATATTAAAAAAAAAAACCTAACCTAACCTAATTAAAGATTAAAAATAAGTATTTTACGAAGTTCTTCCAATCCATACTCTTGTATGGTGTAGGCAGTAAGCAAATACTCGCGTATACTTTGTAGTAACATATAAGCAGATCTTGTTCCGTAATGTACAGCGCCAGTACACATAGGGACTAATCGTGTATGTGTCGGAAAATTATTTTTGGGTGGTTATAAAAAAAATAACCACGAAGGCTAAGGCGAGTGCTCCGCTTCGCTTTGCACCCGCCTTAGCCTTCTAACCTATATTAAAAATGTTCCGATTTGTTCATAATAAATAAATGTGCCGTGTATATATACCCCACCCTCATTTAAGAATTTATTTATTTATTTTTATTTTCCTGTTTTCAATAATTCTTTAAAACATGTCATTAAAAAAAACCTAACCTAACCTAATTAAAAAACAAGATAATCATCCAATTCATTCTTAATTAAAAAAAAATATTGAATATCTGTACGAATAAATATGATTTATTCGTCCAGTACCCGTACAAATAGTGACATCGTATGTTAATCATGGAAATAAAATATTTACCAGTAATGACATTTGGTTTTATAAAATATGTCACCGACAAACACGAGTAGATGGCGCAACAAGTTTGTGTTATTTTGACGTTTTTTATGTTAAACATGTTTTTAGACAGAAGACTGATTTTATAATCTCCAGGTAAAGTTTTTTTTATAAGTTATATAAATAAAAAATGAATTGTGAATGTATAAACGCCCATAAATTAAGAACGAGTTCACCGATTTTGATGAAATTGTGTGTGTTTGAGTGGGTGCCCGGATTATTTAGATTCACAATTGGAACCGTTGGGTGGCGCTTGGATCGAGTCCTAGATTTTTTTTGATTTTTTTATCTGTCTGTTAGAGAATCGCATAAAAACTACTGAACGGATTGAAATGAAAGTCGACAATAGTTAGCTTATACCCTGGATCAGTACTTACGATACTAATTATCCCAAAAATGATCTCGTTTCTGTGGAATAGACGAATATAAACACTGTCTTACAAAAGAAATCTCGCAGACAGTCGCTCAATGGAATTTTGGAAAGATAAATAATTAATTTCCGTTTTAATAGAATTATAATATAGTGTAACTTTACATTAAAACACTTGATAAAAACCACATAATAATATGGTTGGGCTGATCTGTTGCAGCGGTTCTATATTTCGCTGCGAGACTGTTTTCGTGAGATAGGATCTAGGCAAAAATGTGCGCCGCAGATACTGACGTTTTTGGCGCCGCCGTTTCAATGCACACCCTGGACGGAATTTCATTTCACATTACTACTGCATAGGATAAAATAAAACAAACAGATTGAAAATAACAATCGAGCAAACTAAAATAGCTCATTGCTTTCACATTTTTATTTAGTCGGGTTATTCCATGGAATCATCTGATAATTGACAAATTGACCCCTAATCAGTTTTATTAGTTTCTTTTATGTTTTTATTTTATTATTAACAAAATACGACAAATTGTTTTTACTGAGGTATTGTCTTTTCTGGTACTTTTAGGGTGCCTGTCCATTGACGCTTTTGTGTATGCAATCGTATTGGTTAATCTACGTTTCTTCGCTCCGCTTCAATGGGCAGACACCCTTATTCCGTGGTATTAATAAGTAATAATGTATGTATGCAGTATTAGAAATTTTTTTGGCTGTGGAACAGCATTATAAATGTTATTAAAACTATGTATTATGCTTAATAAACGATTTTCACTATTTATGTTATTTGATTTAGAGCCTATAAGCGTCAGACTTACTTCATACAACAAACCCATAACAGCTTCATTTTTTTGTGTGTGAGTTCAACAGACATGTCGACGGTCCCCCTGATAGAAAGTGGTTACATTTGTAACACCGAAGGTGCTACAATGCGCTGCTGCGCTCTGAAGACAGACTGGAACCTGGCCTCATGCCGGAACACAAGGTTGTTAGCAAGATTGTTGGGTTGTTAGCCCTCCAGTCGGGCAAATGCCCTACCACCTGACTGGGTTGTTTTGTCGCCTCTTACGGCGGGCCGCCCCAACGCAGGAACTTATGTTCCTTTTTCCGTTCCTGCACGGATACAGATTCGTTAGTAGTGTACCATCTTTACCTAAAAAGAAGTATACTTTTCTATTAAAACGCAAGCCTGGCGCTTGTGAGCTTCAATTTAAGTCTATTTCGCGATTTATGAAACTGAAGGTCATATCTTATCCGTTATGTGGCGCTTTTGTTGATAAATGCCGCCATCTTGTATAGGTTGGTTGTTTAGAAAATTCAATAAAATGTGACTGTTGTTTTATTTGATTTCTTATTATTTTTTTTAGTAGAATTCGCCACTGAGGCAGGCAAAGGAATCTTAGTCCATACAGCCAAGTCTGATGTGTAAATCTTCGTATAGTAGCGCAGTTGTAGGCTCCAACCCACGCCATTCAACGGAGTTCTTGTGAAAACTCGAAAGGCCACATTTGACTATACAGTTCACATTTCTCACAAAAACACATAATTATTACTCAGAAACCATCAACATCCTACAACTATTGTTCGTTTTAGAGTATTTTTACAGATTTTTAGAAAATAAAACTGCACAGCACAACGTCCCCTTTCAGTTCCCACCAAAAACTCTTTGATTTCTTAATTATTTAGATTACATTGGATAGGGCTGTGTTAGAAAATATAATTGAAATAAAAATGAGGCAATAAGAAATATCGATATCGATTACCTGACACGTCACGTTAAATCACTAGAGAATTACCATCACAAACCTTCGTGAGGAGTTTTTGGCGGGAACTGAAAGATGTTGTGCTGTGCAGTTTTATTTTCTAAAAATGTGTAAAATTACTCTAAAATGAACAATAGTTGTAGGATATTGATAGTTTTTGAGTAGTAATTACGTATACGTGTTTTGTGAGAAATGTGAACTGTATAGTTAAATGTGGCCTTTTGAGTTGTCACAAGAACACCGTTGAATGGTACCAGCTGATTACCTACAGTTCAGCTGTGCTAGACATAGGCTTAAGAAAATGAAGAAACTATATTGTAAAATAAAATATGGCTTAAAAGCCTAGCTGCCAAGCCATAAACCTAAATAAATAAATAAAACCCTTCGTGAGCTGATTTGGTATAATTTGGGATTTAAGTAAGGTATAAAAAAAACAATATTATTTATTCTATTTTATTATAAAAATAATTCGACTCCTTGTTTAAATCACAGTTTGTCAAGTACTTAATATTTTATTTCAAATAACTTAAACATCTCAAAAAGCTTAAAACGTCTGGGAGTTGGTATTTTATGTATAGGTTTTTATACTGTTGATACAAAGTTGCAAAAAACTTTTTGTTACAATGCCTATACGAACGTGGATAAATATATAATAAAAAGTGACGATGGTATAACAGAAGAAAAAAACCAATACATGATTCACTGTTACCAGATGGGGGGGATTCTATGGTCATGAATAAATTATAAAAAAAAAACATCATAAACTGGAGTTTTTGGCGGGAACTGCCTACAGTTCAGCTGTGTTACACATAGGCATAAGAAAATGAAGAAACTATATTGTAAACTAAGATCTGGCTTAAAGGCCTAGCTGCCAAGCCGTAAACATAAATAAAAAAGAAATCATCATAAACTACAAAAAAACTAGCTTGTTAGTATGTGATATGATCTTTTAATAGATTAAACTTTACGATGGTCAAGTCTTTCATCAGCTACATATAATGAATTATAACAGTATTTTCACTTAATTTTAAAGAACTATAACAATCTTCCTAGCTTTCAACGACAATGAGTTATAATAAGTGTTCTCACCTATTTAATATTCATGTGATCTGATTTGTCTTTATCGTGGCCGTCAGGCTGTTAAGTCGTCTCAGCTAGTTATGATGTATTATAGCTATAAGCAGGCCTTTTTTGTCACCTTTTTGGGGGCACGCTAATTCTCGAAAGTTAAGTCTATAATTTACCAAAATTGATTCTTTTTTTCATTTTTCAGTTTTTATGGCAATTTTCGATATTTTCGAAATAGGGCCCTGCGTGGCCCCACAAAGAAAGACCTGGCTATAAGTAACTGAGAAGACTGTGTGCCATAATAAAGACAAATCATATAAAGAATCATTTCACATGAATTATAACTAGATGACTTATTATAATGCATTATAAGTATCTGAAAAGACTTGATCATCATAAAGATGAATCATATTGAATCATGTCACAGGCTACTAAGCAATATATAACGCGACATCAGTTTTTGTTTTAAATAACAAAAATTGGCGTCGCGTTATATTTAAAAAAAGTAATAGTATATTAGTAAGTCTTAATTATTATTACATTCGAACATGTGTCGACATAACGTTATAAAGGCGACTCCATTTTTAGATACATTTATGTCTTAATAAATATATAAAAGTAGAACGTCCTAGTGTAGTACAAGAATTGAAATAATTTGAAGTATATCAAGAAGAAAATGATGTTGATTAAAATAGGCAACAGGTTATAATAGCACGTATAATTAAACAGGTTAAGATGGCAAGATAATTGAATAATCGAACCAACTGAATTATGACCCACTTTGCTAATAATTCTTTTAAAACCGTCAAAATAGTAAGGTTTATCGTGTGTGTTGCAATTAGGACGTTTTAAACATTAATAAAAATGCGTCACTAGGCTCAAAGAACTACGCAATTTTAAACTTGTACTAGATATGTTTTAGATTAAACAGTAATGAGTTGAAATAAACATGTGTGCGTGTATAAACATGTGTACACATATATATATATATATATATGTCGCAGAACGGCCTCGTTCTCACGACATCATCTTTAGTTATTTCAGGTTTAGTGGGCGTCATCAGGATGAAATGCGAGCATAAAACACAATAGCCACGGTTTATACACTTTTAATTTAGATTTGATCAACATTATGACATAGTTTAGACCGAGCAGCGGGTTCAGGGCACCCTCTCATACTTCTAACTTAAAACACTTTCTTTAAAATACTCTAAGGTCCAACTCGACCTGCTGCCATCAACTCAATGCGCCACACACACTCCTCAGTCTACCGAAGTAGATACTACTCAAAGTATAGAGGGCGTCCGACCCCGCTCCGCCATAAGCTCTGCTCTGATTGGTCGTTTATTAAATTACAATATTCATAACTTTTATTAGGTTAGAACGATCTTGAAGTTATACAAACATTAACAAATCTAATTAAATTACATTAAGAATTTTAGAAGTGATTATAATGTAAACAAATGATATTGTGCGTTATACATCCTGTCAACAATACATCGTCATGTCGTATGAAGTCATAGCTTCCCTCCGACACGGCCTTCCTGACGTATTACACGCCCTCGTGTAATAGGCCGCCCATTATGGATTATCTGCAAAAAGAAAGAGATATTATAGTTCGGCCACTCCTGACCAAGGACATCGTGTACATTTACATTCTGGATTTTTTTTCTGAGATCTGAGTCCTAACAGACTCCAGACTACACACCAAATCAATTCAGCAGTATCGAAACTGCCAACTCGTCGCCCATCGAGCT
Source organism: Dendrolimus pini (assembly GCA_949752895.1). NCBI lineage: Eukaryota > Metazoa > Arthropoda > Insecta > Lepidoptera > Lasiocampidae > Dendrolimus > Dendrolimus pini. The sequence continues at coordinate 1,414,344 of OX457138.1, read as the reverse complement.
ACGCATTTTTGGGTCAAACATCAAAGCACAAATCAAAACATCAAACACAAAAATATCCAAATAGTATACAGTCTCTCATTCTATCGATACCACTTTTCAATCGATACGTCGCCTCTCATTCCACCGATTTCACTTTTCAATAGCCACCCCGCCTTTTATTCCACTTTGTAATGGCCACCTCGCCTCTATTTCACTGGCCACCTCGCCTCTGTTTCACTGGCCACCTCGCCTCTGTTTCACTGGCCACCTCGCCTCTGTTTCACTGGCCACCTCGCCTCTGTTTCACTGGCCACCTCGCCTCTGTTTCACTGGCCACCTCGCCTCTGTTTCACTGGCCACCTCGCCTCTGTTTCACTGGCCACCTCGCCTCTGTTTCACTGGCCACCTCGCCTCTGTTTCACTTTGTAATGGCCACCGCGCCCGCTACAAAGCTTAAATAAACCCAAACAAGCACTCTGCTACTCCTGACCTTCATACTTCAACATTCAAGTCAAAATAAGCTTTCAAAATATAAAAAAAACATTTAGCATTTTAACTATCAGACTAAAATCGCTCACTCTATATGAACCTCTAAATTTAAAAACTACCCATTATAATAGTCAACTGCATTTACCAAGTTTAATAATTATTGAAATTCCATTATTTTAACTTCAAACAAAAACCGTGTGAACGCATCAGTCATCCAATCCGCTAACAACACTTCTCAATCAGTCAATCAAACCAATACATCTAAATAAGTGATGTACTCTCAACCAACCCCCGCTGAGCGTGGTTCGGATGACACTTTTTGACCAGAATATACAATCAGAGTAACCAAGGTTATCACTCTACGGGCTCCAGGGTCGACAACTTATGAAAACTCATAATAATAGAGGAACAAACAAACTCAAAATAATTTTTCGATTTACCATGCGTTCAATAACTAGGGTATTCACTAATTCGAATTCGAAACTATCACAAAAATAATCTTAAATAAAAAATCAACTCACCAAAGTGTCTACTAACGTAAATACCCCCTGTGTACCTTATAGTGGCTTTCAAACTTCTTCATAGCCACACTTTCTTCACGGTAAAATTATTATCATCTGAATCTAAAATGTCTTTCATATAACGCCTGTAAACTTAATCATAAAACCAACGGAAAACATAGCGTAGCAATAATGTATCATAACCACTTTCCACTATACGTTATCTAAGTAAAAAAAACTCAAAAATTAGACCCGATTTTCACATAAAAATTATTGGAAGGTAAACTTGAAAAGACAATGAATTTCATGCACATCGTTTATAACATACAGTAGTTTTCTTATCTTAATCAGAAAACCAAGGAAAACGTCGCATAGGAATAATACGTTAAAGGCAACTTTCTACCATACATAATCCAAGTAAAATAATTAAAAAAAACTCGACCCGATTTTCACATTATAAAAACTCTTGGAAGGTAGACTTGAAAAGACAATGAATACACGCACATCGTTTATAACGAACACAAGTTTTCTTACCTTAATCAGAAAACCAAGGAAAACGTCGCATAGGAATAATATTTCAAAGGCAACTGTCTACCATACATAATCCAAGTAAAATAATTTAAAAAACTCGACCCGATTTTCACATTATAAAAACTCTTGGAAGGTAGACTTGAAAAGACAATGAATACACGCACATCGTTTATAACGAACACAAGTTTTCTTACCTTAATCAGAAAACCAAGGAAAACGTCGCATAGGAATAATATTTCAAAGGCAACTGTCTACCATACATAATCCAAGTAAAATAATTTAAAAAACTAGACCCGATTTTCACATTATAAAAACTCTTGGAAGGTGGACTTGAAAAGACAATGAATACACGCACATCGTTTATAACGAACACAAATTTCTTGTAAGTAACCAACTCCCAAAAATAATGATGAAAAAGTAAACTACCTACGTAATTTGTTCGTTTTCCATTTTTTGGCAACCATGTCGTAATTTTTCGTACACGAAAAATATCACTCAAATATGAGGGTAGTAAAATTGTCTACCACAAACGATGAACTATAATTTTTTTTTACATTAAAATTCTTAATTTTCAGAATTCACACTAAAATAATAATTAAAAATTACCATACCTCCTGTGCCAGGTAGAATAGGCACGTAATTTTTATCTTACCCTGCACGATCCATAAAATTGCACTTCCACTCGCTGTACTAACGTGAATTTGGAACCATGCCGGCACATAGTAAGCCCAACGGTGACCAAACCATGCATAGGCCGACACACCGCCGCTCCACAGGCACATTCAGGACGTCACCACTACGTCGCCGCTATTGCCGCCGATGGCTCCGACATGTCAATCGACCTCAAATGCTTTTGCTTCCACTGTGGGCATCCTTCAATCCATCAGCACGCCTTCTTATACTGGCAAGGCTTCGCAGTCATTGCTTTCATTGTGGGCACAGGCTGAGATCCCACTTCTGATGTCGCAGAACGGCCTCGTTCTCACGACATCATCTTTAGTTATTTCAGGTTTAGTGGGCGTCATCAGGATGAAATGCGAGCATAAAACACAATAGCCACGGTTTATACACTTTTAATTTAGATTTGATCAACATTATGACATAGTTTAGACCGAGCAGCGGGTTCAGGGCACCCTCTCATACTTCTAACTTAAAACACTTTCTTTAAAATACTCTAAGGTCCAACTCGACCTGCTGCCATCAACTCAATGCGCCACACACACTCCTCAGTCTACCGAAGTAGATACTACTCAAAGTATAGAGGGCGTCCGACCCCGCTCCGCCATAAGCTCTGCTCTGATTGGTCGTTTATTAAATTACAATATTCATAACTTTTATTAGGTTAGAACGATCTTGAAGTTATACAAACATTAACAAATCTAATTAAATTACATTAAGAATTTTAGAAGTGATTATAATGTAAACAAATGATATTGTGCGTTATACATCCTGTCAACAATACATCGTCATGTCGTATGAAGTCATAGCTTCCCTCCGACATATATATATATATATATATATATATATATATATATATATATATATATATATGTACACATATTTAGTATCCTATATATATATATATGTAGGATACTAAATAAATGATTTATAAATCATCAAACTCGTATATTAAAATTAAAACACAATAAAGTAAAGAAATATTAAAGATGGATTGTGAAAAATGTGACGTGACGCGTAACTGAAAAATGTGACGGTAATTTTTTTTCCAACGCCGATAAAGAAGTTTCACTTCAATAATTTCAATCTCGAACTAAAATCTGGCGTGTCAGCTGTTACACACGAATTAGTCGAGTCTCTCCGATCTGTTTAATACAGCGTAGTCATATATTCAATGTACTCTTTGAGCGTAGTCAGTGACTGTCAATGTCTAATAAAATGATAACAACAAGTTCGTTACCAAGGAAATGTACGTTCAGGCGAGTTTCAACCTAATTGTATTTCACAACTGTATGAAAATGACCTTAACGTGGGTCATGATTGTAGGTACAATCGAAAATAGTTAAATAAAATAACAAAAATAAAAATCATTACACCACATCAAATATTCCATGTACCTATTCAATAAAACGTTTTATATTATTTAATTAGATTTCTCCCCGAGAAATTGAAATGCATGTAGGATAAGAAAAATAGGCTATTTTATGAGAAAGGGCTATAAATAAGTTTAGGCATAACTCAAACTGGTCGCTTAGACAAAATTATTATAGTCAAGTTTTGTCGTTCAACATTTATTACAATATAAACACTATAATTATGATACTGGGGTTGTCAGTAAGATTTTGAAAAAGTAGCTGTTTTACTTAGTAGAATTAAGTTTATATAGAGATATAGAATTATACTAGGCGCACGTCGCGCGTCGGCCACGTGCGCCAATTTTATATAGTGGCTTATTTATGCTGGAGCTTCATCTGCGTTAGTGTTATAGGCTGTGGCTGAGTGCATCTTATTTAAAGCGTTAGAAAAATAACACCAATAACAAATAGTCACATCCTCACATCGTTATATATACATAAGTTGGCTGGCAATATTTAACGTCAATTAACAATGTCTTATCTTGAATAACGCATTACACCCATCAACACTATGTAAAGCGACCTAGATCTATATAGGCAACACCAAAAAACAACTGATTTTTGACTTTGTCATGTAAGAAAATTCCTTCAAATGTAATCGTGCAAATTTATTAATAAAATATCTCTCGCAGTGCAATTTTTACCTTTCCTTAATAGTTTGATTTAATAATTTGGTCCTTCGAGCCAGGTATGAACCAGCGACCTATGGATTTACTATTATCGCAGATGAACCCCGCCTTTAGAGCTACACTTACTTCCACGCCATTCGTGATGAGATGTAACACTACTTACGCGATGTTGATCTAGCGATCTTAGATTCTCGTCGGATGGTGGAGGAGTATGGTATGACGGCAAACATAGTGTAGCTAGGGTTCTCAACTGTAATGTAATATATAGTATCGTACTATATTTTAGCCAATTGTACTATATATTATAGAAAAAATGTATAGTACGAAATTTACTATATTTTCATGATTAATTCAATTGTCACGCTTTTTTTTAATTCTCATGATTATTTTAAAAATAATAGACTTTTGCTGGCCATAGCAATGAGTAGTAATAAATACACATGGAAAATACATATATGACACAAAGTAAATATAAAATAATGAATGAAAAATAAATGTGAATCATTTTTGTTTTTAAATTTTCTAAAAGGTTATTATATATATTATTATTATTTATTTACGGTTAAAAAACAAAAATTTCTGGCAACCCAAATGTAGCCATTTTGTCTTAGATGTTAGATGCGCGTTACCCGAGCGTCATCTGTCAAATTTAGTTGACGACGCGAAGAATTTCCTACAAGCAACGTGAAATGCGTGACACGCGCCTTGACGTGCGTGATACAACAACCTTCCACGCGTAAGTCGTCTCATACGTCTGCGTCGGCTTTATGTATTCCTACTTAACGTCATACCGTACGTCCCACACAATAAAAATGTATATTAATTTTGTCTACGTCAATATCATCCAAACAACTTAAAATTACTTTTAATTACAATGTCAAATATGGCTAGCTTTAAAAAAAATCACACAATTTCACAGTCAGTTTACAATAACAACACTTAATTGAACTTACGCTTACAAGTGTAGTTCGCGCCACATAAAAAGAACGCTGGCTCTGAACCTGCGCAGTGAGCGTTTTATCGATCAAATTGGTGGTATGAAGGGGGCGAGACGGGGTGATACTTTAGGATACGACTGTACACCTGCGCAGACGCATCCCCTCCACTACCGCTCAGCGTTCTTTTTACGTGGCGGGACCTATAATAGTGATATGCTGATGTTAGTGCCCGATGCACAGCGCGTTTCATTAGTAGCTCACAACGCCCAAAATCCTCCGTTAGCCGTTCCACAAGGCGACCGCGGTCGTTGTGGTCGTGGCGAAAACGTCCCTGAAGACATCATCGTCAAGAGGTGGATCGGTTGCTCGATCGGTTCCACTTGGGTTTACGATTGTAACGGCGGCAAGCAAGTGGAACAGGAAAAGTCGCAGTCTTGCAGGTGGTTGTTGTGAGTCTCTAGTGGAACGTAGTCAACGTATTCTGTTAAGAATAGAAAGGCATCATTTAATGTAACAATGGATTATTGACCCACGTCACCCACGAATAGAGCCATATGGCATTTATGGCCGGTTTTTAAATCTTACTGATCGTTCATTTGCCCTACTTATAGGTTAAAATTTGACAATTCCTAATAGTAGATCAATAATTAACTACACAAGAAAATAAATGAATGAAATATGACGGTTACAGACAGGTATACTCTACGTTTGGTTTCCATTTTCCCACAACTTTTGTCAAACATCATCATATAACATCAGCTTAACACTATTTCAACATCTGTGATACATTTTGTAGTGCATTTTTAGACATCTCGTTTTCTTACCGATGTACTTGTAAGTATTTATAAAACTACACAATCATTCCTCCATCTTCTCTTAAAACTTAGTTGTCACAGTTTTGCTTTTTTCTATGGGCTTTTCCACATGTTCGTTGCTGGTCACTGGAGCATTTCTTAGAGAACTATACCATACTCCGTATATGAAATAGATCAGGTAACCTGAAAATATGGAAATAATTTAATATTGTGTATCGTCTGTCGCAAAATCAAAGAGATATTGAACGCGTTCTTTTATTATCTCACAACGCCCAAAATGAGCCGTCTGCTGTTCCACAAGGCGGCTGAGGTCGTCATCATTTTCGATCACAGCGCTCACAATGATCGCTGTGATGGGCGTTGACCACAGAGCAATAATTCTCTCTATCTCTTGACATTCAATTTAATTTATACGTATTGACATGATATGTATATTTTATTTAGCTATTGACATAGTACATATTATTTAAAAATAAATTATAGATGATATATAATATACATCTAAAGGAATAATAATATTGAAAATAATTACATTTTAATAAATTGTATTGTGTATTGATTGTAAAAATAGCTATGTTAAAAAAGATATGTGTTATATGTTTTTCAAGTAATATAAATAAGAAATATTGTATTAATTTACAATAATGATTATTTTTTGCACGTCATGAAAATGGTAGATTGTATCAACTTATCATTGTAACAACTTTTGTATACTACATTCTGGCAAATTAAGATTATTATTATTAAGAAAGGCGCGATTTTAAAAGCAACCAATGACATTTGCGTATTTCGTCGTTTATGATATCGACGCCCAATAATCCGTTCCACTAGAGTTTATGATTGTAACGTTCGCAAGCAAGTGGAACGGGAAAAATCGCGGTTGTGAACGTGGTCGTTCTGAGTCCCATGTGGAACGTAGCCTTTGTATAGTATAGTAAAGAGGTATAGGATGCATAGTGTATTCTATGGGCTTAGGGATGTCTCGGCTATGGAAGAGCGAGGTGGAATGCACCTTCCCTTCAAAGAAAGACTTTCCGCCAAGGGTATTATTATGCCTTGCAATGGCCGAGGTGGATTGGTGGATTTAAAACACGGGTTAGGTATCTTTAACAATATGAACATTAGGCTAGAGAGTTGCCTAAGTGGTCCATGCTTTGCGCCCAAGATACGAACCCGCACTCTGAGTTTTTATTTGGTTTGCAAACTGGCTAACTCAGCTTTACGTACTTTTAAACAAATTTAAAAAATGGTTAATAATAATTATTGGCAGACAACCACACACATTGTATATCCCTAAATTAAGCAAGTTACGCTTGTGTTATAGGTAATATACAACGGACTACTCTGGGGCCGATCCCAGACATCCAGACCATAGTAAATAACGGAGAAAATTCGTTTCCGAAATTTACCATGCCAGGAATCGAACCCGAAGCCTCTGCGCTTAACCCGCTCAACCATCGAGGCCGAATTTAGAAGATTATAGTCTCTTTATAGTTGTTGAACGGCCTCCTTGATAGGAACACAGCGACCATTAAAAATATTCATTTAAGTACATAATAGTTAAAGAAAGAAGAGAAGTTTGATGTTATTGTAAATTTTATAATATAATTATTTATGGAAAACCTATAGCTAAATACATTTAATAAGATAACTATAATTAACAAAAGAAAGCCAATTACAAGTTTTCACGCTCAAGCTATTGGTTAAATAACATGCACACGTAAAAATGCATCGAGATGCTTAGTCAATGTTGAAAAAGGCTTAGACGCCGCTTGACATTGTTTAAATAATTACTTTCTGGTACTAGAAATGAGTTGTGCCTGTAATTAGTACAACTTAAAGGTACAATGGGTTGATTAAATCGTATAGACTTGCTAGAATATTAAAGTGTAGTATAATGTCTTGCAACTTACCAATAATAAGCCAAATTATGAACCTTATCCACGTCTGGTGGTCAAGTTGAACCATCAAGTAAACGTTCATACAGACGCTTAGGTATGGTACCAGAGGCACGAGGGGAACCTACAAACATATAAATCAATCGTGTCGTGGAAGAATACTAAGGGCCGCTTGTATAAGGTTGCTTAAATTTATTTAAGAAACACAAAACGTATTTAACACCCTTAAATACAATTAGCGTCTTGCACAACGCAAAATTTGCCTATAACTATGTTTAAAGAACTGTCAATATGTTTTGTGTAAAATGTATTTAGGCAGTTTAATATGATTAACTAATTTTATTTAAAGGCGATCGTTATGCAAGCGGCCCAAGTGTTGTACAATGGTACGCATTGTTTTGTTAAGCTGTCAATGTCAAAAATAAAGAAAAGGTCTTCTACAGCAAAATGGCGAACGATGAATGATGTGGTTTTATTTGGTGGTACTAAAATAACTGTTTTAAGTAAAACATAGTCGCCTTTACTTATAATAATATCGTTAATAAACGATTAGGCATCTCTTAGGTAAGAGAATCAGAATCAGTCCCTAATCAATGAATATCTCCTTTTTTTCACTTATAAATGTGTATTACCTGTTGTGTACCTATGAGGAGCACAGATAAACGTAATTTGAATGACTAACGTAGGTTGTACCCAAAATATTCGACTAAAGTTTATGGGTGAGATTTTCAATAATCAGTTGCTGAGTAATGAAAATTTAATATGGCGGAAACCCTATGAAACAGTTACGGTGATAATCAGCTGTTTCAAATAAAAATCGCCATCTTGCCTCTTAGCGGTCTCTTATACTTCCTACCCCTCGACGTTGGTTATTTTTGACACTTACTTAAGAGCTACCAACTTTACCACCTCATATGCTAAAGAGGAGTTTATAGGTAATATTTAAATTCATTTTCATTTGTCTGATTTTTGTGAGTGTTCAAGTGGATCCACGAATTGTTTAGATTCACAATTGGACCCGGTAGGCGGCGCCGCTGAACACCTATTTAACTGTGGGACTGATTTTCTACATTTTTTTGTATTTTGTCAAGTAGATTTGAGAATGGTTTAGATTAACATTTGGTCCCGGTTGGTGGCGCTGCAGTAGGTTTCTAGATTTTTATTAATTAAGGGCAAGACAACCTTGCCTGGTACAGCTAGTTTTATTTATAAAAAATAAAATAGGTGGGAGGTAAAATAAAATAGGTGGGAGGTAAAATAAAATAGGTGGGAGGTAAAATAAAATAGGTGGGAGGTAAAATAAACTAGGTGGGAGGTAAAATAAAATAGGTGGGAGGTAAAATAAAATAGGTGGGAGGTAAAATAAAATAGGTGGGAGGTAAAATAAAATAGGTGGGAGGTAAAATAAAATAGGTGGGAGGTAAAATAAAATAGGTGAGAGGTAAAATAAAATAGGTGGGAGGTAAAATAAAATAGGTGGGAGGTAAAATAAAATAGGTGGGAGGTAAAATAAAATTCCGCGCTTAGGAACTGAATCAAAATCTTACCTTGAACGATAAATGGTTGACATCATTCCTTGGTTGCCTGTAAAGTATCACTAGTAAGACAAGTAGAGCCGCGCCAAGCACTCCTAGTGCCACGCCTGCTTGTTCCCAACGCATCAAGGCGCAGGTGGCGAGGGCCACTAAGACTGAAATGATAAAACATCACACGATTTATACTTATTTTGATTTTGGGTTGTTCGGAATATACGGCATCAGTATAAAGTCTATATTTGTTCTTCAAAAACGGCCATAATGCCCAAAAGTGTAGATACTTTTGGGCATTATGGCGTCTATCATATTTAATAAACTTCCGGAAATGTTTCAGTCTATAATTTGTTTAAAAAGTCTCTTAAGAAAATTTGATTGAACAAATTTATTATGCTTGTTGCAGACAGAGAGCACATCTCTCCACGTCCCGCATACCGCACACGCCCATAGCTTGCACAGTTAGCAGCTAGGCGTCGGAACGTGGGATATGAAGCGGCCTTTATGCCATTCATCATTCTCTCTGTAACTTGTCTGTGTATAGTTTTAATTTAATTGTAAATAACGCCGTTAATAAGTTATATAGTCCACATCGAGTTTTAATTGAAAGAAGCAACTGCCACCAATAAGTACTATAAATAAATATGAGAATGACAAAGATATGACTTATAATTTTATTGCAATATTTTATAACATATTTGTTTATAATGTAATTTAGCTTTAATATTCTGATATGCATTCGGACATTGCAAGCCTAATAAGGCAAAATGTATTGAAACTTATATGTAGGTAACATCTTTAAGTACATACATTTTAGCAATAAACTATTCATTCATTCGGAGGTTAATTTTTTTTACTAGAGCACAGCAAGCAGGCTGATGGCCCATCTGATGGAAAGTAGTTATAGTCGCGTTTGAAATTTGCAACATCAAAGGTGCTAAACAATGTGCTGCTGGTCTCGAAGTGAGGACTGGACAGGGTGTGCAGATGTGCAAAAACTTTTGTATAGGTTTAAAATTTTGCCTCCAAGATGTAAAAATTGGAGACAAGTAGTAAAATATATATTACTTCTGGCATAATGAAGTCATCAAAACGGATTTTCCAAAAATCAACCTGGAGGCCCTACCTAATACTTACAGAAGATGGTTATGGTACTCTTGGCGATACTGGCAGACAGTTGCGTAGGATATTTAACTCCCAGAAGATTGAAGATCTGCTTTATGATGGACCAGGGGCTTTCGGGAATTGGCTGCATGCCCTGAACTGGGAGGGGCGCCTCTTCTTCGTATCTATATTCAAATTTGAGGATTATTTATAACGTACTTACCACCAGCTACTTATGACTTATTTCATATTCATTTTTTATCGAAGGAATTAAAACCTTCGACTAAACGTAGTGAAATTGCTATCAGTTCTATTATAAATAGGAGCCCAGCGGTGGGACGTTTACGGGTTGACATTATAATTATAGACTAGTTATAAGGTGCCCAAACATTACGTGACACGTCCGCGTGCCGCTTCTTTTCGATTAAAATAATCTCTGTTTAATTTGCTGGAATTACAGTTGGGATTATATATCTAACCCCGTGACAATTTTAATATATCCATGATTAATTAACGTAGATAGAAAACACTATTTGTCACCACATATATATGAAATTAACAATTTGCAGTAGTCACATTAAACAGTAAAGAGGCAGGAACAATGGGCGGTCTTACCGCTTTAGACTTTAGAGCGATCTCTTACGGAGAACCCTAGTTATTATTTAAGGTTCCTCCTCACTTCTAGTCTATGGTATGCTACCATTCAAAGATCATGATTCGTTTAACTTACTTACGATCCGCAAGAGTTAACTTGAGACCTGAGTGGAATGCGCGCTCCCTTCCCGACCCCCGCCTTCTTACCGTTCTCGCCATCGATGCGTCATTGCCTCGCGCTTACGTCATCCGTGCGAAGTCTCAAGTTAACTCTTGTAGGTTGTAAGCAGTACTACTTATTTCACCTCCGCTTAGATTTGGAACTTGCCTCAATATTAGAACACTTGTTGCTACAATGGTGTACGCTAGGAGTGTGCCGATGGACATCATGTCAATCAACTGGTTCAAGTTGAACACTGCGGACATCGTTGCTGGAGAAGGAAACATGAAAAAATTACTATGAAACTCACAATTGGGGTCAACACACTTTGACGAACTGATGTATGTTTCTTTTTAGATTATACATACATAGGCCATGTATTATGAGTCAGATTAAAAAAAATCACAATGACTTTTAAGAATTACTCGTATGCCTTTAATGCCTTTTTAATTTTTTTTAATGCCTTTTTATTTTATTTTATAGGCGCAAAATATTTGCATTTAAAGTTTTAGCAAAAAAATACTATTTAACGTTCTAGTGGGTATCTTCAACTCGGGATCTTTTAGAGTGCTATAACCACCCTTAGCTAGCACGATCCCCCCGCGAGGGATGCGCGGTGGACAGTCCCCAATCGGTTTATCACTTGCAATAATTATCCCGATCAAAATGATGAGGTTCGGATCCCCATGCACCAAGGTCCCAACCCTGACAGTCATAACAATTTATCTATCCCTAATAATTATACGTACCCTTTCCAATAATCAATCCACGCCATAGTGATTTGGGGGCACATATTTCGTTGCTATTTTAATACGATTTTGACAATAATTATAGTTATAATTTTGAGGGATATCGTACCTGATAACAGCCCACTCAGGATAGTTGCCAATATAGGCGTTTGGGTCTTCTTATTAATTTTGGCAAGACACTTGAACAGGACTCTGTCACTGCCCATCGCGTAAAGGACTCTGGGAAGGGGGAACATAGCTCCAAGGAGACTGGTGCACAACGCGAAGATGGCTCCGATTGTCACTATCCACTTGATCACTGGCAGGTTAGCCTCCGTGAACACGTGCGGGAAGGGGGCGTCGGCATCCTGAAAAGACCACTCATTTTTAACATAAATTGTTGTGTTGTTTTTGAAGTTATACTTCTTTTGGCGCTTTAGGGAAAAATGATGAGAGTAAATTTTTACGATGTGCGCGCACACCCTCATGACAAACCGACACCCTGAAGTTAGCTATAGTCAACATTTTATTTTTTCTATTGTTAGTGTCGTTTTTTCTACAAACATAGAATAAGGCGAAAGATAAAATTTTTGAAAAGATTTTTATCTTGTTACGCAAAAGAAGTATAACTTCTAACGCGTGTACATAAGTACACACACACTTTATACGCATGGCATTTTATACTACCGATGAATATTTTAATTTTAAATAGACCAGTAACAATAACTTAATTAATTGACTAAATTATATAAAATTGTTAATGACATTATTTTTAAATTAATTGTTTCTATAAATAATACTTATACTTACTAAAAGAGACATAATTGTATAGTTAATATTTGTTTAAATTGTAACTAGGATCATCATAATCAATAATTAATTAATTAAATTAATAATCATAAAATCTGTGTAGTCGTAAGGACAACAAACTGCTTGTAACCGAAACTACAAAAAGTTTGTATGCCTGTCAAGGCGAAACATGTAACTGAAGACTTAGCATAACATCTGCAAAATTGTCCATGTTTCAAACGAATAAATTACTTTGACTTTTTTTCCTTATTGATAAAATCTGAAACAAAGATCTCTGTAAGAGAACCAAAGTCACTGGCATATCTCGCAAAATTAGTAAGTTGAAATAGTAGTGGGGCGGTGACAGGATCGGCGATCGATGAAGCATGATTCTTAGAGACGACCACATTTCGACAAACAAAGTTGTAGTGCTCTTCGGGCCAGTGGATCGGTGATCAGTCCAATGACGCCGGTAGAGGTTGGATGAGGAAAACGTAGTTCGTGATATTTGACGCAAATTTAGGGGGTACCACGCAATATTCTGCGTACGGCATGAGGCTCTACGCGCTCGACTATAGAATAGAATAGAATAGAAAACACTTTATTGTTCACCACATACACATAAAATAAACAATTTACAGTATTTACATTAAAAAGTAAAAGTAGGAGCAATGGGCGGCCTTCGCTTTAGAGCGATCTCTTCCAGACAACCCGGGCTCTGGATTTTATGAAATGGAATTTGAAGTGTATGACGGTGGTGTGCTAATTAAATACACATATAATAGGATATATAAATATCACATAATACATATACCTAAAATGAAAAAAAAAGAAGAGAATAAACAATAACACATATTAATATTATATATATACTAATATATACATCATTAATATGTGTATAGCAACCGCAATAGCTATACAATATTAATAATAGTATTAATACATTAAATTAATAAAATAATAAAAAATTAATAAAAATTAAAACAATTAATAAAAAAAAAAAAAAAAAAAAAAAAAAAAAAACTGTCATGACGGGTTGTCTGTTTTTCCGTAAAAATTTTAAATTCTGCAGTGATTGTAATTAACAATATATATTTGGACTTTTAAAACAATATTAAACCGTGTAAGTACATAATAACAAATCATTAAAGCAACCTCCATAACTGTCTCAAAATTATCAAATAAATACAACGAAAATTTTCAAACATCAATGATGACAAGATATGTCAAGAAAAAACATCGGAGAAAAATTACGAGAATCAAACAATAACGGATTTTTAATAAACAAATAATGAAGTAGGATCAAGCAGACAACATGAGAAGCAGCAGACACGCACGCCCACCACCTGCTGTGCCCGCCTCGCCTGGCTCCACGCCTCGGTCGTCGTCAACGGATGAAGATTTCTTCACACCGGCGGCCACCGCGGCGTCGAGCACCAGCGAGGAGGGGCCAGCGCCGTCAGCCCCGCGACGAAGACCTGCGCGAGGCCGAGGACGGCCGCCGTCGGCACGCTTGGGGCCTGCGGGACGTATCCCGCGCCCGGCCCCCGCTACCGGTGGTGCTGTGCGCCGCATGCGATGGACTCAACAAATGAATGAGAACGTCATGCGAGCGTACTACGAGGCGACAGAAATAGGAACCAACCTCACTGCGTACCGTGACCGCATGCTGTCTCTGTTTCAGATCCTTCAACCAGATACCAATGTCACGGCACAGCGCTTGTCGGATCAAGTGCGGGCTATTCAACGACGACATCTGTTGGATGAGTCTACACTTGATCGTCTGCGCACTGAAATACGAACCACCCGTAGAATCAGCGAGACTCCGAGTTCCCCACAACACCCAAATATAACATCTAGGGTGACGGCGTTGTCGCCGATGGAAATGGACGATACTACGGTTGGTAGCGTAAGTAGCCAGGATAATGAGCTTATGAGGAGGGCTTTGGAGGAAGCGATTGAAGATTATAAGGAGATGCCTATATTAAGTAGACCACGTCTACCACGGTTACCCACTCACAAACGTAATTTGTTGCTCATGGGGGTCTTGGATTCCTTACTGGCTCCATATTTTAGAGCCAGTAAAGATCTTACCGAGACACATTCGATTCTATACTGTGGCGCTGTTGCTGCATGTCGTGTCTCTGGTACCAAATTCCCAAATTTGGAACAGAGGTCACGGCCTAGTGATGGACGGCCTGCCTGGCAGAAGAGAATCGAATGTCGTATTGGTAAGGCCAGGACCCTCATAGCCAAATTACTTTGTTTTAGGAACGGAAACACCAGGCCAAAAGTCATGCGTTTTGTAAATCGCGCTTTCACTGGGACTGACATCAACCCCAGTGACTATTTACCTCGAGTTACAGAACGCATCGACTTTTATAAACAAAAAATTAGTGCGTGGGCCAATCGATTACGTCGGTATAAAAAACGAGCAGATCGTTATAATCTAAACCGCTTTTTCCAAAGAGACCAAAAACGAGTGTATAGAGGATGGGAGCAGTCATCTGTTTCTGTGGATGATGGTAACTGGCCAGATATCGACTCTATGACAGCGTTCTGGAGTAATATATGGTCGGTGCCTGTCACCCACAGAGAAGGCAACTGGACTAGGGTGGTCGAACAGGCTTGTGAAATGATTCCAGAAATGGAACCGTTGGCTCTTGAACCAATTGACATTAGTTGTGTAATTCGTGTGGCTCAAAACTGGAAAAGTCCTGGACCAGACGGATTGCACAACTTTTGGATTAAATGGTTCAAGAGTTCGCATGCTTGTTTGGCCGTTCAATTCCAGGAAGCTATAAACATGGGCTCGCTTCCTTCCTTTATGACTACTGGAGTCACTCATCTGCTCCATAAGTCAGGCAGTACCACGGAGGCAAAAAACTATAGACCCATCACTTGTTTACCAACTATATACAAGCTACTTACATCTGTTTTGAGAACTAAATTAATGAAACATTTGACAAATAATAACATTTTGGCCAATACTCAAAACGGATGTAAGGATGGGTCCCGTGGTACTAAGGAGCTCCTCCTCATCGATATGACCATTAGTCATCAGGTACGGCGAAACAGAAAAAATCTGTCTGTAGCCTGGATTGACTACAAAAAAGCCTATGATTCGGTGCCCCATACATGGCTGGAGAAAGTCCTAGAGCTGTATAAAGTAAATGCAACTCTCCGTGCTTTCCTCAGTTCATGTATGGGACAGTGGACCACGGTCCTTAGGCATCCAGGGGACAGAGGGAATCTTTCTGTTTTGCACGACCCGATAAGGATCAAGCGGGGCATTTTCCAGGGTGACAGTCTGAGTCCACTGTGGTTTTGTCTAGCTTTGAATCCACTAAGTACTCTACTTAGGGAGTCAAAGTTAGGCTTTCAACTTCGGAGAGGGGGTGAGATTATATCACACCTTATGTACATGGATGACGTGAAACTATTTGCATCGAAAAAGCCAGATCTTTTGCAATTGCTAAAGATTACTGAAAGCTTTAGCAACTCCATTAGTATGGAATTCGGTGCAGATAAGTGTGCCGTCATGCATGTACAACGAGGGAGAGTTGTAAATTCAGAAAATTTACAACTATCTGAAAATATATCCCTCAAGACTCTCTCTGAAGGTGAAACCTACAAGTATCTTGGTATGTCAGAGTCGTTGGGTATTCCTGATGCTGATGTGAAGCAGGCGATGAAGAATCGTTTCTTTTCCCGCCTGAGAAAGGTCTTAACGAGCCTTCTCTCAGGTGGAAATAAGGTTCGAGCCTTCAACGCTTGGGTCATACCAGCATTAGCATACTCCTTTGGCATACTAAGATGGACTCAAACTGAATTAGACGCCCTGGATAGACGGGTTCGTTGTCTACTGACAACACATCGGATGCACCACCCGCGTTCGTCTGTGATGAGACTGTACATCCCGCGGAAGTGTGGAGGTAGGGGGTTTTTAAATACCAAAGACCTCCACAACCGTGAGGTGTACAATCTCAGAGAATATTTTCTCAAAGTAGGCGAGACAGCGGGTATGCATTACGATGTAGTGTCAGTAGACAAAGGGTTCACCCCGCTATCCTTATCAAAACAGAACTGGCAGAGACCGTTGGTAATGAGTGCTTCTGATCGTATAGACGTATGGAAGAGCAAGGAGCTGCATGGCAGGTTCTATCAGGCTTTAACAGGGCCTGATGTGGACCTACTAGCCTCGGTGAACTGGCTACGTTTCGGTGACCTATTTGGGGAAACCGAAGGGTTTGTCTGTGCAATTATGGACGAGGTTATCAAGACGAACAACTACCGGAAGTACATTCTGAAGGACGGCACGCTTGACATATGTCGGGCGTGTCACCGCCCTGGTGAGTCTCTCAGACATGTCACTTCTGGTTGTTCTCGTCTTGCTAACAGCGAGTACTTGCACAGGCACAACCTAGTAGCCAGGATCATCCACCAACAACTTGCTCTTAAATACGGACTTGTCTCGTCGGAGGTACCTTATTACCAATACAAGCCGGAGCCAGTTCTTGACAATGGTCAATATCTGCTCTACTGGGACCGATCAATTATCACAGACAGGACTATTGTTGCCAATAAGCCTGACATTGTCATAGTTGATCGGTCTGCGAGACGTGCTTTAATTGTAGATGTCGCGATCCCCCATGATGGTAACCTCGTGAATGCCGAGAAAGATAAACAAATAAAGTATATTGATCTAGCTCACGAGGTTACCGCCATGTGGAACCTGGACTCTACAATCATAGTACCGATAGTGGTGTCAGTGAATGGATTAATAGCGAAGAGCCTTGACCGCCACCTTGAAAGGCTCTCGCTTGGTATCTGGTTGAAGGGTCGGATGCAGAAGGCAGCTTTGTTGGACACGGCCCGTATTGTGAGGAGATTCCTGTGTCTGGAGCCTTAACCACCGGTAGTCTGGACCCGAGGCCCCACTGCCGGCGAAGATCAGTTTTTTATATTTTTTTTATAAATAAATGTATATATATTTTATAAGCTATTTATAAAAAAAATGAAAAAGATTTGGATATTAAATATATATGTGAGTATTAATACATAATATATTAATATTATATATACCTACTAATATACATAATATTAATATACAAATACACTAATAAATAAACATACATGTAATATGGTATTAAATATTATTATAAAGTGAGATAATATTCCCGTACCAGTTTTTTAAAAATGGCGAGTGACTTTGCCTTTCTCACGTTTTCGGGCAATGAATTCCAAAGCCGAACAGCCTGCACAGCAAAGGATTTGGTGTAGAAAGTAGAAACGTGTGCAGGTGTTTTTAAGGCAAGATTATGAGAAGAGCGCAAATTAAGGGTATGAGATGTATGGAGGAAATCAAAACGTTCCTTAAGATAGGAAGGAGTAGAGGGAATAAATAATATGCTATACAGCAGGTTGAGAAGATGAGCATTCCGGCGAAGTGAGATTGACAACCACTTGAGCTTTTTGCGATATTCAGAGACATGGTCATATTTCTTTAAACCAAATATAAACCTGATGCAAAAATTTTGAAGTCGCTCTAGTTTATTGAGTTGTTCTACGGTAAGGTCAAGATAACAGGCGTCCGCATAGTCAAGAATAGATAGTAAAAGCGATTGAGCAAGTGTAACCTTGGTAGCGGTCGGTAGAAAGTATTTTAACCTCCTAAGCGATGCAGACGAAGCAAAGACCCTACGACTGAGTTCTGTGATGTGAGGCCACCAAGACAGTTCCCTATCGATGATTACCCCCAGATTTTTAACTTTATCGCTAATATGAAGACGCATCCCATCAAATAACAAGTCCGGCACTAAAGACCAATTTATCTTTGACATCATGCATGAGCTTCCAATTATGATGGCTTGGGTTTTACTAGGATTAACTTTTAGTCCGTGTGTTCGACTCCAATCAAGTATGCGGCCCAAGTCATCATTAATTGTGTTTATAGCGTCTTCGATATTTTCTACTCTAGCTTGCGACTAACGCTTGCTAT
Organism: Dendrolimus pini; assembly: GCA_949752895.1. NCBI lineage: Eukaryota > Metazoa > Arthropoda > Insecta > Lepidoptera > Lasiocampidae > Dendrolimus > Dendrolimus pini. Next base: position 1,395,567 of record OX457138.1, on the reverse strand, counting down.
AAAAATATATTATATTAGTCTCTGATGCCTGACGCGGCGATATAGGCATACAGTGCGCCGCGCACTGTGTGCGGATGCCGCATCCGCAGTAATTTTTGACCAATCCAGCGTAAAAGAGTCACGTTTTGGTCAGAAGTCAAATAATTCTACCTAATCATAGAGAGTGCACAAGAACAACTGACGCGCATTTAGTCGTTTCCAGAGTGACCATCATTATAACTTCCGAAGCCAAAAGCAACGTCCAACGTCGTTCGATGTTAGACACCATTTTCAGCTTTAGTGACAGACTACGGAAGTAGGGAGGCATCATCATCATACATCCAGCAGTAGACTACGATCAACAGAATTTATAAATCATACTTACCATAATATAATACCCGCTAATAAACTCACCACAGCTGCGCTCGGACCTCCCTAGTTTTAGGGAAGTGATACGGTCCACTTTCTGTGCCTGCCACACTTGATCAAGGCAGATCATAAACATGTTAACTATGAAATATGACTGCCTATGTAAGTTATCGAGTTATAAATTTGGTAATAATGGACATTAATTTTCTTCTTCGTTTACAGCACATACCGGTTGGTATTAATGTAGAAGTTTGAACTTTTTCTTCATTAAATTCAACTGCATTATTAAGTTATAACTGACCTGCAGATAGTAAGGCAGCATCATGGTAAGCACTGTGGCAATACTGAAGTACGACACAAAGATGATGATCAAGGAAAGTACGATCGAGATGGGGATATCTCGCTTTGGGTTCTTCGCCTCCTCTCCAGTGGTCGCCACGCAGTCGAATCCGACGAATCCGAAGAAGCATTTGGCTGCACCTGCCATGACGCCAGCTATACCCCAAGGCATGAAGCCACCGGCTCCGGCTTGGCTTGCGTATTCGGGAGGAATGTCTTCTAACTTTATATACCAGTTGGCTGGGTTACCTGAAAGGGTAGGGTGTATATTTAGTTTGATGACTGTATATCAACAAAGTCTCGCATTCGTAGCACCCTTACATATCCGTGACATTTCAAATAGAGTATAAGTAATGACATGTGTCTTGGTAGCTCGTGGACTAAGCCAAGCCACTTCTGATTCTTAAGGGCCCTCCACATTCTCGCGAGAACATAATGAGACCGCTAGGAAAGAACACGAGAACCCGTTCCATGTTCTAGTTCCTCGCGCTTTTCTCGCAATTTGCGTGAATTTGGAGCACCTATTTAATGTAGTTTGAAACCCGACAGTGTTTTAAAAGTATCACAAGGTAACGATGAAGGAGAACATCGTGAAGAAAGATGTCCCAATGGATATCAAGGATAAATCAGACTGTAACAGAAACTCACTTTTAACAGCACCAGCTATCACAACGATGATCACAGTAATCATGTTCAATGTGGTAAATACGTTGTTCAGCTTTGTTGACTCGCTAACACCGACTCCAAGCAGAACTGTAACATTACAAATAAGATATTTTTTTAATACTGAACTACTTGAGACATTTCTATCAGGTGAGCTATCATTATGAATACCGTCATCTATTGACAAAACACCAGAGGTGCTACCAACGAGGTGCTGGGCTCGAAGAGGAGATTGGAATCTGGTCACTAATTCTGAAACACAGATTAAAGTTATGGCGTTACACTTCTAACCCGGACAGGTACTCATCCAAATAGGTATTACCATCTGGCTATGGGTTGTTTTGTCACCACCCATGACCCGGTCGCAGGAATTAGTATTCTCTTTCTGTTTCTGCACGGTTAAAAAAAATTTGGGCGCCGTGTTTTTTTATTGAAGCTTATATCTATTCAGAATTTTCCCTTTACAGAGTACTTATTCGAAGATTGTTTTATAGGTAGCACTTTGTTGGCAAATACATTTCTTAGATAAACTTAACACTTTATAAAGATTTTACAGGCAACATTCTTCCACTTCATTCATTCAATATGTATGTTTGTTTGAGGATAATTATTATTTCTTATTCAGCTACTCTTGGTAGGTTTGGTAGTGCCTATAACACTACGCGTTCATCGCGAAATTTTAATACGCCTCTCCGATATACATATACTGAAAGTTCTCTTAACAATTATGTAATTACTTTTAGAAATTGTATTGCTGAAGCATTTTTAAGCATTAAATACTTTGTTTAATTTGTTTGGGAAACACAAAATTAATACATATTTCATTCAAGTTTCCATTATAAAATAATTTATATAATGAAAATAAAAATTGGTTCAAATAGTTAATTACAACAAAAAAAAGAAATACCTACAATTATACGAAAATTACATAAATATACTTAGTGAAGCAATTTGAAAAGTTTTAACGGATTTTGACTCACTAGTAATCAAAAGCACCAGTCCGAACGCGAAGAAGTCGGGGTAGTCAGCCAAGAACGATACATTAATAGGCAGTGCTTCAACCATTGTTTTCGCCATGGTGTTATTGCAAAGACTGTCTATATACAACGCCATGCCTTTGGCAACACTGGCAGTACCAATAACATATTCGAGGATAAGATTCCAGCCTATCGTGAATGCTATGAACTCGCCGACACTGACGTAGCTGTACACGTACGCTGAGCCTGCTTTCGGTACTCTAGCTGCGAATTCTGCGTAACAAAGACCTGAAAAGAGATTTCAGACATTTACATGGCGATGAAGACGTTGCTGGTGGGCTTCTGCGTATTTTTTACTAACGTTAATGACGACGTACTATTTCAAGTATTGATGGAGATCGTCTGATCTTATGTACCAAGGTGTATTGACCATGTCAATGTGTAAGTATTTTATTTTGGAACCTTTGTATCATGTTTAAATTGGTTTGCTTGATGCAGCCCCATAGGTCCATACTGACAGTAGAACCTTTATACATGAATTTAAATGCGCCTATATTTTTAGTTGTCAAAAATGATATACAAAGAAGTTTATAAAATATAAAAACAGGTTATAAAATGTTGCAATCGCGTCATCCCCGTAATAGCATATCCGATGCGGTCGCTACCTCTTCGGCTAATAGAACTTGTATAATCAATTTGAAAATAAGGCCTAGCCTCTAGCACTTGGTATTCTACCATTAATTGAAAACAGGTTCCTTCCACCCACAATGTAAAACAAAAAACCAGGTTAACGGTATTCAACTTTTATATTGTATACTCCTTTTGCAAAACTGGTTTTGTTTTTACATGTCGAAGTAGGAGGCGAGGCTCTTCATAAACAAACCAAAAGGTGAAAGAAATTTGCATTTATATAATTTAATACTCATAGTCTGTTCTTCTAATGAGATACATTTTTGAATACAATTTTCATTATAAAGTAGGTTTAAGGATCCTCCTTGTCATTAAGGATTTTTCGGTACTAATTTTTAGGACGATCTTGGGGGTTTTTCAAATGAATTATTATTTGTGAATAAAATAAAGTGAAATCTAAAAAACTAAAATAAATAAATAAATATTATTTCTTATTTATAAATATGTATACTATATATACTACATTGTATTTTGATAAAAATTGAAGGAGTAAAACGGTTTTATATCTAGAATTTGTTGATTTTTTTATCTTAATTAATTTTCTCTTAATTAATTAATAACTATAGAACAATCACAAAAGACCATGTTACATCTCATATTGTGAAGAGTTATGCTAATTTTTTGAGTAAATTCTTGATTAGTAATTACCAATGAAAAGTTGTGTCGTTTGCATTTTCTACTATTTTTCGATAGGGGCCTTAAATGGTACTGCTACCCGTGCGCAGAAGGTTTGCCGATAGCCTCACGCGTCGATGATCAGTAGGGTTGACAAAAAAGGTTACATATATAGTTATTGCAATAAATGTATTATTTTAATTTATTTTATAATTGTTTAAACAGTGCTTAAAATATTTATTTTGGGATATTTTAAAAATAAGATGGTAACCTTTTTTATTGCATGCGTTGAGCAGACAGGCAGACGACCCACCTGATGGAAAGCGGTGACCATCGCTTATGGACACTTGTAACACCAAAGCTGATATCAATGTGCTTCCGTTCTCTAAAGGGAACCTGCCCACTAATGCCAAAAAACAACTCAAGGTTTTTATGGAGGCATACTCTAGACCAGGACTAGTAGCCATCCAGACGGGCAAATACCCTGTTGTTAATATAAATACTGCTGTTAGAATTTATTGATTATGTCCACATCCCTATTATTGTAAAAGTGGAATTGATAGCCTCATACCAGCAAATGCAGATGCAATAGCAGCGACCAAGAAGCTGATGGTCACAGCAGGCCCTGCGACTGTCTTTGCGACCGCACCAGCCAGCACATAGACCCCTAGACCAAGTGTACTGCCAACACCCAGCGCCGTGAGATCGAAGAGTCCCAAACACCTAGCCAAGGGTGTCGATTTGTCATCACCTTCAAGCCGCTTGCATCGACGTAACACCTCCAGAATCCGACCGCACCCCATTCTGGAAAAGATAGAAGATTTAACATTATATTGTTACGATTTGCAGGACTCGAATTAAAATGCCGTTGGAATTATTATAGATTTTATTAGAACTATACAAACACATATAACACAGATACAAATATAACTGAACACAGCCAGTCCAAACGTAATGCACGATTCAATAGCACGCGCAAAGTCCGTCACTATAAGATTACCGAATGTACACACATCTTGCCTCGCTTGTGGTTATCGCTTGACTGCCGATTTCTCCATTGGGGCATTGCTTTATACTGCACAAATACAATATGTCTCTCGGCCGCGTGGACTGAATTTCTTAGAATCACACCTGGCTAATGACTACCATAAAAGATTACAATACACAATACAGTCCATTGTGTATTGTAATTGCAACACAAAGTAAATAAAAGAAGTCCAAATGCCGAAAAGGTAATAAAATGTCTACAGGTATGCAGGTGTGAATTTTTCTTTTGTCGGCATTCAGGTCGTAACACTATCTCCCTTTTAGCATCAATATTTATTGGTGGTAGTTGCTTCTTCCAAATAAAACTTGATGTGGACTGTATGACTTGTTATTTCGATAATTACAATTATATTAAAACTATACATAGACGAGTAATGTAAACGTAATGTTATTGTTTAATGATTGTGGCCAAACGCATTTTATTTATAGCGTTAAAATTAACGCCGTTAATGATTATCTACATTAGGAAGGCGGGGGGAGACACATATGCGTATTCTGACAATATTTATATTATAGCGAGTGATGATGGAACAATCTAGTTGGTTTAAGACTTTAAGAAAAAAGTAGAATACTCTGGAAGGCAAAGACAGAGATAGATAGATATTAGAAAGGGATAGATGATAAACGGAAATTCTGGAATAGAAGGTTCGGGAAGGAAAAGACAGAGGTAGATAGATAGATGTTTAGAAAAGGATAAATAGCAAATAAAAGAATAAAGAACAGAAGATCAAAATTATGAATTCCTGAAGATTCTTCCGGTTATATAAGCAGCGTAAGGCGCGCCTACCGGGCAGTTTTCAGAGTTTAGCTCAGTTCAAGACAGCGAAGCGACAAATGCGATACGGAAGAGTTGGAAGAGAAGTTTAATAGAAGACAGTGAGGAGTTAAGTGATAAATTTAGTGACAAATTTAGTGGACAGTTGATTGCAGGAGGAGTGCAGCGTAGTTCGAGAGAAGAACCAGAAGCGAGCTACGTGCAGTAAATTCGGGGCAAACCTGCGGAGAGGTATTATGTGCGGCTGTGTAAGTCAATAAAAGTTTTTAATTAAAAACTGGTGTTTTCTTCTAATCCTAAGTGCGTACCCCCGCTCGCACGTAACAATATATTTAGATTTAATCATTCAATTGTATTTAGTTTTCCCGTTAGAAGTGTTATAGCAAGGACGTATAAAGAACAACGGACAGAATGTTGTACACTAAAACACTGAAGCACCCATAGTAAGCTCGATCGCCTATGTTTACAGCACACATACAAAGCAAGTAAGCTCGGCGTCCGCCATTACGCAGCTAGTGTTGATAGAGTACAGACGTAGTGAGTTATTAAAATAACTATTTAATTATGCCAACCTGCGTCGTGAAATGTTGTTTCCAAAGCACAATACGTGATAAAAAAAGAACAAGGAATCACTTTCCACAGGTAAAATACTCTTTGACGCTTTATTTTAATTATTTTGTAACCATATTTATTATTAATTTATGTAAACAAACCTTTCTTTGATAAAATTAGTGTTGCCAGCTTTGGGAATAATATTTCTCCAATTTTATAAAAAATAAGTTAGTATGAAATTAAATTGACATAACTATATACAAAAATAAGCAACATAGTTATATGCTTGATAAAATACTAGAAAAATTCGTAGGTAGTGACAAAGTGTTTTTAAATTTAGAGTCAAAGCTGTACGTGGGAACAGAACACCAAATAAATCTTATCAAATACATTGCAGAAAGTATCTATCCATTAGGTTTCACCACATATCAAAAATCGAAGGAATTCACAGAACATATGATAGCAAAAGGCAGTATTACAAAAAAATAACACAACACAAAGTGTTTTAACATACTTTTATTTTTATTTTTATTGGAGTTTACTCCTTAAGAAACGATTTGAGTTATAAGCCCCGGTATGAAAATTTTATGAGGAGTAAAATCAAGTGAAGTAAAAAGTTGAGGCGTTACGTAGAAAAAGACAAACATATATTTCTGTAGGAAAGAATGAGATGGAATACATTACATAGATAAAAGAATCCGAAGAAAAGATCCGTTGCCAGGGAGACGAAATATAAGTCACGTCAATCCACCCAACTACCAAAACTCTCTTAGTTTGTAAATATTATTTAACTATCTTATAGCTATGTAAATATGTATGTTTGTTTCTCTTATCATTTTAGAAGATACTTTCATTTACTCTATTTTTCTATTCGATATCTAAACTAAATCGTGCGTCGGAGCTGGCACACATGTTATTTTATTCTTTTTTTATGAAAGCAAAACCTAACTTTATTTTTAAGCCTTCTATACTTTAAAGACTTAATAGAAGATATTGTGTAGTTTTTTATTTATTTAAGTAAAAACCTATGTAAAATAAAACATTTTGGCAATTTGTTTGTTTTATTTAATATTTATATACTATAATCTAATTTATCCTAAATTATGAAACAAATATTTATGGACAACATCAAACGAATTTATTTAATCATATAATAATGTGTAGTGAATATATCAAAATTTAGGGAACGTTTCTTTGACTGGCAACTCTGGAAACACGCAAACATAGAAACGCGCCGCCATTACGGTGCTTCAATCTGTATAGTGACAACATTCCGTCCGTTGTTCTTTATACGTCCATGTGTTATAGTAAAAGATAGATTGAATAATAACTTTTGGTGTAGTATATTCGTCACTTGTTATTTGTGTTTCTGTTCTTTTCCTAGATGATCATAAGTATTTATGATTTAGATGTATTATTATGTATTGTAAGACCTTAAATTTATGGAAATACTGTATGATACTTTTAATAATAATAAAAAATAACAATGTTGCAACACAAACAAAGCATTAAACTCATCGCTACATCTGCGTGAAACGGTCGTTAACATTAACATCTATTCCAGGTGTAACAGGGCCATTATATGACATAAAAGTAATAACTTGCTACAACGATATTCTAACTACAATTTCACATATAGGTTGAACAGTGGCGTAGCTTGCCTTAGAGGGGACTTTTTTTTTTTTTTTTTTTTTTTTTTTTTGAGGCGAGGGAAAATGCTAACCGATTTACGCACTCTCTGGGCCGTCACTAGGAAACGGCACGCATCCATCGGGGGCGATAACGCTAGCAATAGTATGCTTTATTTGCGCTCCGCCCGCGATGGATTACACAGAGGAGTGTGGCGACTCCGAGCGATGTTACACGAGCGAACAACCTCAATACCCACTAAAAAACCTCTCCTCCCGTCGACCCTGCGCTTTGTTGTGAAGGAAAGACTGAGATATAGAACATAGTTACGCAACAGTCGATCCAGCGCAATAAAGTGCCTGGAGTGTGCCCTGGGAGAACACACCCCACTTCGAAACGGGGGCTGAATCCCTTGCGTTGCCTAGTAGCAAGGGGCCCCTCGTACCGGAACCTAACTCAGGGAGGGAAGTAACGCGCGTACCTGCCTCGTCGAGTGCCAGCTGAAGGCCGGCGGCCTCGGGTGACATTAGCGGCACGCGCTGAAGGGCTTCGCTCCCTATCCCTTTCTGCGGCCTCTTTTAGAGACATTACAGCCTCACAGAAAGAAACCGCAGACTCCCAGCGGTCGTCGCTGTGCAACATGGCCGTTACCAAGTCGCCAAGCGATCGGACGGCTCCTACGTGTGTCTCGAGCTCGAAACGCTGAGGCGTCCATGCAGCGCACTCAACAAGCGTGTGTAACGCCGTATCGGGTGCGCCGCATTGGCGGCAGTCCGGGGAAGGCAAGCAGCCCACAATGCGAAACAGATACTGGTCGAAACAACCGTGTCCGGTCAGTATCTGAGTCGTCCTGAAGGTCAGGGTTCCACTGGTGCGGGTCACCCATCTCTCCAGCTGCGGCCTGATTGCATCCACCGTATAGCCGCCGGCCACAGGGTGTTCGAGGTCACGAGACCAGGCGACGAGGCAGGAATGGGTTTCCCGCTTCCTGACCGTCTCTAATTCGACTTGACAGAAGGTCAGTCCTCTAGCTAGGGCATCCTGCTGGGCGCGACGAACTCTGGACAGGACGTCTGCCTGGAGAGGCCAGGGCAGCTCGCCTGCCAAGAGAGTCGCCGCCGACCACGACACTGTGCGGTACCCCCGTATGGTCCTCACGGCCAGAACCCGCTGCGCGCGGTGCAGCAGGGTTCGGTTGTGGCGGTGAAGCGCATCGGACCAGACGGGCGCACCGTAGAGTGCCATACTCCTCAGGATGCCGGAATAAAGCTTCCGCGTCGCACCCCCCGGCCCCCCCACGTTAGGAAGAAGCCTGGAGAGTGCGCCCGCGGAATTCAGAAGTTTGGGAACTAGCTGCTCAAAGTGCGCTTTGAACAGCCATTTCCCGTCTAGGACTAGCCCAAGATATTTCATCGTGGGCCCTACTCTAATCGCCACCCCCTGAACTGTAACGGACAAGTCCGGGGGAGGATTCCGGAATTTCCTATGGAACATGACGGCCTCCGTTTTCGCGGGGGAGACCTTCAAGCCCAGCCTAGCTATTCGATCTACGACGATCGCCAGCCCGTCGTTGGCGACGTCCACGGATTCCGCAAAAGACGCGGCGCGTGCCGTGAGTAGGGTGTCGTCCGCAAAGCAGATCAGCCCTACTCCGGGCCGGACCGTCACCCGAAGGATCCAGTCATAGCCTACGTTCCAAAGGATAGGCCCGAGGACCGATCCCTGTGGAACGCCGCACGCGACACGTCGCCGACCTAGCACGTGGTTGGCGGACTCACCACCCTCCCAAAGGATGTGCCGATCTCGCAGGTACTCGCCCAACAGCCTCGTGAGGTACGGGGGGACTCCGTGCGCGCGGAGCCCTTCCCTGATCGTCTCATGAGGGAGGCTGTTAAAGGCGTTCGCTATGTCTAGCGACACTGCAAGAACGACGTCCTTTGCTTGGACGGCTTCGTCCGTCAATGTTCGCAGCGTCTCGAAGGCGTCCATCGTGGAGCGCCTCCGCCGAAACCCGAACTGCGTATCTGATAGCCCCGGCTCCACAGTGTCTAGATGCTTCACAAGCCGCTCCGCCAAGATCTTCTCGAAGACCTTGGCGACCTCGTTCAGCAGCACTATGGGCCTGTAGGCGGACGGATCGTTGGGAGGCCGACCTCCCTTGGGAAGTAGGCACAAACGCCCCTCTTTCCATTGCGACGGGAACCTACCTGCGCGAATACAGGCTTCAAAGAGGTCCCGCAGCTGGCTGCGTAGGTGTTTTGCAGCCAGGAAGAGGAGTCGACCTGGAACCCCGTCGGGTCCCGGTGCCGTCTTCCTGCCCCGGAGCCGGTCCAGGGCGACGTCTAGCTCCCCCTCGGAGATGGAGTGAGGCTCCTCGTCCGTGGGGGTGTCGGGAATGGGTGGACCCATACTGGGGGAGTGAAGTTCCCCGGATCCGGGAAGAGCCCATCGATAACCGACCGGAGCACCTCGGGTTCGAGCGTTTCCGTGACCGTGGATGTGCAAGGCCGCAACTTGTTGCGGGCCCCACGGTACGGGCGCCCCCAAGGGTCCCGATCGAGCGTCTCGAGGAGCTCGGCCCGAGCCCGGGCTTTCGATCGCAATATTGCCATCGAAAGGGCCTTTCTGGCCTCTCTAAACTCGCCCACGAGTCCATTTTCCGCGACGAAGTCCGGAGGACGGCGCGCCCTGCAGCGTTTGAGCCTGTGGCTGATGATGCGAACTGCCTTTCGCATCTCGCCCAGCTCCTCGGTCCACCAGTGGACCGATTGCTTGCACGGAGGCTGCCGCTTGGAGACGCGTGGCATCGCAGCGTCGCAAACCCTCGTCAGGGTCTTGCGCATGTGCTCTGCCTGCGTATCCAGATTCGCGAAGTCGGCTGGGTAGGCCCAGCTTTCCGAGCGTGCCCGCTCCTCGGCCTGCTCCGGATCGAGCTTGGTAAGGGCCCAACGCGGGAGGAGAGGGGGGCGACGGTGAACAGGGCTCGGACCGGAGGAGGGGGTCGTGAGCTCAAATCTGATGTACCGATGATCAGAGAGCGACTCCACCTCCTCCAGCACCCTCCATCCGGTCACTCTGCGGGCGGCCGCATGAGTGACGAATGACAGGTCGATGATCGATCCACCCCGCGCGCGCACGCAGGTCTGGACCGACCCCTGGTTCAGTATGGTCAGGCCGGCTTGAAGAGCCCAATCCTCGACCGCCCGACCCCTAGCGTCCGTGAGTACGTTTCCCCAGGAGAGGTGCTTTGCATTAAAGTCGCCCATCACGAAGATCGTTTTGGGCGACAGTCTGCGTACGGCAGCCCCGACGGCGTCCAAGTGAAGCTCGAACTCCGCCAGGGGGCGGTTGCGCGAAAAGTAAACGCCTATGACGACGATACTTCCGCTCTCCACCACAGCATAGCCCTTTCCTCTTTCGAGACATGTAAGCGGTGTGCCGGACCCGGCTCTGGCCACCACCGCTACCATGTCATCGAGATCGCCCACCCAGTTCCCTGAAGGAGGGACGTAATAAGGTTCACTTATTACGGCTAAATTCGCTTGCCACTCCGCCATCGCCTGCAGGCACAAGTCCTGAGCGGTGGGGGAGTGGTTTACGTTAGCTTGAAAGAACGTCGTTACGGGTGTACTAGGCATTGGAGGTGTCCATTGTCTGTACTCCCGATTTGCCGGTACGTGGTCTCGCCCGCGAGTGGGCGAATTGGCCCCTCACGTAGGGAGGTTGGCAGAACCTCGCCAACGTGGGGTGGGCCGCGTTCAGTCCCCCCGCCGCGCACGCCGCGCAGTGGGGTTTCCGTGCCGTGCAGTCCGGCATCTTGTGTCCGCTTTTACCGCAGCGGAGACACAAGTTAGTCCGGTCCGGGCACGTGTCCGGACAAGTTTGGGTGCCATGACCGACGTTGAAACATCTGTAACAACGTATCGGTCTGGCTTCCAGTGCTTCGACCTTCGCCGAGGTGAAGCCGACCAGAAGGTAGCCCAACCCGACGATGGTCTTGGCGGCAGCGACGGGGCACAGCACGTATGATGCGCCCAATCCGCCCGGTCCTGCACCGATGTGCTTCGTGAGCACGTCGTCGCGCCGGCAGTTGCCTGCGCGCGCGATCGCGTCACGAAGCCCATCGACCGTGACTGAGTCGTCCAGCCCTGAGACGTAAAGCTCCCCACGCTTTACGGGGCGGACGACCTCAGCCATCCCTTCTAGGGCCCCGCGCAGGGCTTCGGCGACGTGGTCCGCCTTGGCCGCGCTCTCGGGTCCCGGCTGGAACTCGAGGAGACGCGCGTCCCTGGCGGTCCGCACCACCTTCAGCCCCTCGCGGAGGCCCATGGCGGTGATGTCGACCACCGTCGAGGCCTTTGCGAAGACCTCGCGATAGCCGACACCCTTCGCGGCCGCTGCCGGCAGCAGTCTAATAATGACTGCGGCCGACTTCGGCTCGCGGAGAACGACGGCAGGCCTCGCGGCCTGCTTCCGCGGTTGCTGCCTCCACCCCGTCGGTGGGGCAGCAGCTTGCGCCTGGGGGGGGGGGAGGGGGCCCGTTGGCCCTCGCCCCCTTACCCTTTTTCCGCCCTACGACCGTGGACCACGCCCCCCCCTCGGGTACGGGGGCGGGGGCGGGGGCCACGGGCGCCGGCGGTGGCGCGACGTACGGGGCGACGCGGCGGGCGCACGCCACGGGCGCCGGCGACGGTGCCACACACGGGGTGGCACGACGGGCGCGCGGGACGGGCGCCACTGATGGCGCGGACGCGGGGGCCATTTGTCGCCCAGAGGCCGAAATTATTGGGGCGGGCGCCGAAGCGAAGGCCGCCGAGGCAGCGGCGGCGGCGCGGGCCGCCTTTCTCCGCTTTCGGAGCGTCCGCTTCACGCCCCCCCTGTGTTTTTTCCTCGCGGGGGGGGTCGGTGGCAGTGGGGAGTCTGCCACCCCGGCGGCCGGGGCCGCCACCACCTCCATCGGGACCGGGGTACTTGCTTCCCCCAGACCCCGGCGGACTGCAGCGGCAGCCGTGGCCGGTTTGGGCCCTCCGGTGGGCTTCGCGACGGACGCGCGGGGAGTCGGCCTGGGCGCCGGCGCCTTGCCTCCGTCGGCCGCAAGTGGTGGACGGAGGGTCGGCGCGGGGCCCAGCCTGTCCTCTATGGCGGCGAACCTCGCGTTGATAAGTGGCGCCACGGCATCGAGCACGACGCGCACGAACGCATCGTACTCAACGCCGCCGCGCCCGAGTGGGACGGACGGCGGCGCCGCCCCGTCGGCGGGCGCCGCGGCCGGCTCCGCCCCGTCGGCGGGAACCGGTATCGACCCCGCCACCGCGGCGGGGGTCGGACGCGATTTTTTAGTCGCGACGGGCGCGGCGGGCGATTCCGAAATCGCCGCCACCTCCACCGCGACCGCCCGTGCCTTCCGCTTGACGGGCACGGGGGGCGGCGCCGCCACGACGGCAGGCGCCGGCTCCACGGCCGGAGCGGAGGCCTTAAGGGCCTTGCGCATTTCTTCAAACTCTTTGCGATAGGAGAGATTTTCCTCCCGCAAAGAGTTTACTTCCATGCGCAAACGCGCATTCTCGTTGCCGAGCTTCCACGCCTCGGTTTCCGGATTTCGCGTGACCAGCGTGTCGACAATGTCCGACACTCTGTTCGCGGCATCCTTCAGCCGACGCACGTAGCCACCCTTCAGATTGCCCGACGTCTGGGCGATCTGAAGGATCTCGGCGACCTGGGCGCTCGCCGCTAGGCGCAGTTCCCCGGGGCCGAGGGCCGTGATGTCTTCTACGAGGGCGGCGCACTGGCTAGCCGCGGCCAATTTGGCGTTGGTTGCCTTGCGCGCCTTGCGCCCCTTTTCCCCCCCCTCAGTGCGGAGGAAGGCCTCCGCACCCGCGAGAACCGACGCGGCCGACGCGGTCGATTCGGTTGCGCCCCACGTGGGGCGCAAAGGCGAGCGCGCGCGCGCTGGGGTGGACGCACCCGACGTAGGGGCCGAATCGGCGTCGCTGCTCCGGGACCGGTCCCAGAACCGTGACCTCGATCCGGCCGCAAATACTGGAGCACACGATACAGGGGGCACAAATGTCCCCGAAGACGTAGCCTGCTTCGCCGAGCCCGCCGCAGAAGACGACGAACCTGTGGACGCGAACGCGTACGAAGTTGTTGCCGCCGCCGAAGACGAAGACGTGGACGTGGACGCCGCCGTCGTCGCCGCCGTCGCCGCAGTCGCTGCACACGCAGGCGCCGACGCCGCGACAGCGACTCCCATCCCAGTAGGGAAGGAAGACGAAGGGGTCGCCGCTGCCGCGCCTACAAATTCCCTGTTCGCGACCTCGGTCGATAGCGCGAGTGAAGCTCGCGCGACAACCGGGGTCGTGGGACGGCCGTCCCCGACGTTGCGAACCGATAGGTCGCAAGCCAGTGGCAAAGGCGCAGGTGAGGCCTGCGCGCTATAGGCCACCGTCGTCGTGGGGCGACCGCCCCCCACCGTCGCTGTTCCGGCCGCCGTGTAGACGATTTGTCCACAGGCAGGCGAAGCAGGGCGGGAATAACCGAATGCGCGAACGACACCGTCAAGCGCACTATCCAGAGACTCTGGAATGCTACCTGACAGTGGCGTGCGAAAGCCATCTTCGTACCCGTCGCCCCCCTGCACAGGTGATGCCCATGCAGAGGTCGACGGCGTCCCGAAGGCACTCACATCTATGGTGCTCGCGTCACTCACGGCCAGGCAAACAGCCGAGTGTGACCCGAGCAGCGTACTCCTACCTATATCCAGGTGTGCCGCACTGTTACGTGCCGCACGGCTGGATGGGGGCCTGCGCGTCACGGGACCTTCCGGTGGCCCCATAACGTTAGTCCTACAAGCGGGGGCATCCACGGTGAGGTCCACCACGGACGCCGCCCTGCCTATCAAGACAGGCGCCTCAGGTGCCGCCGTGATAACGGCAGCAGCCGGGCAGCCTGGACGTGGCCCGGCGGCAGATTTGCTGCGCCGGGCGATCGATACTGACGGGACCTTCTTCCTACGCGTCTCGCCGATCTCCGCAGCCTGCCAACCGTCCTTGGCCTCCAGGTGGCCTCTCTTGCAAGGCGCACCTGAAAGCCCAGGGGGTGGTTTTGGGTCCTGGGCATCCATTGCTGGATGCCCGTTCCCTGTGCGAAACCAGCGACGCGCGCGGGTGTACTTAATGTACAAAATAACCGTTAATATTACGCAATATGCGCTGAAGCGCGCGAAAAGCTATCAGAGAGTAAATCGACTCACCCAAGCCAATAAACTGCGATTCGCGCCGGAATCGAACGAACTAACACTGTACACTGACACTACACAACTATATTCGCAATTTATCGCCTTTTCGGAAAGAAAAAGCGCGAAAATCTGCAAAATTCGAGAAGAGCACAGGCATTAGCGACTGCCTCGCATGGATGCCCGTCCGGAACTCTTAGAGGGGACATGTATCAGTCCCAGTTATACTTCTTTAGGCGCGATGAGAGTAAATTTTTGTGATGCGCGCGCAAACCGTCACACGAAAAACCTACACTATGAAGTAAGCTATAGTCAACTGACACCCTGAAGTTAGCTATAGTCAACATTTTAGTTTTTCAAGATGGCCGAGTGTAGTACGGTGGTTGCGTAGCAACGAGTTGTTGATAGATGGATTGTGAATTTGTGAGACGAGTATTGTAATATTTCTTTATTGTGTTTTAATTAATATACGAGTTTGATGATTTATAAATAATTTATTTAGTATCCTACATATATATATATATATATATATATATATATATATATAAAAGTGATCAGCAAAATCAAAGGATTTATTTTAATTGGAATTAACTGGAATTATCCAGTGAATTTCTAAAAAAGAAAGTAATTATATCGCTTTTTCTAATAATTGGGTGTGATTGTGGTATTTATTTTTTTAAGTTATTTAGAGTTAACCTCAGTTTTTGATTGTATTTTTCAATACGGTCGATTCGACCGTGTTAGGGGCTTTATTTATTTAACCAATTTAAAGAAGTATGACTTCTAACGCGTGTACATAAGTAAACACACACTTTTTTTTAATAAAAGCAACAAAAAAATGCTTGAATTGACTTAAAGTAATTATATATTGGTTGCAAGTTATTACTTATAATGAATACTCCTAGGAGCTTAAGTTAGACAAACAATTTAAATCAATCAATTTCGGCAAGCTAATCTATCAAATCATCTATAGCTGAAGACGCTTTCAGTTTCTCTAGATTTTCTGCCTCTATAGACAATAAAAACAAAACTGATAGCCGTTCCTGTTGGCTCAGCAGTTATTCTCGAATATTATTTCATCTATTTTTGAAATTATCATGTTAATCAATAACAAATTTGAAAATTATATAAGTGCCCGACATTTTAATAAAATTTGTATGCCTCCGCTTACCACTGCATTATATGATAAAATCGTATTTGGGATGACACCAAGAATATATAATAAGTTACCATGCAATATAATGCAAGAAAATAATATTAATATGCTCAAACAAAAAATATTCGAGTGGTTGAAAAAAAAAAGCTATTATAGCGTCCAAGAATATTTAAATGAGAGATAATTATGAAGATATTGTGTTGTGGTAAATAAAATAAAAGACTTGAATACACACAGAGATAGGTTGAGTTTATATTGCGATGCTATGAAATGCCAACTAAGTAATAAGTTCTGATATATTTAATAAGACCTATGTACCATTTATGTAACACTTACTTCACAATAAAAATGATTTGATTTGATCTATAAAGATTGTAGATAACATTTAGGAATTTTTGCTTAGACACTTTCAGGGCTGTAGCATGGGGGCCCCATTTCATTGATACAGCTGATACGATGGTAGCTACGCCCCCGACTGACTGAATAAGTTTTATACAATACAAAATGTATCATCATGAAACAAAATGACGCGTGACGGTCGAGGGCATTACATCTCCTATTATATGTACTCTATTGCATTACACAAAAGTCATGACGTAAACACCGTATATACCTACGTACAAATAAATCAATTACGACTTTCGTCACCTACTGATTATGGATAATGTATTGTTACGTGTGAGCGGGGGTACGCACTTAGGATTGGAAGGAAACACCAGTTCTTTTAACTAAACGCTTTTGTTAACTTACACATCCCTACACGCACAATTAACGACGCGCTGTTCCGACGTTAAGATGTCTCACTCACAATACCGTCGCCGATATTGTGAAGACTACCCCTGCTACTGCAGTGCTCACCTCCGAATTTACCGCGTGTAGCTTGTTTCTGGATCTCCTCTAAAATTACTCTACACTCCTCCTTCACTGAACTGTTCACTAAATTCACCACTAAACTCGCCACTGTCTTGTATTAAACATCTCTTCCAACTGTTTCGTATCGCACTTGTCGCTTCGCTGTTTTGAACTGAAATCAACTGCCCGATAGGCAAGCCTTATGCGCTTATATACCCGGAAGAATCTTCTGGAATCCATAATTTCGAATTTCTTTTCGTTATTTTTTGATTTACTATCTATCCTTTTCTAAACACCTAGCTATCTCTGTCTTTCCCTTCCTGAACCTTCTACATTTTTCTAAAACTTGTTAAACCAAGTGGTGGGGCATGTGCCCATCCGGACAGTCACCACACCTGGTCTAGAGTCTAGAGCATACCTTCATGACAACTATTATTTACTATTACTACTACTAGTTCCTAATTAGTTAAGACTCATGTCTGACTTGAAATAGATACAAATGTGTAAATAATATATAAACACATGTAAGTAGTAAATAAATATAAACGTATACACCAAACATAAATGAGGAATGACAAGAAAATGTATATAAAAAAGAAGAAAAATGGAGTAGACTAATAGTAATTAATTGTGAGACTTGTAAATAAAAGAACATATCTCCGAAAGGAGCGTAAGAACACACAACTCATGAGTTAGAAAAAAAGAACTAACTTAAAAGAGTTGTTTTAAAGGTACTCCAGGAAGACTACGTTAGGTGAAGACATCAAGCCTGACGGCTCTTAAAGGAGATAAATAAAATCCACCCTAAAGGTATGTCCTGAGTGCCCGCTCTATTCGAAAGTGCAGCGTTCGTATCAAACAGATGGAAACGCTAGCGGGCGTCCCCAGTGGCGGCTGGCTGGAGCGGCTCCAGCGGGTATGTTTGCGTTGAGTGAAGCGTCGTGTACAGGAACGCTGCACTGAGACCGTAGATAAACTAATTTAAATGTATCTGAACGGTGACGTAATTAAATCGTGGTAGCGTAATGGCTAGCGTACGCGCCCCTAAATCGAAGGGCGCGGGTTCGATCCTGACCGGAACGCATGCACCTCTTAGTCAGTTTTCTGATCTAATGTGCATATTGTTACAATTACCACGTGCTAACAACGGTGAAGGAAAACATCGTGATGCAACCTGCACATCGAGATAACCGATGTGTCCAACCTGCCAAGCCGCCTTGGACAAGCGTGGCGGGTATACTGTCCGTTTCCCCTATAATGGGAGTCCCGAGCCCAGCAGTGGGACATTTATGGGCTGATATTATGAACGCTAACAAATATCCCTAGTGCCAGCCGAAATGTGCGGTGGTTGCAGTGGGCTCTTGTGTGTCGAGCGGGGCGTTGCGTACAGGTTAAGACCAGTTTCTGGTTGGGCGCTCTATTGACTGCTGCCGGCCCTGCCGGACGCTTTGCCACTCAGGCCGTACACTTATAAATCGTGCGCAGAAGGTTTGCCGATGAGAACTCCTCCCGAGAAAGTTCCCGTTCCCCCTTCGAATCCGGCAGGTAGGTCCGCTGCATGGCAATGCTAATTACCTGGGCGCAACATATAAATCTGCTTTCTGATCAGGTTTATTTAAACTTTAAATTTACCGAGACTTTCAAATATTACGAAAATTGGGTTGATTTCACATTTTGAAATTTTAAACTGTCGCCCTTAACAAGGATGACAAAAACCAAAATGTTGTATTTATTACACGTTTTTCTGACGGTGGTTTAGAGTCTGGGGCGTTTATGGGCTGTAATTATTAATAAACGGTTAGTGATATACAGGAACCGGCAATTAGTCATCCACCAGGGTGCAGCGACAAAAATGAATAATTAGATTTGGTGGACAAACCAAGCCATCCTTAAGTAAGAATTTGAATAAATTAAATACTTCATTTCCAGCACGCTGTTTCACGTTTCGTTGAGCCAAAACAATTCTCAATAAAAACAAATGATTTGATGAACGATTTTTTCATGTTCCGTGACTAACTCAAGTTCGAGTTGAATTTCATTAAAACGATCTTTTTTATTCCGCAGTTTCAAATATGTTTGCTATTAACTTGTTTTTAAATACAAGGTTTAGAGATCCTGGATATCATGTAGCAGCAGAATGCTAGCCAAGATAAGTAAAATGAGCCCAAACATGACGGGTCTATCTTGTTTAGTACAGGAGTTCCTATGGCCACCTTCCGACTCCATCATCAGATCATCTCCATATTATTGCACTGTCACGCGATATACATATGCGTGCAAAATTTCAGCTCAATCGGAAACCGGGAAGTTGGTCATATTCAAGTTGCAAGATTCCATCCGAACTTACATACATAGGTGCATCCATTGCAATAAAAGTTTGTAGAAAACTTGTAAAATTACATATCATCTAGATTATTTAATTCAACTAACTCTACAGGTTTCCCGTAAGGAGTCTGGTTTCTCGAAGCGCCCTAAATATAGCTATAAACCTGCGTTTGGATTTTCGCATACGTGCACCAAATAAGTGCGTCTTTGGAACAGAGGTAATCAATTCAGGTTACCACGGTCTTTCTTGCCGTCGCAGTGACGGCAGATTGTCACGCCATGCTACCTTGAATGATGTATTACGGAGGGCGCTTGCCACCGCTAACCACCACCACCGAAAGCGTCCTGACGGAATGACTCTAATTCCCTGGCAGCGTGGCAAGCCTTTGGCGTGGGCCGCAACCTGCCTAGACACACAGGCCGCATCCCATTTACCAAACACGTCTAGATCAGCCGGTTCGTCGACGGAAACAGCTCAAGTGGCGCAAATTTGCAACCCTCAGTGAGAGTTATATGTTTGTGCCGTTTGCTGTTGAAACGCTTGAACCATGGTGTCCTGAGGCCATGAGCTTGTAGCAAAATTTATCAAAACGATTCATTGACTCTTCATAAGGCTGGGCAACGGATCAGTATGGCGATCCAGCGAGAAACGCACCCAGCCTTCTAGGCATCTTACCCATAGAAGACGGTGATCTAGTATTCTACTTATAGTCTTGAGAGACTATGGGTAGAATACAATATAAATAATTTAAGTTTTATTTTCTTGTATTAGATTATTTTGTATGGGAAACGTGCGTAGAGGATAACTTAACTGGAGTTCAAGACATTGTTAAAATCGAGAGGAGGACAGGTATTCTGCCTGCGCCCTTCTCATTCTATAAGTTAGACTCCGTGGGTTAACATAGAAGTTTGTAGCAGAGGGCCGCTGAGTACGGGGTAACAGTAAACCTTTACCTCTGCTGTACCTACGTAGTGGTGCAACCCTGCTCTCCAGGTAGTACCAACAACGCGATCAGAGAGAGAGGGGTCATTGACACCTTACTCCAAGAAATCAGGTTGGAAGATAAAAACTCTTACAAGGTATTGCAATTGAAATTCTTGCATTCTGACGCCATTTTTTCATTTCATTTTTGAGGTTAAACGGATAATATTGTTACAACCTAGACGCCGACAAAAACAAATTTACACCTGCACACCTGTAAAAACACATTTTATTACTTTTAGGCATTTAGACTTCTTTTGTTTACTAATTTATTGGCATGCGTTTACTAATTATTGTAGAAAACAGCCCATTGTTGTATTGTAATCTTTTATGGCAGTCATTAGCCAGGTGTGTCGAATTAAAGTCGACTTAGATTCGGGAACATTGCAGTTGGTGAGTCGAGCGATAACCACGAGCGAAGCAAGACGTGTATACTACAATCGGGAATCTAATAAGTGACGGACTTTGCGCGTTTTATTGAATTACGATCTTCTGCATTACGTTTGGACTTGTTGTGTTCATTTATATTTGTACCTGTGTTATACGTGTTTGTGTAGTTCTAATAAACTCTATAATAATTCTAACGGCATTTTAATTCGAGCCTCGCGACTCGTAACAATATGTAGTTATTACACTGTCATACGTTCTTCATATTCAATGACTCACATTTTTATGATCATATTTCTATGATAGCCTAATACGGCCCTTAGCTAAAATTGTAGAAACAACAAATTATACTTGTTTTTGACCATCTGCCCTCAATTAACAATATTATTACTCGCAGTTACCTGGTCTGGTCACGGTCGATGGTCGAAATAATGGAGCCGACTCGACCTTGGTGTCAGTTAAGGTTGATTTTTTCATATTATCTACTTTACGGTAGGTACTTCATTGTATAATACTGTCGCGGTATGGAAAGGTCGACTTTTGTTGCAGGACTACAAGAGACAGTACTACCCACATTTTGTATAAACGTAGCGTTTATCAAATATAGAAGCGTGAAAAAAGAAAATTGTAATGTTGACAATGATAGATGCTGAGATTAACAATAGTTTTAATCATTAGAAACAAAGAAGACATAACGGTTAACACAAACACCTAGTTTCTACAACCGCACCGCTCGCCATCGACGGGATGTTCACCCCCATTTCTTGGAGCTCCCACGCTCAACTACGCAACGGTTCTCTAGAGTGTTTATAGCGCGTACAACAATGATCTGGAGAGAACTTCCGAGGTTTTCCCTCTGCGCTACGACATGGGGTGGTTTACGACCGGGGTGGCCGGCAACGCGTTGGCAACGCCCCTGGTGTTGCAAACATCCATAGGCGACGGTAACCACCTTCCATCAAGTGGGCTGTCCACCTGTTTGCCTGCTTCAGGCAATAAAAAAAAGTTAGGACAATATATATAGCTATAGACATAAGACACATGCACTTCCTCACATCACCAGCATGTAACAGATACACTCTACATTAGTATAAGTTTAGTATTAAAATTAGAATAAATTAATATAATAAGTTATTCTTAAGGTACACTATAACACAAACATACATTAATTAAATGTCACACGCAATAACAAGAGTAACAAATACGCGTGTACAACTTCTAAACTTTTTCTTAAATTTAATTGTAAAAAAGGGTACGGAACTAGAGTCCGTAGAGTTCTTAATAATAAAAATAAACCTTAAAAAAAAGCAACAATTAAAGTGTATTTAAATTAATTACCGTCTAATTGTTAGTTAGTAATAATAAAATATTTCCTGTAGACGGCATTGATGCTAAGCGAAAGAAATAAGGCCTTTTTATCTATTTCATGTAAATACGAATACATTATTATTTCAACCAATTTAACAGAGTCAATTCTAGAGGAAGATATAGATTATAAAACGCACAATATACTTGAGATATGTCCCGTATATAATCTTAAAAAAAGATGTAATTTTTTACATTAATGAATTGATATAGCACGTAAATTCCACATGGCGATCACGACCGTTATGGTCGTGGCGAAAACGTTACTAATGACGTCGTTATCGATCACACAGCGCTGTAATTTTTTTTTTCAGGCGGGGGAAATGCGTTTCGTCAATCATGGAGGCATTCCAGTGAGGGCAATCCAAATAGTAATCGACCGGCTTGTGTGGAGACTCGAACCAATGGACAAATGCCCAAGGGCTAATACCCCACTAAAACCACCCTCCTCCGATGCCCCGCGCTTATGGTAGGAAAGGCATGAGACTTAGAACGTAGTTACGCCCACGCCGATCCTAGCACAATAAGTGCATGAGAGTGCCCCTGGAAGACCAAACTCACTTCGACGACAGGGGTGAAGACTCCTCTGCTCCCTAGATGCAAGAGGGCCCCTGAAGTGGTATTTTTCAGGGAGGGAAGTCATGCGCATATCTGTGTCTCCGGGCTCCCGGCTGACGCCGGCGCCCGTGAGGAGGCCCATAAATATGTGCAATTCCACTTCTGTCCCTATCTCGTTCCGCGGCCTCCTTTTGAGACATCACTGTCTCGCAGAAATTGGCCACACCCACCCAATGATCATCGCTATGCAGCATGGCTTGCACCAAGCTGCCGAGCGAATTAAACGGACCTACTATTGTCTCAGTTCAAACCTCTGTGGTGCCCAGGCTGCGCACTCGACTAGCGTATGAAACGCCGTGTCAAGCGCGATACTGGTGGCATTGGAGTGAAGGCTGACAGCCCGCAATCTGAAGGTTAGAGTCCCGCGTTTCCGCGAGAGCCATCGCAACAGCTGCGGTCGAGTCGCTTCCACCGTATCAACGCCGGCCACAGGGTTTTCCAACTCTACCGACCTAGATTAGCAGAACCGCGCTGGTCGGAGCAGAGCTCGACGCTGGCGGTCGTGGTTGGAAGGGAGGGGTGTTTGGGGAGGAGGTTTGGGAGGAAGGGAAAGGAATATAAGGATTTGGAGTGGATAGGTGGGACACCACTGTCACGGAGTGAAGGGGGAATGTGGCAGTGGCCGCTCGGGCCCCGGGGACGCATTCCCTTGTACCACTTCCTGGACGGAGATGAGTCCAGGGCGGCACCCCCTGGGGGATCACACAATGCTTTTTTTTTTAAGGCGGGGGAAATGCTATTTACGCACAATACTGGATCCTTTGCAAGGGATTAGACCGTTATCGCATATGGAGGATCACACAACGCTTAAAACAACCCATGTTAAGAGGTGGGTTGAAGTGGGCGTTGACCATAGAGCATTAATTCTCTCTATCTCTTGACATTGAATGAAAAAGGTGCGATTTTCAAATCAATCGATGACGTTTGTGTATTTCGTCGCTTATGACATCAACGTCTCATAATCCATTCCACTAGAGTTTATGATCGTAACGTACGCAAGCAAGTGGAACGGGAAAAACCGCGCACGTGAACGTGTTCGTTGCTAGTCCCTTTGGAACTTGTCATTGCCATTGTTGTCTTGCCATTTTATGTATACATACTATACATACTAATATATAGTTACTATGAAACTAACTCGAGTACATTAACTTGTAAACAGTCATACTGCAATTCTTGGGCCTGAATAGATTATAAAAATTGCCAAAATTAGGAAGTCGATCACCAACCAGTGTTGCCAACATTCATCGAAAACGCTCTATGTTAATACCTAAAATACGCTAGATTGGGATGTATTCCGAAAAAAAAACGTTAAAAATACAGTAAGAAATAAAGTATAATTTTTCGATGTCTAGAGACAGAGAGAATTAATGCTCTGTGGTCAACGCCCACCTCGACCCACCTCTTGACATGGGTCGTTGTGAGCGCTGTGTGATCGAAAAGGATGACGTCATTAGTGACACTTTCGCCACGACCATAACGACTGTGGTCCCTACTACCGGAACGCGTCAAATATATTTCAGTTATATAACGTATTTTAAAAAGACAATGTCAAAGCCTTATAAAAAAAAACAACAAGGAATTTCGAATAATATAGTTTAAAATCAAATCAAATATTTTTTATTGCGAACTAAGTAATATATATAGGTCTTATACATATTACATAGCCTTCAATAGCATCGCAATGGTTATGTTACTTGATTTTACTTATTTATTTGCATTCCTTATAACATTTAAAACGTCTCACAATATCTTCTTGTCGTTCCTTACCTTTCATTGAAATATTCTTGGCCACTATAACAAGGCTTTTGCACTATCATCTTCCTTATTTTAGCCAGGAGAAATCCGTTTGAGGACTAAGCCGCGACAGGCACAGAAGCCTGGGGGATAATTCGCGACCCGTGTGTGGGATTTGCCAGATCGGGGATGGCACTAGCATGCCCAGTCAAAACTGGTGCCACGCTATTACCTCTCCCCAGTTAGGGATACGAATTAAAACCCCTGAGTGTTTCGTCCTGCGCCTATTGCCAGGGCTACGGGTATATGACCTAGCCTCTCCGCAGCCCTGGCTTGCACTACCATCTACAGTAAATCAGTAGAAATAGAAATAAAATTAGAAAATATAAATTAAATCACAACTTACCCAATGAAGTTTCTGTTTAAAGAAATAAATCAAAACAACCGGAATAATTATATTATTTACAACAACAACAAAAAACTACGAAATCACTAGATGACTTTGTACAGAACAGTGAGGAATTGAAATGATATTGTCTCATCATTCAGTCTGTTTGTTGAGTCTGACATTATCTTAATGCACAATAAATATTAGCATAAATGTCTAAGGTGAACTGAGATAGTCTACAGTTTTAATAAAATTGTATATAGGTGACACATTCCACAAAAAATTCTAAAACATATTGCGGCGACTGAGAATAGAACTTTCTGGCAGTGAAGACTTTAGAAAAAGGTAAAAGATTCTGGAAGGAAAAGATAAGGACAGGTACATTTTAGGAAGGGATAGATGATGAACAAAAGAATAACTAAACTAAGATCGAAATCTAGAATATACGGTTTCGGAACGAAAAGACAGAGATAGATAGATGTTTAGAAAGGGATAGAGAGTAAATAAGAGAATAAAAGAAGATCGAAATCATTGTAGAACGCAGCATAATATTTATCTCCGTGACACGCAGTTCTTGGTTGTATCGCTCAAGTACAGGCCACGCTTCACTGCCATACAAAAGGACAGGTCTAATGATGGGAACGAAACTCCCCAGGAACACGTCTAGCTAAAAAATATTTTTCTTCATATTCTGTGTTTTTTTAATATAAATTCGAAGTATGTATGAATTTAATTTCAATTGCAATTTGTAAATGGTAATCAGTATGTCATACTAAAAATATGTACGTAATTATTTTGTTATATGTAATGAAAATTAACGACCATAAGTTATTCGGTTGAATTTTGCTTCACGCCAAGTTATACTGAACAATTAAAAATATACAAAATATGAATGACAGACTTAAAACAAAGTATATAAGTAAAGGAAAACAGTAATTACCTCAAAACAAAATCATTGTTTGTCAAGGCTTTTGGGCTTAAGACAGCCAGATGCATTTTTCTACACACAAAACATGATTACATTGTAACAAGGCAAATGTGACAACGCGGCCATTTGGTATTATTGCTTCTTTTTCGTGTCAAGAACGTTACAAGACGAGCGAACTTATCTGATACCGATGGTATGATCCATACTGTTACAACTTAGCCCCCCGACAAAGACAAATTCCACGAAGCACATTTTATTACCTGTCGGCATTTGAACTAATTGTAATCCATTTATGATCGTCTTCTTTTGTTCACTTATAAATTGGCATACGTTCCTAGTTATTATGGAGAATAGCCTATTGTACTAGCTCAGGAGCATCATTAGCCAGGTGTTGCGGATTACAATAATTACAAACTAATTCTAGGAAATATTGTCGACGTTGCCGGGCGGGCACATTTGCATTTATGAAGTATAAAACGACCGTCTGATGGAGAGAAGAGTCAGTTGAGCTACAACTACGATACGGACGTGACGTGTTTACATTCGGGAATCTAATAATGACGCCTTTGCGCGTTTTAATGAATTAATATCTTCTGCATTTTATTTGGGATTTGTTGTGTTCGGTTATATTTGTACCTGTGTTATATGTGTTTGTATAGTTCTAATAAAGTCTACAATAATTCTAACGGCATTTAAATTCGAGTCCCACTAACTCGTGGCAATACCTATAGACTTGAAATTTGGCATAGACCTTCCTTTCGTCAAGTAGAGGTCAGCTAATAACGGATTTTAAGGCACGCAAAGCGGGCGGGTATCAGCTAGTTATAGATATACCAGGTTAATTGGCCATTTCAAAAAGCATGTAACATAATAATTATTAATTTACTTTTCATTTTTCTTAAATGTTAGAATATTTCGGTGTTTTCTTTTTTTATAGGAGTGCAGCTAACAGGCAGACGGTCCACTTTATGGGAAGCAGTTACCATTTCGCCTATAGACATTTGCATGGTAGCCATCGAGTCGGGCAAATGCCCTACCACCTGGCTGTGGGTTGTTTTGTCGCCTCTTGCGACAGGACGCCCGGCCGCAGGAAATTGTATTCTTTTTCCGTTCCTGCACGGATAAAAAAGAATTTTTTTTATCCGTTTGTTTTGAGCGTCTATGAATAGTTGTTAGATGAGTCGTTCATGCAAACACAAATACTGATAAAAAAAACAAATTCTTTAATTACTATGGCAATGCAATTCTAAATTAATAACAACATAAACACCAAAAAATTCAAAATGACATCTCCACCCATATAAGAGCAATAACCTTTGCAAAATACGAACAAAAAACCCAAAGAAATCCAAATACTTTTTTTAATTCTTATTCATATTAGTTAATTTAATTCTTATAATTGAATTCTTATTCACTGGTCGGCAACCAAATCCTCCTTTTAATAAAAATTCGATAAATATATATAATTTGACACGTTGAATTTAGATGTTTTAGTTTCTTGCTATCACGTATATTTTTTTTTCATATTTTGCTCCTGACTGAATATTTTTTTGTGCAAAACTTTTTTCTTATCATGTCAGTAGATTTAATTTTCTTTTCCACAAATTTTTAAGTAATATAATATTGTTACGACCTGAATGCCGACAAAAGACAAATTCACACCTGCGTCTGTAGAAACACATTTTGTTACCCTTTTGGCCCATATATATAGAAACGATACGAATGGTAAATGCTCAGAATTACTACGTTACTTCATTCGCCACAAAATTACAATAGAATACATAAAAATGGAGAAAACTACTAACTGGAATGAGTTTATTAATTAATTAGACATATAATTTTGATGATTTTAAATGTTTTCGAAGGAATTAAATGAGCTATTGTCATAATAATTCAATGTGCATTTTGTATGTAAAGCAAAAAAAGCGCTTAATTTAAAACATCAATTACAAAAAAAAATTGACGTAGTACAAAGCTTTTAATACTATATTTATATTCATAAGTGTCGAAAATATAAAAAAAATTAGAATAGTTACAAGGAGTGAATTTTCATATTTTTTTGCCGACCAGTGTTATTTGATTTCTTGTCCGTTTATCTGCCTGAACTACTGTGCCGATTTGATGCGATTTTCGGTGATTGACAACAAATTCTTATTAATAAAATCTTACTTTTTATTCTGGAAATCCCGCGGGATTATTTTGGGAGAGATTTTGGGACAGAATTGATTCCGATGCGAAATATTCTCTGGTCGATAAAATCTTTAGTAAAAGAATTGTTCTCGTGTAAGCCTTTAGTAACATTACTTTTTTGAGTTTTTACGGCATTAGGATTTTTCTAACTAAAAAAAGCTGCAGAAAATTACCTTCGATTTCATATTTAGCAAAATTGAAATAACTGTAATTTCTTTTAAATACCTGTCCAACGTGGACAAAGTTGCGAGCAATTTTAATGCTATTATAAATAGCCTTTACAATTAACAGACGTGTCACTTAGCTACAGAAGCGCCATCCTAATGTAACGAATGCCTTTTGATTGAAATCTTCATACTCAGAAACATTCCTTAACTTAACTTTCCATACACGAATCGTGCAGGAACGGACAAAGAATACAATCATTGCTGCAAAAAACAACCCACAGCCAGGTGGTAGAGTATTTGCCCGTTTGGATGGCTACCACTCCTGGTATAGAGTATATCGCCATAACAACCTTGAGCTGATCAGTGGTTAGGTTCCAGTCCCTATTTCGAGTCCTCCAGCACGTTTGTAGCACCTTTAGTATTGCATGTTCATAGGCAATGGTAACCACTTTCCACCACAGTTGGGGCGGCAGCCAGTCTGCTGTACCTTAGTTATAAAAAAATACGATACTGTTAGTATTTTTCATCCTTTAACCTTCAAGGAAATAGAATATAATTTTTACTGTCACGGAATTTCCTTATTTCGTTTTCCTTTTTGAAAAATCATGATAAGGCCAATTGCCGAGGATTGTAAACCAAAGATTTAAGATAATAAACAATTAATCATAGCGTTTTATGAAATAATTAAGTTAATTACAATTGTCATCTTATCAGCGTAGCTCTGCAAATTACAAACATAGCAAGTGTATTTTTTTTTTTTTTAATCGGGGTAAGACAAATGTCAACACGCTAGTGTTAGGCACTGGACGCGTATCCAAATGGCAGGGGTAGGATTGCCGGTATGGAAAGAAGGGAAACTACCCTGTGTACCTCTGGGCCGCACTAACTATGGGTGCTGATCACGAAGTCGTGAGCAGCAAATCTTCTGACTTGTCTCCTTCTTGAAGCTTTCGGTAATATATTTACACATGCGCTGCGGCATAACTTCAATAATAGGCAATTGGTGGGGGGAAGATTAAAGAAGTGCGGGTTGTTGTACGAAGGTCAACATCAGACTCTGTGCGACGAGGGTCGACAGCAGGCTGCCTCGTAAAGACAAGCAGTATTAGTACAGCGATAAGTAAGACAAGGATAGTCGTATGGAATGGAAGAGGGCGGCTCGGAAAAGGTGATTGGGTAACGCGGTTAGGACAAGCGGGTAGTTATGGAAATAATTTGACACGACAAAATATTTTGAACTTCAACAGTAGGTAGCATACCTTTTCAATGAATTTTTTTACGAGCGATACCATATTTTGATACAGTCTAAATTTTTTGGTAAGCAAGACAATAAATGCACAAACATTTTAAATACAATGTCAGCTGCTAGGTTTTAAAATTGCACAGCTGAGGAATGTTTTATCTTTATTGATGTGAAACTTCTTTAGAATCGTTGTGATTTGAAACTGGATGAAACGAAAAAGCGAATAAACACTAAAAAAAGATAAACATACAAGTCTATAGGACTTGCGAGAGAATGAGATACGAGTACGAGTTCTAGAAACAGATCTAGATTTTCCAAGACTCAAGAATTTGTCTAGATATATCGTGATTCTAAATAATATACAAGCCTAATGATAACTAATCTAATTGCGTTATGTCCAAAAACAATGGCCATTAATGATTCAAAGACTGTTGAGTATGATAGACGGACGCTTTCACTGCGCACGCGATTAGAATGCAATCTTAATACAGCATGACACTTGTATGATTACTTCCGGCCATACATTTATTAAATTACTAGGAAATGCCCCCGATATCGTCCACGCTTGTCTGGAAATTCCTGCGGGATTCCCGGAACACAAAGTATTTAAAAGAGATTGTAAGCTATCGTTTTAGTAACAGGCAGTAGTAGTCATTAGCCAGGTGTGATTCTGAGAAATTTAGTCCACGCGGCTGAGCAGACATATTTAATTTGTGCAGTATAAAGCAATTCCCCAATGCAGAGATTGAGAGTCTAGCGATAGCAACAATATTTATTGGCAAACGTTTATAGTTACTATGGAAAATTGCCAATTGTACTCGCTCAGGAGCATCATTAGCCAGATGTTTCGGATTTTAATTACAAACTAATTCTAGGAAATTGTGTCGACGTTGCCGGGCGGGCACATTTGCATTTGTGAAGTATAAAACGACGGCCTTATGAAGAGAGGAGTCAGGTGAGCTACAACTACTATTCAGGCGTGACGTGTGTACATTCGGAAATCTAATAGTGACGGACTTTGCGCGTTTTAATGAATTACAACCTTCTGCATTTTATTTGGGATTTGTTGTGTTCGGTTGTATTTGTACCTGTGTTATACGTGTTTATATATTTTTAACAAATTCTATAATAATTCCAACGGCATTTTAATTAAAGTCCTGCAACTCGTAAAAATATGTTTCCGCCCACATATGTGTTGAAAAATGCGCATACGCACAATAAAACGGGTAAATCGAATGGCATTCTGTCAACGGGCTAACCAAGGCTAGTATGGAGGTCGCACGGTTTTCCTCTACTACCTACTTGTGGTTGTAATTTAGTAACAGTTAACTTCGTGTTTACTACAGCCGACCTTGTTGAGTACAGAACAAAATAATGTGAAGTGAAAGAAACTTATGCTATGCAAGTAAATAGAATTTATGCACCATCTATGAGTACATCGCCAGATCAATAAAATATCCTGTAAGATAGGTTGCCTGGAAGAGATCGCTCTAAGCTAGGGGGCCGCCTATTATTTTTGCTAAAAATATTGTAATTAATGTATTATGTCTGTTATTTTGGTGAGTAATAAAGTATTATAGTCTATCTATATTCAAATGGCAGAATTTACAGTTTACAGTGTTACCACTAACACTACTAAGTTTAAGGCTGGACGCAAACGGGCTACCGACCGAGTGACTGGCCAGCAACAAGCAATTCACACGCTTATTAATATATTTTGTAGGGATTCACGAGTGGATGGCCCGTTTGTGTACAGCCTAAGAAGTAAGGGTAACGAAGGTAGACATTCGAATTATTGACAAACTGTTTACATGGGAACGCTAATACAAATGTCAATGCCCTTTTAAATAACATTGTTGTTACTGTTGTAATTTTGTTATTTTTGTATAAATATGTTTTATTTAGCATTTACGAGCTTAAAAAAAAATCCATTAAAAGTGAAGTGTGGAAGTTTCTTTTGTATGGTTTCCGAAATTGAGAAAAAGCAACAGAAGCATAGATAATACACTATACTATGCTATATAATGAAAGAAAACTAATATTGTTTCTTTATTGTATAAATACTCTATGGTAATTTATGAATTGCCTATACTTATGTTTTTTAAACTGATACGGATAACAATATAGATATTTTAGTGGTCGGATATCCGCGGATACGGATACCAATATAGATTTTCTACTCGGATATCCACGGATATGGATACCAATATATAGTTTTTTTGTAGACGGATATCCACGGATACATATATTGATACGGATATCCGGTACACCTCTAATTCGTATGAACCTACAAAACTATTTAGTTTCCTGCAGAGTAAATATTTTTTTATTGCTTATATAAAAACTGGGTACTTATCAATAAACCATTATATTACCATTTCACAGATCAGAAAACAAAGTTGCAAAGCGAGTTAGTATTTAATTACAAAATTAAGATTAATTATACATTTTGCTTTTAATGTTGGAGCGGGGAGAAACCAATGTAAAATATTAATTCACGAAGTAATTAAGAAAATGGAATCCTTCGCGCTTCGGTCTTCGGTGATTCACTATTATATAAATGAAACTATCTTATATTAATATATAAAGCCGAATAGTTTGTTTGTTTGCATGAACGCGCTAATCTCAGGAACTACCAGTCGGATATGAAAAGTTCTTTCAGTGTTAGATAGCCCATTTATCGAGGAAGGCTATAGGCTATATATCATCACGCTAAGATCAATAGGAGCGGAGCACCAGTGAAGAATGTTTCCAAATCGGGGGTTTTTTAACCTCCTTTTTTTTACTATTCCTCGCGGACTAAGTCGCGGGCAGAAACTAAAATCAAATTTTTTATTAGAAAATAAAGAACAAAACAAAAAGAAAAATGAAAGCAAACAAAAAAGGTAAAAAAAACTACGTTTAAAAAAACCGACTTCAAAAACTAAAAAATATAAAATAACTTATTTCTAAAGCCATTTTTAATTACAATATATTATTTTTAATATATATTATCTTTAACATCTTAAAGTCGGTGCTTAGTTATTTTCAAAATATAGTAATTTTTATGTTTTACTTTGCACCGACATCAAGATGTTTTAGATAATATATATTAAAAATAAGATATTATAATTAAAAATAGCTTCAGAAATAAGTTATTTTATACTTTTTAGTTTTTGAAGTCGGTTTTATTAAACGAAGTTATTTTTTATTTGTTACTTTTTAGTGTCTAGCTATGGGTAGTCCTACGAAAGGTGCCGCGCGCCTTAAAAAATATAGGTCCTAAGAAACGGGAACAAAAATTTTTTCGTAAAATTAATACTACTGAGCCAAACTATGTTAAATTTTTAGGGGACCAAATGACAACTATTCCGCATCAAACTAAAGAAAAATCACGTAAATCGGATCATAAATCTCAGAGTAATCGGTGTACATATGGAACAGAATGGAATTTTTTTCTTAAAAAATGTTCATAAAATGAAAAGTACTGGGCCAAACTATGTTAAAATTTTAGGGGACCAAATGGCAACTATTCCGCGTCGAACTAAAAAAGAATCACGTAAATCGGATCATAAATCTCAGAATAATCGGTGTACATACATAAAAAAGAAAAAAAAAACCATACCGGCCAAGTTGAGAACCTCCTCCTTTTGGAAGTCGGTTAAAAAGCAAGCACATCATTTTTTATCTCTTTTCGTTTGATATTTTAATTAGAAGGATGTGCTTGCTTTTGAGAGCATAGTTTCTCAAAACGAGGCTCAAGTTTCGAAATTGCTACTCTCGTCTGTGTCTCTTAATTTATTTTAGATATGTACTGGTTCTTAATTACTGCAACTGCATAGAAACCTGTCTCGCACTGTATGATGTCGTAAACGGTAATAAAATCCTCAATGCTGCAGTGCTGATGGAACGATATTCTTGATAAACTGAGCTCCAAAATTCAAGTAGCTTATCCTCGTTATATTGGAGCTTAAGACTGGAGTCACAGTACTCGCACTGGGCCACTGGCTACCCCGCATCACAATGCGTATGGCGCTCACTCGACTCGGTCGCGTCGATACAGACAGACAACCTATTTAGATCACCTCACGGCGCCCCTGTGATAATACCGCGGCGCCCCAGGGCGTCGCGACGCACAGTTATGGAAGCCCTGTACTATATATGATTCCAATATATTAAAACGTGAAGCAAAAACTTTCCCATTTTTTCGCGGACGGAGTATGAAATTTCGCGCACTTATATTTTATATATATAGAGAAGCAGTGCAGAATGCTAATATTTTTTAAAAATTATGCATATAAAATACATTAAATCAATAAATAAAAAACATAACACACACTACCATTTATTTGACACACACACATATATACTGTTTTGTTTATTGTTAAAGTCAAATTAACAGTGTAGCCTTGGCGAAATCTGTAATTATAGAAGTCTTTGACAACAGAACCTTAACAATGTTCAAACTAATAATTTAAATATTTTGACCACGGGGCAACCACTAGTATTATATTATATAACAAATTTCATCATATTCCTGTCACTCTCAAGCCTGTCAAGGACAAATATATAGACATCCCAACAGACACAATTATATCTACATATGTTTATTTTAATATGGATTTAGTCCGAGTGTGATCAGATCATGTGATTAAAGTATTGCGCACATAATGTGGAAAAGATTAAAATGGATATTTTGGCTTCGTTGGATTGTATAGTTTAAGGAATTACTGGGTTTGATGACACTTTGAGGAGCTCTTGAAGTAGTTTTTTTTAATTGCAGGAGTTCAGCAGAGAGGCAGACGGCCCACTTGATGGAAAGCGTTAACCATCGCCTATGGACATTTGCAACACTAAAGGTGCTACAAATGCGCTGCTGCTCTCTTATGGGAAACTGGAACCTGGTCACTAATGCCGGGACTGAACGCAAGGTTGTTATGGCGACATGCTTTAGACCAGGGGTGGTAGCCATCCAGTCGGGCAAATATCCAACCACCTTACATATAAAGATCATATATGTTCTTAAAAATACTTACTGATTTTGTCTAGAAATGCTGCAACTTGTAACTTGTTGGTTCTATAAAATAAAAATAAAATCTATTTGGGTATTACTTATTAGTCCATTATAAACTAAACAAACTGCACTATAAAAAAAATAGGACTTAAATACTATTATAAATATATTTATAAATAAAGGATATAGTCCAGATCGCAGTTAGTGGGGAGCGTTCCCAAAATGCTGGCCGCATTCCATGGCAATGCTAATCCGTTGCCCTAAATATAGGCCAGCCCTCTGGTCACGCGAAGCTTCTTTCAATCGCCTTGAAAGGTCTTGATAAATTTGCCAAGTCTCACGTCCCCATGGGCCCAAAGTCTCAACCCCGAATACCTGTATTTGGAGGACGGGAATTATATATTTTATACTTAAATCAAACATGCGCAGGCAGAGCTGTGGAATGTACTACCAGAATCCCTGTTTCCCATAAAGTAAGAAAAGAAATAGGGGTGTTTTCAAGTCTCGTGTGCATAAATATCATTTAGGTAAGCTTGCTCTATCTTCAACCGGATCATCATCTAATATTAGTCGTGACCGTGGTCAAACGTAAAACTATTTATCATAAAAAAGACTTTTTGTTGGAGATTCCAACTTTGTTGTTTTTTAATTGAACTTGTTATACAAATTCTACTTGAAGAACTCATAGCATTGCAGCTAATAAAACAAAATACAAATGTTCAATTTGTTTGCTTGCATTATTCTTTAACTTGTATACTCAGCTTTCTTATCTGCTGCATAAGTAGCCAATAGACAAAAATAAGCGAATAAGAATAATTATAGACGAGTATTCCAAATATAGACCAAGATTCACGACACTTGCCAAGGTATTAGACAAATGATTGGATGATACACTAAACGCGTGTCTAGATTTAAATGATGCGTAATTTGATTCTGGGAATGTTCTAATTGGCAAATTGATATAACATATTGAAATAAATAAACTATCACTAATACACCATCCCATCAATTAAGCTATGATAGCAATACGAGTAGAATAGACAATCATTTCATAATTTTTTATAGACATAAGAATAGAGAAGTCTCGTCAAAATAATCATGATGTTGCTTTACGTTTCATCCTTAATTTATTGATGTATAATTACTTTAGCACAGTTAAAGACTATGCTTAATAAATGAACGTGATGCTATGTAAATACAGATGATATCGGTCTTAGAGCCTCCGATAAGTTTGGGCATTTGTCTCAATCATCAAAATTGCTTCTTCAATAAGATTCCGAGTGAAATGTTAGATCTGCCTTTCACCAAACTAAAAAGTATCTTGCTTAAAAAGGGATACTACACTATTGAAGAATACTTAAATGACAAAACTTCATTTACATAGCAGCTCGCTTCAATCTCTTATACCATATTTTGTATAAATAATCTTGCTAAGCTTGTAAGGAATTTATGGAGATATGTTGCAGCAAAATAAATAAAAAATGTAGTACGCCATGTTCTTTATTATAACTTAGTAATATTTTTCTTTACTTTTATTGTGTCTCTGTGAATATGCACTGTTTGCTACAACTCCATTAATTCTTCAAAAGTCTTTCTGTAACATTCTTCTGTACAAAACTTATTTAAAAAAAAGAACTTCAGATATAAATAGAAAAAGAGATAAATATAAAGCAAATTTTTTTTTTAGCTAGACGTGTTGCTGGGGAGTTTTTTTGCCGCTTCTTCTCCTTAACAGCAATAACACGTTGCGAAGCGGTGTACATAGACTAGGAAGAAAAATTAAAATTTTAACCTACATGTATGACCTTCTAAAAGTGTTCTGCAGTGGAACTTATTTTCAATAAAAACTTTTGAATTTGAACAATTAAGCCAGTAAATGCATCGAGAGTACAACAACTCGTCGTCTTATTTTACTCCCCTCTCGGGCGATTGAGCCATGGGCTCTCGGCTTGTGGTGCTTCATCAACATACAACGGGGATCGTCCACCACTGAACCACTACACCATAAAAATAAACTCCCACAAGTGGTGACCCCGCTGAAGGACATCAAGCAACCTTCGAAGAATCAGTAAGCAATTAGCTGATAAAAAACACACTTTAACATATTACAACTAAGTAAGCAATCATCATGGAGCATTATGGACTCTGAAGAATAGCAGACAAACTTCAAGAAGTTAGATTGCTATTGGCCTTAATTTAGGAGTGTTCAAAAATCACGTCGCACAGAGTGTGGATAACATCTATGTAGCCCCTTTTAAGGTTGGTCTTGGACAAAAATCTAGACAAGCAGGTACAATTTTGACGTGGAAATCAGTTGGAATTATTCAGTGCTTGAAGATTAAAACATGTTCGGCAGTGTGTTATTGTGTGTTCCACTAGTCATGACCTATGGTGCTGTAATGTGGAAAATTATGGTGGCATTCGTACACTAACTTATATACGCTCAACTATTTATAAAGTATATTTCTTTTATAGGTGAAATCGGATAGGATGAGATTTGTTAGAGAATCAATGTGATTGAAGCAAAATTCATAAGTATTACGTGGAGCAATAAGTCCCGGGACTAACTAAGAAAAACACATTTTTTTGGCAAAACTCGACTTTATTCATCAACATAGTCTCCTTCAAGAGCAATACAATCAGTTTAGCGCTTCTCTAACATTTCAATACCTTTCTTGTTGAACGATTCATCTTTGGCCTCGAAATAAGCATTCGTTTCAGCGATGACTTCCCCGTTGGAGTAGAATCTCTTTTCTTGTAGCATTTTTTGAGGTCTGCAAACAGGTACTAGTTGCTGGGGGGCAGATCTAGTGAATATGGTGGATGCGGAAACAATTCGCAGCCTAATTTTAGCTACAAACAGCGCTCGGAATCAACTTCACGTTGTCGTTCTTGATCCGCCTTGGGCAAACGCGGCACCCATTTTGACAACAGCTTCTTCATAGACAAATGTTCGTTCAAAATAGCGTACACACTGCCGTATGTTATCTTTAAGGTGTCAGCTATCTCATGCAATTTTAATTAACGGTTTTCAAAAAACATTTGGCGGATATTTTTGGTGGTTTCTGGTGTAACTACCTCATTTGGCCCGCCGGACTGTTCAGCATCTTCAGTGTCTGTACGACCACATTTAAACTCGGCATACCACCGACAAATGATTGTTTTTGATGGAGCAGAGTCCCCGTAGCAATTTTCAAGCCATTGCTGACCTTTCACTGTGTTTTTTTCATCAAAAAGCAATGATAAATCAACACATGAAACCGTTTCGAATGTATTGTTTTGAGATTATCAAGACTACCGCCACTTAAATCACTTTAACTCGTGGACGAAACATCAGAATGTAATGAAATTTTTACACGTATCTTTTGAAGATTGTACTTATGGAAAATCATACGGAACTTTTGTTGGCAACGCCATCTATGTGTTAGTCCCGGGACTTATTGATCCACGTGTTAATGTATATACTAGTAACGTGGCAGTGGGACAGGTCACGACTGTCGCGATTGTGGATAGAGCAAACGAATTTCGGAGTGTAGACTGCGTTGTGAGAAACGTAGCATAGCACGTCGTGGTTGATGGAAGCCTATCTAAGCCTAGGAGGTAGGTAGGGGCTGGTTGAGCTAGGTTATATGGCATAAACTGAGGGAAGTTTACTTCCAGTAAAGTACTTTGACGAAGATGAAAATAAAAATATGACCTAAAACCACCGATAAGGCTTCCTATACGATGTGAATTCCAGTATGCGATTATTCTACTAACATAACACGCACGACACACGATTGGCAATGATGGTGAAAGTAGTATTATATAATATAATAAGTAATTAGTAGTTAAAAATTAACGAGATGGTTAGATAAATATTTCTTGTATTTCGGAAACAGCTCTATTATTTATTTATCTCTGTGTAGCTAATTTTATAACGTCTTTCTTGGAAGATCCCGTGTCACGGCGCAGAGGGAAAATGGTGACGGGAAGTGCTTTTTACACTATTCGAGCCTTTACCGCCATTTAATATTAAGCGACATTTGGACGCAAAGTATATATTATTTGCAGAAGGTATTTCAAAGTATTATTTTGTTTTATGACTTTCAGTCTGATTCAGTAGGTTCTAATCTAATTAAAACTAAAAGGTT
The DNA here is from genome assembly GCA_949752895.1 of Dendrolimus pini. Lineage (NCBI taxonomy): Eukaryota > Metazoa > Arthropoda > Insecta > Lepidoptera > Lasiocampidae > Dendrolimus > Dendrolimus pini. The sequence continues at coordinate 1,357,237 of OX457138.1, read as the reverse complement.
TAACACAAAATAATCCTAACTAATATTATAAATGTGAATGTAAGTTTGTTTGTTACGCTTTCACGCGAAAACTACTGAACCGATCATCATGGAACTTTGTACACATATTCTTGGAGGTATTAGAAGTAGCATAGGATACTTTTTATGAAAAAAATTCCACGCGGCCGAAGTCGCGGGCAGAAGTTAGTAGTTTATAATACCTTTTGCAACAACAATATAGTTATGTGTATATATCGCTTACCATAAAATGGGTAAGGTAAGGGCTCGTAATGTTCTAGAGTACCGTAGTGAACCGTTGCATAGTAGTGCGTGGGAGCTCAAGGACATGGGGTTGAATATCTTATCGATGGCAAGCGACGCGGTTGCAAAGTTCAGGCATTGGCACCAGGTCAAAAAATTCCTCAGATATGCAGAAAGACGCCATCTCTCCGAAGTCTAAGCGGATAAAAACTAGATTTATGAACAGTGGAAACAACAAATATATTATTATTAAGATATTACTTTTACCCATTTATATTCCGATGTTATAGTAAATCTGCGTCATATCTTCTACGAAAAGTAGCACTACAATATGGGATCTGATTGGTTGGCGATCATACGAACATACGTCATTAAGAAGGTAGTCAATAATAATCTTTGAATTTAGTAGTCGCCGCAAATGTCACGGATTCAACACAACTAGTTTACATATTGTACAGGGGAAACAGAGGTAATGGGGCATTCAGTGGGTAATGATATTCAGGTATTAACTTGGCTATTGGCTAGAAGGTGATGTCAGGAGCCTTAAGAACAGACGAGCGTGCATGACAAGAGCTATGAATGTCAAAGAAGCAAGTGAGGTGTGTAAGAATAAGCCTGAATGGCGCTCTGTTGTTCGTGCCTACCCCGCAAGGGACCTGGCGTGAAGTTATGTATGTAACTTGGCTATCACGGCGCGTAGGAATACTAGAAGTAGTTAAATGCAGGGGTAAATCAGGAGGCAGTAACAAGTTTCATAATTGCATTGGAGCTTTTATCTCACCGTCTCCCTTCCACGATCGGACAACCAGACGCACTGCAATGCGGCACCGCTATATGGTGAACATACCACCTATACAAAAAATGTCTTTTTTCTTAGTTACCTATTATACCTATTATTATTAAAGAAAATTTTCTATGTTTTGTATCAAAGTAGTAATTACCGAGTATAATAAAAAATAATTGCTGTGTCTACTTTAAAATATAATTGAAAATATAACTGAAATATATTGAAGTTGAGCGGGCTAAGCCTTTACCAGTTGAGCTCATTGGAACGCAGAGGCTCCTGGTTCGATTTTTGGCATGGTAAATTTTGTAAACGAACTTTCTGACTGAACGAACGAACTGGGATCGACTACAGAGGGGTTTGTTGTAAATTACCCATAACACAAGCGTGACTTGCTTAGCTCGGGGACATACTGTATTTTTATCTGTCTGTTTATTTTAATTTTATAATTGATGTAAAGATTTTTCTTTTAGGGAATAGCATTCCCCTGCTTCCTCTTTATACGTTTTGCAGCTTGTTTTTATTAATAACTTTATGGAGATTGGTTTAGCTCTGGAGGTCGACAACTTCAAACTATAAATTATTTATGTTCGTTACAATGTTAATTAATTCATAGATATATAAAAAAGATTATTTAAAAAAATACTATCTGTTACTGCTGGGCGTAGCGAGGGGGGGAACTTCGTGATAAAAAGTATATAGTAACACTTCTATATTGAAATGCAACGTTACACACGCTCTTCAAGTTAATATATTGATCATTTGATGGCATTTTTGGCCACAAATAAACACACAAAAGGTCAATTTTTGTAATTTTTTTATATTTTTTTACTGCAGGAGTGCAGCAGACAGTCCACTTTATGGAAAGCGGTTACCATCGCCTATAAATATTTACAACACCAACATCCGCTACAAAAGCGCTGCTGCTCTCTTAAGGTAGACTGGGACCACTAATTCCGGAACTCAACTCAAGCTTGTTATGGCGGTATACAGACCAGGGGTGGTAGGCAACCAGTCGGGCAAATACCCTACCACCTGGCTGTGGGTTGTTTTGTCGCCTCTTACGACAGGCCGCCCGGCCGTAGGCAATTGTAATCCTTCTCCGTTCATGCACGGATGAAAACATAAATATATTGATCAAAAATGCATCTACAACGACGCGATACTACTTTAATGTAAAGAAATCGAAGGTAAACTGTGTGTTAGAAGGCCTAGAAGAGATTGTTTCTATCAAATAAAGGAAAACATAGTACAAAAATGTAAAATAACCGGTTCAGAAACGAGAAGATTGGAGCAGGTTCCACCAATGAGGGCTGAGCTTTTTGTGATGATGATTCAGTGTTAACTAACTATTATTGTAACAAATATATTAATACGTCAAGCAAAAGGAGTATGAAATTTCGCACACTTATAGTTTATATAGAGAAGAAGCGACGAATTCTAATATTTAAAAAAAAATATCCATAAATAATTCATTAAATCAATAAAAAAAAACATTACATATACTATTTGTTTGAGACACACCCGCATATATACTGCGTATAAGTATAGTCTTTGACATTAATTATTATGGTCGAAATTCAACCACGGGCGAACACTAGTTATAATAATTATGTATTGTGTATAACCATAAAATAATATAAGATTTTGGTTGTAGGCTGACAGAACAGTCTACATCTGTATAGATTTGTATAGGTTTAGTTTAGGAGGGAAGGTTAAAATGTAAGAAATACCAAACCCAACGAGCGCTGTTATGACACTGATTTTATTGCCGAAAATATATAAAGGTGTTGTTATTTGCTAAGCATTCGGCCGCAGTTATTTATTTCTAAAATGCTGACTATTGTATACATACTTTGTAAAGGGACAATTGTATAGATAAATTAGCTTCGAGATTTTTTGAGTTAGTAGTGTACCGTCAGCACATTAATAAATAAACTAATACTTTATATATATTTTTATAGGCAGATACTTAATATGAAACAAATAATATTCAACGACATTAAAATGATAAATATTAAACATACTTTAGAGTTGTCGTTCGCGTTGGCATGATGCGTTTTTTGTGAATTGCAAAAAAATTGCATCGTATTGTCCTTTCGTTTATATAGTCTATTCTAGTTCGTTTTTTTAAATAGGATATTTTAAATAAATTAGGGTTGCCAACCATACTTTATAATAACGTATCCTATTTTATTTTTGGTAAAGATACTTTATACTTTTGCATAAAAATAAAGTATGTAAAAATACTCTATTTCCAATACTAATGCGTAAAATTAAATACTTAAATGAATAATTACTGAACTATTATCGATCCAGCTTTCACTGAAAGAGTTTATTCAGAATGAATCTAAAATGGCGAGAAGCAATGAATAGGACATCTATAAATTTAACAAGAAATGAATTGTTTGTGTATTTAAATTTAAATTGGGAATGTAAAGATAGCTTCCAAAAATTTAGGCACAATGAAAAGTTGTTAGTGTGTACTATAAGCACACAAAAATAGTGTCTACAAGAGAAGAAATAAATAACATTTTGAAAAATATTTTTTTTTATTCGAAACTAGCGGCCCCGGCACACGTTGTCCTGCTATGAAAAAATAAAAATCTAGGACCCGATTCCAGCGCCACCTACCGGATCTAATTGCGAATCTAAACCATCCGGGAACCCACTCAAACACACAAAAACAAAATCACCAAAATCGGTCCAGGTGATTAGGAGGATTCTAGAACCCGATCTCAGCGCCATCTACCGGTTCCAACGGGATAAAAAGTATTCTATGTCCGTCTCGTGATTCCAAGCTACCTCCCTACCAATCTTCAGCCAAATCGCTATAGCCGTTCTCGAGTTATAAATAGTGTAACTAACACGAATTTCTTTTATATTTATATAGATAATTTATTTATTCCCTACTTAAAAAATGTAATACGTTATTTATCTTAAAAATAGTTGGCAACCCTAGCTGCGATGTACAGACACAGCATGTTTAGAAATTTATACTATTTAGATGGTTAACCTGGCAAATACCCTCATGAAACATAAATTAATTAATTTATAAAATGTTACTAGTAACTACTTATTATACGAGTATGAGAATAGTTTGACGTATTTGTTTGAGTGGCTATTGTTGTGAAAATCGGTACAAATAATCATTAGATACTTTGTTTGTTATATGATAATTGTACATAGTGGGAAATTCAACGGTCATTGTTGTGTAGATAACAGAAGTGTTTACTTTTTGTGAAATCTTCCGGTAAAGGAATTGGTTTCAACAGAGTTCATCGTTATTTCCTACGTATACTCAGTCAACTGCAAAATTCTAATTTCACAAGAGAGAGAGTCAAAGACAATTTTATTGCTTTCTAGTTTTAGGACTAGAACTCTGACTTTTAGAATTTGTGTACTTTACAAAATATTTTCAAAAAAGTTACAAGATTATACAAACAATTACATTGCCAAACTGCATGGATCATATAAAATTATATAGACAAGGGTCGATAATTTTTGAAACCAAAAAAAAATTAGTAAGATGAAACCCATTGCAAAAGGATGAGCATATAACAAAAATGAAAGTCAAACTAATTTACGGGCGATCTGAGGTCGGAAAGTGAAAGGGGGTGAGTTTTTAAGGGTAAAAACGGTTTATCTCGATTGCCGGCAAAACTAAAAGTCCTATGGAAAAAAGTTAAATGACAAACTTGTAGGTAATAAAAAGATTGTATTTACACTTTTTCATATATTCATAAAATTTATGTTGATAATTCAAATAACCAAGTTTTTGGTTTTTAATTTACCTTTTTATGTCCCAAACACATTGTATTTTTTTTATTTAAAATATTTATTTTTTCACCTTATTTTGTCTTACTATCGAAAAAAAAACCCTAATATTCAATTGAAAATTTTCACGTCAATTTACCAGCTTTTTAAAAAAGTCGGTAAGCTTTTTGTTCGTTGAAATCTCTACTTTATGATGGTGTAAAAAAATATACATTACTATAGTAAATGTTCTCAGAAAATGCAAAGAAATAACAGGTAGTATAGGCCCAGACCCTTCCCCACTTCTCTATGAAATATCTTTTGATGGGCTAACATTTATTCGTAGAAGCCTATTTATTGCTGTTCGAAGATAACTTATATACCTGAATGACCTACGAAAAACTAGGTAAGTTTTGTATTGCAGTGCATGTGTTAAGAAATTTCCGTAAATATTACAGAACAAAAAACGCACATAGCAAAAACATGGCGGTTATTAAATGATTATAAACAACATTCTCTATAATAGCAGAATGTTATGATTACTTTGTTAATTATTCATAGGCATGCCTGTTGCAATTATGTAACGATTAATTGATACTTTATATTGCATTATTACTCTTTAATAGTTGTGTAAGACGGACTCTTGTTACAAATAAGACACCAACATAATGCAATGACCGTGAGATTTATCTTAGGTAATGCTTAAGTACCGTATATATTGCTAATGCGGGTTTGCATGTGACTTTGTTTGCGGAAATATTTTTAGGAAGAGATATTCTACTACGCAGAGCGTAGAGCCATGCTCGATGCCAGCCAACTCAATCAGTTTGGTACCACGCTCTCACAGATAGCCGGCGTGAAACGATTAGTTAGATAAAAGGACGGATCTAGTTTTTTGGTTCAATTCCAACATCGTAAACAAATACACAACTCATCATTAATGCAACTTTGACCACTGAGTTGTCCAGTACTTTAAGCATACAGATTAGTGACCACACGCTGGATAAAACCAACCACTACATCAGATTCGATAAGCCACTAATCCTCGCGAAAGAGATTCGTTTCATACCTAGAATGATGCGTGAGGTTATTGCATTCAAAAACACCCAAATTTCTATAGAGAAGATGGTTAACAAGTACCACCTCTTTGCGATCCGATCATCAAAACTATTAAGACCCAAATCCAGCAAAAACCAACTGCAAGACACGGTGAGCTCTTTGTGTTGCGTGTACCGGAACACAAATAAATTTGATACATATTTTCCTTTATTTTGCCTTCCATCTAATTTAATATTTATAATTATAATTTTGTATTCCGCTGTAACCGAAAGTTGCCAAAGTCAACTGTAATTTACAGGTTGAATCCTAGTTACGGGACTTTGATAGCTGACGGACGGCTCAAAATTATTATTGTATTTTTCTCCATTGTTATCTAAAGTGGCTATGAATAAATGAATTTTAATTTAATTAATTTAATTTAATATTATATAGAATTCTTGCGCCGCTTCTCTTCAAGTCACAACATGTTGCGAAGCAGTAGTAAATTAGATAGGCTCCCATGGAGTAAATAATAACCATAAACAAAATTAAAACTAAATAATTAAAATAAACAAGTTGGCGGTAGGCTGAATAAAACTTTAACAATACTCATTGACATTTGACACCTTTTTCTTCCCTGATCACGGCAACTGAAAAGTGGCCAAAACGGAATAATAAAATAGCTGACCCTCGCCGGTCCACAGTGGCCGTTTAATGGCTGAAATGATGATGATTATTAAGGTAAAAATATAGGCCAGCAGGGGCGGGATTTTTCAGCTTTTGCCTCCCTTTTGGTTCGATAAGTGATCGTTCCCATGGTTTACTTCCCCTTATCCTCTTTTTTTATCTCATCCCCCAATTCCATTACCTTATATATTGCGGCGGTAACAAGATTTTTTTGTTCCTTACAACTTCATTCATTCTTTGAAAAGTAATTTTAATACAACTTCTGTATGTATTTTAAAAAACCCGAGGTATATATAAATAATTATGATGAAAAACTCTTTGTTAGCTAGACGTGTTACTGGAGAGTTACTTGCCGTTTCTTCTTCTTGGAACAGCGATAACACATTGCGAAGCGGTGTAATACTATAGGAAGTAGATTTAAATTTTGACTTACAGGTATGACCTTCAAAAATTGTTCTCAATGGAACTTATTTTGAATAAAAACTATAGAATTTGAATTTGAGGCCATATATCCCATCAGTTTTATCCGATCTTTCCTATGCCATCCATATTTGCCCATACTAATGGCTGGCAAAGCTTTTACCCTATAGTTGTAAACATTTGTAGGCAACGGTAACTGCTTTCAATCAGGGTCCCAATTCTATAATTACAATATCTTGGCGCTGCGAAGATATTCAAAGTACAGTTCCATTACGATAACTATATATTTTTAAAAATAATTTAATTTTAGAGTTAAAAATTGTAAGTCAGTCACACACGTACTTGTGCTCGCGATACAGGCTAGTGCGAAACCTATGTAATCATTATCTTGATAATTATATAAAAATGAGTGTGTATGTCCTTTATAGGATCGTAAACTATACATCTGATTTTGATGAAATTTTGTGTGTGTGTTTGAGTGGGTCCCGGGATGGTTTACAGCCACTTGGAACCGGTAGGTGGCGCTGAGATCGGGTTCTAGAATTCTCCTAATCACCGGGAGCGATTTCGGTGATTTTGTTTTTGTGTGTTTAAGTGGGTTCCCGGATGGTTTAGATTCGCAATTAGAACCGGTAAGTGGCGCTGAGATCGGGTTCTAGAATCCTCTTAATCACCGGGAGCGATTTCTGTGATTTTGTTTTTGTGTCATGGAACAAAGTCTTTTAGGAATTTAGAAAATAGGCGGTACGAACTTCGCCGGGTCTCTGTTTCTGTATAAATTTTTGACAATAAATTGATTTTGTTTTGATTTAATTTAAATTACTATTCCAATGGTTTAAGCCATATAAGATTAATTCCGGTTAAGTTGTTAACCTTGTAATCTTGATTTCCGTATCATTTGTAACACAACTCGTATTCATGTCATGAGTATTAGAGTATTTGTTATTCATATCTAATATTTAAGATTCAGTACACGCAAACTCAATCAGTTGGTCAAGTGCACATTTCATGTTCTTACGTCAAAGAAACGTGCACATGTCTATAAAGTACTTAATTAGGAATGTAAAATAATTTTATAAATTTGGGTCATGTAAGGGGCCATCCATTAATTACTTCATCCGTTTAGGGGGGGGGGGGGGGGGGAAATCTTAAATTTCGTGACGTCACATTTAATAATCTAATATATATTTAAGCTTTACAACATGAAGTTTGAACTATTAACAAAATACTTTAAAATATTTCCAACTCTATCTGTGTGAGCAGTGTTTAAATTACTATTACTGAAGTAATTACGTAGTACTATTCGTCTATTTTTGTATACTAGTGGTCGAAATTCAACCATAATTAATTTAAAATATAAGTTTGAACATTATGAAGGTTCTGTTGTCAAAGACTATACTTCTATAATCACAGATTTCGCCAAGACTACGCTGCTAGTTTGACTTTAACAATAAAAAAAGAGTATATATTCGTGTGTGTCTCAAATATATTGTTACGAGTTGCAGGACTCGAATTAAAATGCCGTTGGAATTATTATAGAATTTATTAGAACTATACAAACACGTATAACACAGTTAATATAACTGTACAGAACCAGTTTAAACGTAATGCACGATTCAATCACACGCACAAAGTCCGTCACTAACGTCTTGCTTCGCTTGTGGCTATCGCTAGACTGCCTTATCCCTCCATTGGGGCATTGCTTTATACTTTACAAATACAATGTCTGCTCGACTGCTTGGACTGAATTTCCTAGAATCACATCTGGCTAATGACTACCATAAAATACTACAATACACAATGGGCTGTGTTTCTAATCACAAATTTTAAACACAAATTAAACAAAAGAAGCCCAAATGCCGCTAAGGTAATAAAACGGTATAGGTATGCAGGTGTGAGTTTGTCTTTTGTCGGCGCTCAGGTCGTAACAATATGGTTTCATGACGATGTTACTCTTTTCTAGTACGTGGTAATTGTTACAATATGCAAATTAGGTCAGAAAAATGTTTAACAAGTGCATGCTTTACCGGCCAAGATTAAAACCCATGTCATTTGAGTTTAGGTTTTTGATTAAACACCTTTTTTTAATTCGCAGATGAAGCTAGTCTGGGTGCTACAATGGAGTAGAACAGAACAATTGCACAGAAGTACTGTTTAATAACATAACTCACTTGTTATTGTGATGAAAGAAAATATCATTCGATACGCCTTCAATAGTATAATACTGTTTTTAATTTCAAAACCACTTTATGATTGTATCTATGATGAAAATGCGTTATGAAGTTTACAAGCGATTTGTCATAGTGTGATTTGTTTTTTTCTTACAAGATAAATTGTGCAAATGTTTCTTTATAGCAGGAGCTCAGCAGACAAGCAGACCTGATGGAAAGTAATATTTTATAAAGTTTTCACGACTTGTATATATAATAAATATACGTTTAAACGGTTTCAAGCGCGGTATTATTTGATTTTTGTTATTCCGACGTTTCGGCCACTTTTCTATGGCTGTGATCACGGAAGACAAAAATGTCAATTGTCAACGAGTGAGCTCTTTCTGCGTACACCGGAACGCAACCAATTTGACTCATAGTTGCTCTATCTCGCTCGCATATCATCCGTCCCGCTCACACACTGTGCTATACATTGTACTAGCAATACGACTTGTTAACATTTGTACTTAAGGTTGCCGTTTTCAAAATTAATGAGTTCACTTCAATTTACATTAGCACTCGACAGTGAGTAATCTCTCTGCCATCTGTATTATTATTTAATCACAATATTCGCTGCTACAATTTTATTACTTTTTATTTAAACATTTCCTTTTTGTTACTAGTCTAAGGGGTGGAATATTTCAGACCAGAGGTGGTAGCCATCCAGATAGTCAAATACCATACCATATGGCTTCGTTCTTACGATAGGCCACCCGCCCGAAGGAAATTGTATTCTTTCTCCGTCCCTGCACGGATGCTTTATTTATACTTACTAGTTATATATGAATACTGCAATTGTACATCTGTGCACACAGCCTTAAGCAAATAAACATGATTACTTCGTTTATAATATTGAATCCACTATACCAGTGCGAATTTAAAACAAGTTATCGCCGGATATAACTTAGAAAGTAGTTATGCTAATTGAATATAACGAAAACATTAACTTATTGCACTTAGCACTTATGTTCTAGTGTTTATTTGCTATGTTTTTAACTTTATACTTTTAAATGCTATAAAGATAGGATACATAAATGTAAGGATAGATAATATTGTTAAAACTCAGGTCCCGACAAAAAAAAACCCACCTGCATATCTGACACAAAACACATTTTATTACCTGCTGGTATTTAAACTAATTGTTGTTCGTCTTCTTTTGTTTAATTTGTGATTAGAAGACAGGCCTTTATTGTACTCTTTAATGGCAGTTTGCGGCCGAGTCATTAGCCAGGTGTCGCGGATTAAGTCAACTTAGATACGGGTACATCGCATTTGTGCAGTGTAAAATGATGACCTGATGGAGGGGGAGGCAGTCACGTGAGAACCACGAGCGAAGCGAGACGTGTGTACTTTTGTGAACATTATACGTACATGTACTACAATCCTACAATCGGTATTCTAATAAGTGACGGACTTTGCGCGTTTTATTCAATTACGACCTTCTGAATTACGTTTGGACTTGTATTCGGATATATTTGTACCTGTGTTATACGTGTTTGTATAGTTCTAATTAATTCTATAGTAATTCTAATGGCATTTTAATTCGAGTCTCGCGACTCGTAACAATAAAACATTGTTGTCAAACAGATTTGTACTACTTTATGAATATTATCTCATTTTACGTTGAAAACGTGATTTATTCATGAATATATACAGTAACAACTAAGAAGGCAGTGATGAGCTAAATGAATTCTTATCTATATTATGCAATAACGCGTCAGTAGTTGATAATGCGCTTTTAATAACATCACGTTTGTCCTAACTTGTTCATTCAAATATGTCACTTGTTAGCCGACTCTAAAAGGGGACGGTCTCAATTCGACTTTTTTTACGTTTGTTACGCAATTTCTGTGTCAATTGTGCACCGATGTTCATTTTTTATTTATTCGAAAGAGTATTCTTCTGATGTGGTCCCGTTGCCACTGTGTCAGGATCTGACTAGTGGATCCTACGGGAATCGAGAGTAACCTTCCAATATTACAGGCACGTGCACCGTGTTTTATATTTTTCGACCTACAGGACTCGAATTAAAATGCCATGAATTTATTAGAACTGTACAAACACGTATAACACAGGTACAAATATAACTAGACACTACTAGTACAAATTGCACAATTCAATAGCACGCGTCCGTCACTATATCGCTCATCGAATGTACGTCTTGCTCGTATCGTAATCCTAGCTTGACTGCCTCACCCCTCCGTTCGGGCATCGTTTTATACTAACTATACAATACAACAAAGGACCCGTAATATGCATACCTGGTTAATTATTCCTGCGAACGGCCATAAACAAAAACAATAAAATAGGCTATTGTCTAATTGCAAATATTAAACAAAAGAAGTGAGGGGAAAATAATAAACCAGGTGCGTATTTCTTTGTCGGTATGTAACAGTATTATATGTTACGTATACCACCATCAGCATTATCATCTCAATTCACTCCTGGAGTTGTTTGGAAGAGATCGCTTTTTAGCGATAAGACCGTCCTTTGTTCATAACTAGATATAATTTTATGGCCTTACTTATAATCGTTTGTTGAATTTTAAGAAACTGCTCAGCAACTGATTAACGAAAATCTTATACATAAACTCCTCTTAAGGTTAAGAGGTGGTGGTAAAGTAACTCATAAATAACTGTCGAAAATAACAGTTTAAGTGACTGCTAAGAAGCAAGATGGCAAGATTTATTTGAAACAGTCATTGATTAAGGGCTTAAGAGTCTCTTAGTTAAGAGATTGCTAATTCTTTCTTAACGAGATTATTATAAGTAAGGCCCTTATTCTTTAAGTTCATGTTTCTATTGTATTATCTATCTATCTACCTTACGTCTATGCACATTTTTTTATTGTTTCTTTGTTTAATTTTCAGTTTTCTTTCATTTTTACTGTCCTCTGTAGAGGCTTATTAATCTTGTAATATATTCTTAATAATCTTATTAAGCTTGATCTAGTTGGTTTCTGGTTTTAGAATTATAATACAAATTCATATAATATTATAGTTGTTTTGTTGGTTTGTCCATCACAAGCTAAATGCGACGTGCAACACCTTCGTTCTAGTGTCGTAACTTCGCGACCGTCGAGGACACTATTATATTTATCGGTTTTCTCCAAAGAAAAGTAGGTTATGAATATTTTTACTCTATTGCTTAAAAATGCAGAAGTATGTTTATACTTATGTATGTATATCAAGACCACCGGCCATAACAATGGCCGGGACTTTTGGAGGGCTTGCGTGGGGCCATGGGGAGGCCAACACGTAGAGGCCCCTTGATAAATTTAATGTAAATGTGGCGTGACACTGACCGGCGATTATCCCCGTCTACACCATATAATAATGCACCCAAGGACATGCCCCAGTGTAGGACTATTGTGGAAAATGAGGACAAAAAGTACCGGGCTATTTGGTGAACTGCTAGTGGTACTAGGGGTCTGGGAATGCAGGGACTATCAATATGACTAATTATGTATGTATCTTATTACTAGCTTCAGGACGCGGCTTCGCATGCGTAAGAAAAACATATCGGCGCGGGGTGGAAATTTGACAAGGGTAGCTTACCCTTGACTTGACAAAACATACCGTATGATGCAAGAGACGACTACACCGCTGTTGAAAAAAAATCTAACTCGCGATGTATTTTCTTATTATAGTATGCATTTTTGATTTTGCAATCTTACTGCATATTTTGACCAAAAGCCGGTGCCCGATCGGGTTATGAGTTGCTATTTCATCTACAATAGTAAATTAAAAGATACATTGATAAATTAAAACAATATATTTATTGCAACAACTATTTATGTAATTTTTTCGTGTCAACCCTACTGATCATCGACACGTGACGTCATGAGGCTATCGGCAAACCTTCTGCGCACAGGTAGTAATGTAATGTAATTTTAAACAAAAGAAGAAACTATAAGGAACTTACTAAAATGAAAAGTGTTATTTATCCACTAAACCAGCGCGAATTTACACAGAGTAAATTAAATAATCATGTTATATTAATAAAAAAAATTAAAACAATCGCAAAATAAGTTAATTACTAATTACTTTCAATTTGATGGAATTAAATATTTTTTAATCAGAATCCTTTACACTTTGACTTAAACATCACGAAACATTCACTGTATAATCTATAAAAGTAATTTTTGAAAATAGAAAGTTATGACTGAACATAATTATAAAAAAATATATAACAAATTGACAAACGCCTTCTTTTTTGATTAGTTAAACACGCAGCAACTGGAATGAGAAGTGTTATTTACCTACTGAACCACCGCGACTATATACATGTATACAATCATACATAATATTATTAGATGTTATATAAACGAACAAAACTAAAGCAATTGCAAAATAAGTTCATTGCACTGTTTTGAAATCATTATTTTATCTATTAAATAAAACTACTCTATTCTACTCATTTATCTAATTCAATAAAATTTAATATTTACCTTCAAATTGATGTAATTAAATTTATTTGTAGTTAGATCCTTGACACTTTCACTTAAACATCACAAAACATTCACTATTTAATGTATAAGAGTAATTTTTGAAAATAGAAATTCGGAATTCGAATTTTAAATCACGTTTCTTGTTAACAACCGGCAGAGGCGCTCGCGTGCTGCGCGCGCGCTTTACAATTGACGACTGACGTTTGCAGTTGTGCAAAAGGTGACTGGCAACGTTAGTTCTTTTTTTTATTGGCGTGGCTAACGTTTCGTCATTTTAGTGTGAAAAATTATTTTGTTTGAATGATTATGTTCCTGCTACACCTGGGATAATGTTAGTAGCTGTGTCATATTCATGTGAGTCGCTTAAGTTGGTACGGCTACTTTTAACGGAGACTGGCTAATTGTGGGTAAGAAGAGTCTAAGTCTAACCTTTTTTTTTTTGGCCAGGGGAAATCCGTTTGAGGACCAAGCCGCGACAGGCACAGAAGCCTTGGGGGATGTTCGCGACCCGTGTGAGTGTGGGATTCGCCAGATCGGGGGTGGCACTAGCGTGCCCGGTCAGAACCGGAGCCACGCTATTGCCACTCCCCAGTTAGGGATACCCACTAAAACCCCTGGGTGTTCCGTCCTGCGCCTTATGCCAGGGCTACGGGAATGGGCTATCCCGGCTCCGCAATGCCCTGGCAGGCGTGGGCCCCGCTCACTGGGCCTCTTCCAATGCCGGGGGAGCTGCTCCCCCGGCGACTTACTTGGTCTAGTCCGTGCGTGGGGCGGTCTGTAATGCGCCCCACGGGAAGAGAGATGAGCGCGCGCGGAACACTCGCGCTCTCATCTCGACGGCATATGCGGGTGAGTGAGAACCCCTATACACCTAGGGGCCCCACCCGCGCCGCCCGCTTACGGTGGCCGAAGGTCGAGTTCCGACCTCCGGCGTCGGCGCGTCCTCCTTTGGCGGGAGCGGAGCAAGGATGTACGCTCACGCTCCCGCTCCGCCTCCTCCTTCGCAAACATAATGTGCTCGCAGAAGGAGGAGTCTAAGTCTAACCTAACCTAACCTGACCATGCCGCCTCCGCTAGGTCTCGGTCGAAGGGTAGGCTCAAGAAACGCTGGCTTGATGCTGCGAAGGATTACATGTACCCATTGTGTCCAATACAAGGGATGATCTTCTCGGGAAACGGCTGCGAGAGGACTTCGCTAGTTTCGCGAAGAAAGTAGTAACAAAAGCAGTTAACAAGATTAGAACAGATCCAATAACATCGCTGCAGGCGTATGATGATCCGTGCTAGAACGGAGAAAGAATACAATTTCCTGCGTTGGGACGGCCTGTCGTAAGAGGCGACTAAACAACCCACAGCCAGGTGGTTGGGCATTTTCCCGACTGGATGGCTATCACCCCTGGTCTACAATATGCCGCTAGAACAACCTTGAGTTATGTTCCGGCATTAGTGGCCAGTTCCAGTCTCTCTTTAGAGAGCAGCAGCATATTGGTAGCAAACACCTTCATCCATTCTTCTCTTTAACTGTAGGTATAGTACATTTGGTTCTTGCATACTGAAAGTAGTTTATGTATGTGTAGTTACCAGACAGTGCCGTGAATAGCCTTTTACGCGCCCTATGCGAGCTTCTATAACTGCGGTTTTGTTTTTTTAGATATTATAGGTACCCTAGCAAGAGCAATGCTATGTACTGGCCTACTTTATTTCATTCAAGGTGATAAAATAACGCACAAGGACCTTGCTGTTGGTGGACCAATTCTCTAATATGTTGGAAGAAGAAACTAATTTTTTTAAAAGAACTAGAACACAAATACGCTCGTGTGCTGCCAAAAAAATGAGCACGATGTTTTGTCTAATTTAACAGACGTTTTTGATGATTCTGGCATGTAGGAGGTACGTATGTGTTGGATTCGAGCACTAGGGGCGAAGCGGGAACTTATCAGGAGAAAACCGAAATAATAATAGTCCTGCCTGGTCTTGCCATTCTTGCGGTGGCACCTATTTACGGCAGTGGTACCACATTACAAATCTATCTATGAACAACATATCTTGTAGATCACATAAACTTAAAGTTATGTAACGTTGTGTATTTCAAAAGTACAGGCAATAAACCCAAAATATTTATTACTAATTCCATTGCCAAGTAGGTACCCACTATAGAGGATGATTACAGAGTGGGAAACAATTACGTCCAAGCGTGGGTATACTACAATTGTATGAATGATAAATCTGCTAAACACTATTAATCTTCTATTTTTGCATCAAGTCTTTTTCGTATTAACAATACAATTGTAGACAATGAGTATAATATGCTAGGTATAGTAACACAACGAATGTGAATAAAATGATTTATGCACAGCATGTGTATTTTTTTGAAATATCAACTTACTGAGTTCCACTGGAAAACACTTTTTGGAGGTCATACATATAGGTTATAATTTAATTTTACTTCCTAGTCTATGTACACCGCTTCGCAACGTGTTATTGCTGTTAAGGAGAAGAAGCGGCAAGAAACTCCCCAGAAACACGCCTAGCTAAAAATTGATTTTCTTTATATTTCTCTTATTCTATTTATATCTCAGATTCTTTTTTTTATAAGTTTTATACAGAAGTATGTTACAGAATGACTTTTGAAGAATTAATGGAGTTATAGCAAACAGTGCATATTCAATAAGACATAGACACAATAAAAGTAAAGAAAAATATTATTATAGTTATAATAAACACATGACGTTCTACAAGCGTATACCAACCCCCAAGAAAGAGGAAAATACTTTTTGTAATCTAAAAGATGGCAATATAAGTCAGTACATTTGATCATGTGATGATCTTTAGCAAAGTTGTTGTGCATGAGCCAGAGAAGGCTTCTGAGTTGGTGCACAATTGGACCAGGCGCTGTTGTCGGCATATCGATTGAAGCTTTTCCGGGCAGGACGACGTCTGCCGGGACAGCTAGTCTCTATCATAAAGCAATACAAAATAGAAAACAGAACGAATATGTTTCTTTTTTTTATTGAATGCGATCAGCAGACAGGTAATCTTTCTCTCCGTGCAGGAACGGAGAAAGAATACAATTTCCTGTGGCCGGGTAGCCTGTCGTAAGAGGCAATAAAACATCACCCACAGCCAGGTGATAGGGTTTTTGTCCATCTGGATGGCTACCACCCCTGGTCTAGTATATGTTGCTATAGCAACCGTGAGTTGTGTTCCGGCATTACTGGCCAGGTTCCAGTCTCCTTTTAGAGAGCGGCAGCACATTGTTAGCACCTTTGGTGTTCCAAATGTCCATAGGCGATGGTAACTGCTTTCCATCAAGTGGACCGTTTGCCTGTCTGCATGAGTTCAGATTTATGCAATACAAAAAGGAGGGAGTTTATTTCGCAGCTTGCTCATGTATTCTATGATGATTTCTAAGTGTCTAGGAAGTGTGTATAAATTCTCAATGGCCGGTGCGAGTGGTGCGATGGTAAAATCGTGACGTAGATACAAAGTTAAATAACTCATCAACACACTCCCTGTTGTAATGACGGTAGAACACGGTTAGAGTGCCCAAGTCTCTTCTGACATTTAAACTTCTAAACCGTCTGTAAGATCGGGATCGCTCAGCACTGCAGGTAGTCAATTGGAAGCAGCTGGTACTGAGGTGCCACAACCCAGAGATGGGAGCAGTACTCCATGTCGGGACGGACTTAGGCTTTATATATTATTATATAATAAGTCTGTGTCCCGGTCTGTACCGCTAAGCCCTGTTGAGCACCTTTAGTTTTGTTAACACAGGGGAAAAATTGAAAGAGGGAATGTCTTTTGAGACCATCCTCGGGCCTGGAGGGCTTTACACCGAAGAATGTGTGGGTCTCCAGAACCGCCCCATTCCCAAAGTGACCTCCAGCCCTTCAGACTACCCACTAAACATAAACTTGCGCCCCCATTTCACTCGCTTTTACGGGGTGCTAAAGGAAAGCTCTGTTGAGCAACCTACAATTTTTTTTAACTATTTTCGCTTCGTTCTGGATGAGTGGAGGACTTCCAAGTATTGAGGAAGTATGGATGAATTTCGAATCGCATGCGAGTGGTGCTATGGTAAAATGGCGAAGAAAACGTCAAATCAAATACTTCATCGGAATATTCCATGTTGTATAGACGTAAGAACACGCTTGTCTTTTAGGACAATAGGAGACAGTGTCCACAAAGGTTGCTCAATGACAGACGGGCATTCTATTCAAAGCATAATACAACAAGAATAATAAGTAAACCACGATTGATTAGAGCATTTATAACAAGCACAAAAGAAATATATTTTTGACTTACAATTAACACTTGCTTCGTAGGAGACAGTATATTGTTACGTACGGATATACGTACTTGCGAAAAATATGTACCAACTTTAGAGATCATCCATATCTTGTTAGAAAATACTGAATCCAAAATGAAACACTTTACAAGAAGGGAAAGAAATTAACTAGACTTATTTGTGGAATTCACAACTTAATTTACTATTCTTTATTCGTTTAGTACAGCAGACAACCTGATGGACAATGGTTACTGTGGCTCATGGGTATTTCCAGCACCAGAGGTCTTAGTGATATGCTGCCGGCCTGGAAGGAATTTTATGACAACTTAAAAAACCCATATCGATAGTGGGACCACCTGAGGCTTTGGTGCGCAACGTTCTCGAGAACTATTGCATATAGAGGCGAAGCTGTTTAAAGAGGTGGAAATTCAGGTGATTATTTGAGAGCTGTTTTGGCGCGATCAATGAAAGGAGTAATTATATGTTTGTATATTTTACAATTATTTTAAACATTAGGTTTAAAAAATGGTAATATACGGTAATAACAATCTATCATACGACCGGTCATGTTATACGGGTCCGAATGTTGGGCTACTGAAGAGATAGACCACAAACAGCTCCACTCAGCTGAGATGAGAATGTTGCAATGGATGTGGTGTTACAAGAATGGATAAGGTGAGAAATGAGTACATAAGCGGATCTTTGAAAGTTGCACCCGTGACTGAAAGATTGAGAGAAAGAAGACTGAGGTGGTATGGCCATGTGATGAGCAGGGATGAAAGTTATTTGAAAAAGAGAATGTTAAACTGCAAGATTGATGGACATAAATGTAAAGGTAGACCAAAAAGAGATGGATGGATTGTGTGAAGGATGATATGATGATTTGTAGTGTGACAGAGGGCATATGTCAGAACAGAGCAGTATGGAAGAAAAGACAAAATGTGCCGACCCCGAATAATTGGGACAAGGTGAAAAAAAAGAGAGATATGGTAATATCTATCATTTAAAGTAATTAAAATTTGGAATATTTGTTTGTGAGACGCAAAACACACTAACACGATATTGCTATAATTTTATCATAAGGCGTTAAAATATAATCAAATATCAAAAACCGAACCAACTTATCAGGTTAGACGGCCAGAAAATCAACTACAGTATATCACATACATTTTCATTTAAATTTTAAGATTTACATAGACACTAGCGCCATCTAATTGGCATAAGTAAGTCTGATAAAGTACTTACTAATAAAATATGAGACATCAATAAAATTAACTGGATCAAGTTGTGATAAGGGGTATCTGAACTATCTGATAAATATACGAATAATTACAACGTACCAAAACAATGGAATTTGTGGAAACATAATGGCGCCAATGTATTATCGTACCTAATTTACAATATGTGACAAAAAACAGGTTCTTCCCAGTTTATAGCGTCGATGTTGGCTCAGCGTTAGTGTACGCTGGGACGACGCCAGGGGTTATGCATTCCTCGGTGGTGGATATGGCTCTCCGCTCTAGACCGACCTCCACCTGCCCTGCAATAAAAAAAATATCGGTATAAAATGTATCCTAAGTGTTAACTCGGGTTATAAGCCAGCTACGAGTATGTCGACTTTCATTCATGTATGTTTGGTACTTACCAAAAAAGATGTGATCGCAGCGCCATCTTTTTCGCTACTTTCGTCTATCCCACGGAAACCACGTCATTTGTCAGGATAAAAAGTATCCTAAGATACGCCCCGGGATATAAGCTAGCTCTATATCTTATATTTCATTTAAATCCATTCAGTAGCTTACACGTGATACTCTAACAGACAGACAGATGAGCAGAAAGACAAAAAAATTATAAATTGCATTTTTGACATTTTCTGGTCCCAATTATCCCTCCTGATTTTTTTCACATTTTTAAACGCAATGTTCAAACTTGAATCATTTACAGATTTAATATACTAGGGTTCACCCCCCGTGTGTTTCTAGTGATAGTGCGTGCTTCTTGTTTAAAGAGGTTATATCACAGGTTACATTGTATTAAATTTTTATGTTACTGCTATTCACCCCGGAAGATTCACTTCATTTTTAACCGAGTTTGAAAATAGGAGGAGGTTCTCAATTCGTCGGTATCTTTTTTTTTTTTTTTTTGCTTTTTTTATGTATGTTCGCCGATTACTCCGTCATTTATGACCCGATTTACGTGATTCTTTTTTGTTCGACGCGTAATAGCTTCCAATTGGTCCCCTAAAAATTTTACATAGTTTGGCCCAGTAGTTTTCATTTTATGAACATTTTTCATGAAAATAATTTTCACTCCGTTCTATATGTACACCGATTACTCTGAGATTTATGATTCGATTTACGTGATTCTTTTTTTGTTCGACGCGGAATAGCTGCCATGTGGTCACCTAAAAAATTGACATAGTTAGGCCCAGTAGTTTTCATTTTACGAACATTTTTTTGTTCCCGGTTCTTGGGACCTATATTCTTTAAGAGGCGCGGCACCGTTCGTAGGTCCACCCATACATAGCTAGACACTAAAAAGTAACAAATAAAAAATAAAAACTTCGTTTAAAAAACCGACTTCAAAAAGTAAAACTGAAATGTATAAAATAACTTATTTCTAAAGCTATTATTATTAATATATATTATCTAAAACATCTTGAAGTCGGTGCAAAGCAAAACAAAATTACTATATTTTGAAAATTACTAAGCACCGACTTTAAAATGTTTTAGATAATATATATTAATAATAATAGCTTTAGAAATAAGTTATTTTATACATTTTAGTTTTTTAGTTTTTGAAGTCGGTTTTTTTAAACGAAGTTTTTATTTTTTATATCGCAAATTATCTATCCCATCTCCGGATGAAAAGTATCTATGCCAACTTTCGGTATTAAAATTACATAATTATGTACAACAAAATTACCATACCGACCACACTGACTACATCGACCACATCGACCACATCGGCAAAACGGCCAAATCGACCAAATCGACCAAATCGACCAAATCGACCACATCGACCACATCGACCACATCGACCACACCGACCAAATCGACCACACAAATACAAGACACATATATTTTTATCACGGAAACTATCCCATTTTTCGGGATAAAACGTATCCTATGTACATCCTCGGCATCTTAAATATATATACTGAATTTCAGCCAAATCGATCCAGTATTTTTTCAGTGAAAACGGAACAGACAAATAGACAGACAGAGTTACTTTCGGATTTATAATATTAATAGGGGTGAAGAAGAAGGTAAGAAAAGTTGAAGGTAGATAACAGGATGTACTCTTCCAGGTGTTCGACATAACATTGTTCGAAATACATCCTCTAGTCGATAGATACAGAAAATACTTTGATAATAGGCAAATAGTAATCAAACGAAGTATTATCTGATAAAGCAGTCGCATACCAACCAATGCAAGCGTTTCATACATCGCATGTTTGTTTCATATTAAATTGATGTTTTATTCGAAATTGAAAAAAAACCATATTTGACACATATCTTTGTGCAGTAACATGTGTTGGGAATAGTGTAACATGGGATGGGGTTTGTGTAACATAGTTTAAAGTAATAAACCAATCTAATATTGGTTACACCGTTTTAACTCAGGTGTATTTAGTGCTTAATACGAGTCATCTTACTCATCAATGATTCATGTTTTTGAGAAATTTCTTTCATGAATTTGTTAATGATATTACATGAAACCAATTTTAATATTTGAATACACTGAGTTCTTTGTGAATATTGTGTTGTGATTGAAATTATTGTGATTTACTAATGATGACAATTGGATATTAATACTAATCGTAAGTATTTTTTATGGTTCCAGTAGTAGGTAACAAAAGTTGTTTTCTTCACTTTACTCTGTGTATTTTTAAGCTGTGTGGTGGTAAATACTTTTAAATAATCTGACAGTAAAATCTCTTACGAAAACTTAATATGTCTTTTAGCACCAGACCACAGATGAAGCAAGACCAGAGGGCCCAAAATATCAAAAAATTAATGCTATCTATCATCGGTATATCTAGATACGTGCTATTCTCACTAAGCGATTGTCAAAAAGGGGCTGCTTTAGGCACCCTGTTCAGGAGGAACTTTTTGAGATTCTGTAACCAATTGAATAAAATTGTGGCCATTTGTCTCTTTCTCCCTTCATAATTCTTGCTTTGTCACGCACTTGTCTGATGTTCCCAAAATTAAGAAAAAAAATTAAACCAAAAACTGTCGGGGGGGGGGGGGCATAATCATGATAGCTTTGCTTGCTGATACTGCTATATTCTTTGAGTTCAGAGCTAGAAGTCTATTGAACAAGGTTAAATACTTTTTTTTTGTGTTAAAGTACAGCAATCAAGCTGACGCCCCAACTATCGGAAGGTAGTTACTGTCGCTTATGGAGCTTAGCAACTCCAACGGCATCACCAATGTGCAACTAGCGGCGTAGAGGAGCTGTAACCTGGCCACTGATGATGGAACACAACATAAGGTTGTTATAGCAGCAAACTCTAGATCTAGCAGGCTAGTTGTTTGCTACAACTCCGTTAATTCTTCGAAAAGTACTTCTGTATAAAACTTATAAAAAATCAACTTAAGATATAAATAGAGTAAGAAATATAAAGAAAAACAATTTTTAGCTAGACGTGTTGCTGGGGAGTTTCTTATCACTTATTCTCCTTAACAGCAATAACACGTTGCGAAGCGGTGTACATAGACTAGAAAGTAAAATTAAATTTTAACCTATACGTATGACCTTCAAAAAGTGTTCTCCAGTGGAACTTATTTTAAATAAAAACTTTTGAATTTCAATTAGTACTGTTTAAAGCTTTGAGAGCTGGAGGTGTGGCAGGTTCATTTTTTTTCTTTTTAATTTTTTGATCTGGGCCCCACACAGCGTAGCTGTTTAAAAAGCGGTATTTATTGGCAGAGAAAATTGTTTTTTGATAAAAAAAAAACAAAAAAAAACAATATTTTCTACAACATCTGTGTTAAATAAAATATAAAAATGACAAAATTGTAGAAATTACTTGTTATATAGACAAATCAATAGAATATTTAAAAATATTTTTCTATAATCATGCCAGTGCTTTGACACTCAATCAAACTGCAGGTTTTAACATAACTAATCTATTATATTATATTATATCTAACCGTATTACTATTTTATCTCAGAAATCTGAGGTCATAAAGATACATGAAGTTACAACAAAGAATAAAACTACGTTTTAATGGTTTTAAGTATGGTAATTTATTTGATTTTTATTATTCCGACGTTTCGGCCACTTTTCAGTAGCCGTGATCATGGAAGACAAAGATGTGAAATGTCAATGAGTATTGATAAAGTTTTATCTAGCCTACCGCCAACTTGTTCATTTTACTTATTTAGTTTTAATTTTGTTTATGGTTATTATTTACTCTATAGGAGCCTAATCTAATTTACTATCGCTTCGGAAGATGTTGTAGTTTGAAGAGAAGAAGCAGCGCAAGAAACTATTCAGCAAACATTCCTAACACTAATAATTTTATATAATATTAAAATAGTTGGGTGAAAAAAATAAAATAAATTATCAATCAAGTTGGTTTGTGTTCCTGTGCACGTAGAAAGTGCTTAGTATCTTGAGGTCTGGTAGTTGGTTTGTGCTGGGTTTGGGTATTAATTCTTTTAATAATAGGATCCCAAACAGGTGGTATTTGCCAACCATCTTCTCTATTGAAATTTGGGTGATTTTTGATTTCAATAGCCTCACGCATTATTCTAGATATGAAACGATTCTCTTTCGCGAGGATTTGTGGTATATCAAATTTGATGTAGTGGTTGGGATTGTCCAGCGTGTGTTTTATGTATATATGTCGCGAAAACTTAAGAAAATATTATTACAACAAAGAAGTTCAGAAATCACGTTGCACATTACTGTGAAAATCTTAGTATAAAGATTTTAACTATTGAATTGAAACAAAAGTAAACTAGGTAGGTGCTAGTAGACCACGAACTATGAGGGTGGAGGTAACGAAATTAAATATTGATGGTTTACTCTTTGGGGAATTTTGTCTCCAAAATTTTTGGTTACACTTTTTATGAATGCATGAGTTTAGCAGTCAGGACTGCTTGATCGAGTAATCATCGCCTAAGGATATATGTAATACCACAGGTGCTACTAATGCCGTTCTCTACATAGCGACTGGAATCTGGCCATTAATCCCGGAACACGAACTCAAGGTTGTTATGGCGGCATACTTTAGACTAGGGGTCGTAGCCATCCAGAGTTGTTTTGTCTTCTTGCTACAGGCCACCTGGCTGCTGGAAATTATATTCTTTCAGTTCCGATTTTCAAACAAAAATAAAGGCATACATTATACCGTGTTGTCTCTTGGATGTAAACATTCGAGCCAAGCACTGATATATATCTAAGGATGACGAAGATTTAGATGTCATAATAATTCTGGTATGAAACATGAAATTAGGACATTTCCAAAACAATCTATAGAGTCTGGAAATATGCACTATTTTCATAATTTATTTCACTCTCAATGGCCGCTCGTCCGCTCTAACAACAAAATTTACATGAATTCAAATTCAAATTTAAAAGTTTTTATTCAAAATAAGTTCCATTGGAGAACACTTTTTGAAGGTCATACATATAAGTTAAAATTTAAACTTACTCCCTATTCTATGTACACCTCTTCGCAACGTGTTATTGCTTTTAAAAAGATGTGGCAAGAAACTCCCCAGCAACACGTGTAGCTAAAAATTGATTTTCTTATTTTTTTATTCCATTTATATCTCAAGTTCTTTTTGTTATAAGTTTTATAGAGAAGTATATTGCAGAATTACTTTTCGAAGAATTAATGGTGTTGTAGCAAACATTGCATGCTCAATAAGACAAAGAGACAATAAAAGGAGAGAAAAATATTATTATAGTAATAATGACGTAGTAAAACTGTATACTGCAACATATCTCCATAATTCCTAACAAGCTTGGCATGATAAAATACGATATAATGCAAGCTAGGCCCCGGGCAAGAGATACTTTAATATATAATAGGTAGATACAAATAAAAGAGTTTCATCTAAACACATATAAGTTATAATCATACAAACTGTGCCAGTATCTCGGTTAAACAAGTGAAAAAGATGTGTCGATTATTTTTTTATCTTATCAGAAGAAACCTCCTTGTTATCTCGCTTTAGTTACCCATGTTCTCTAACCAAGTTCGCCCGTAGTGCATTCATCATATAATGTATTAAGAAATGTGATTTTCATACAAAAATGATTTTACCCACAATATTATTATAATTGAAAATGGTAAGATTATTTTAATCATCTTTGTCTTAGAAACAAAAGATAATTGTTTAAAATATTCCAGATAAGATAATTTTACGTTAATAAATTCTTTAGTTATGTTTGCGAATGTATAGACGTTAGTATAATACGTATTGTTAGTGTTGTGGAGAATAGTAATATGAGGCTTTTATTGGGGTTCTGGAGGCATTATGACCAAAAGGAAACCCTTATTAAGGCGTGATAAGGTCTCGTATAAACATCATCATCTGTTCGTATACCGTTTATTCATGTCTTTGAATGATAACACATTCACCAAAAATCAAAAATACGTTCTTGAAACTAGGTACAGTAAATATTGAACAAAGGGCGGCCTTATCGCTTAAAGCGATCTCTTCCAGGCAACCCTCTAAACCAAGGAAAATATTTAGACAACAGTGTCGGTGATGACAATAAATAATATGAAACATTCCAAGAACAAGCGAAAATAAATAATAATATACTTTACATGATACTATACAAAAATAGGATATATCAGAATCAGCAGCATGTCACAAAAATAGAGAAGTGGAAGTAGTAGAAGAGAAGGACACGTGTTACAATGAATTCTAACTAGAGATGTTACGTATATTTGCTTCTGTCGGTATTCGGCTGAATACATAGCATCTCTAGTTAAAACATATTTTAAATATAAATAATTTGTGATTGGAATATGTATTATATTTTCTTATGTTTTCGCGACTTTGTATGCATAATAAAACTACGTTTAACGGTATTAAGTACGGTAATTTATTTGATTTTTGTGCTTTCGACGTTTCGGCCACTTTTCATCTGAAAAGGTCCACTGAAAGCAAAAGACGGCAGACAAAAATATCAGACTTTTCTCCATTTAACGATAATGCTTTATAATGCCATAAAATCTACAGTTCCTTCAGTGTCGTTATATAGAGTTTACACTGTCTAACTACCGGCTATCAATAGTGTAATTCATCGCAAAAAACCTCTTTACAATATACGGAAATGATCTTAGGATAAACAATTTATACTAAAACTTATTATAAATAACATATACGATATATTTACAGTAAACGAGGTTTGAAGAAAAAAAAAAGATTTTATTAAAATAATCAACGAACTTGCTGTTTGTTCAAATTCCATAATGACATTAAACATCGCGTTCTGTTAGTAGCTCACAATGCCCAAATTGCTCCGTTAGTCGTTCCACAAGGCGACCGCGGTCGTCGTGGTCGTAACGAAAACGTCCCTAATGACGTCATCATTTTCGATCATACAACGCACACAACGACCCATGTCAAAAAGTTCGTTCCGTTCCACGAGTTGGTTGCATTGCATCTACTCCTTTAACAGTAGTAGTGGAAGCGGTGGTAGAGGCATGACTTTCAATAAGTATGTTGCAGCATAACAAATAAAAAACAATATACGTCATGTCTTTATTATAACATAACTATAATAATATTTTTCTTTACTTGTATTGTGTCTCTGTCTTATTGAATATGTACTGTTGGCTACAACTCCATTAATTCTTCAAAAGTCATTCTGTAACATACTTCTGCATAAAACTTATAAAAAAAAGAACTTGAGATATAAATAGAATAAGAGAAATATAAAGAAAATCATTTTTTAGCTAGACGTGTTGCTGGGGAGTTTGTTGCCGCTTCTTCTCCTTAACAGCAATAACACGTTGCGAAGCGGTGTACATAGACTACGAATTAAAATTAAATTTTAACCTATATGTATAAACTTCAAAAAGTGTTCTCCAGCGGAACTTATTTTGAATAAAAACTGTTGAATTTGAATTTAATATGTGAGATTCCACTTTTAAATAAAAAATAATAATTCATCAATTATTTTTATTCAAACTGGTTCTACTGTAGCACCATTTTTGAAATACAACAAACATACATCATGCAACACTTAATATTTTATAATTCAAGGCATTTCCTTATAAAAATTTGCTTCATATAATTAATTAATCCATTTTTTTTACTAATAGCCGTATCGTGACTTAGATTAGAAATGACGTAAGAACCATACTTTGATATAATATCGAATAGAATTTATCATACTTTTATTCGTGCCGGAATGGACAAAGAATACAATTTCCTGCGGCCGCGCGGCCTGTCGTAAGAGGCTACAAAACAAACCACAGCCAGGTGGTAGGGTATATGCCCGACTGGATGGCTACCGCCCCTGGTCTAGAATATGCCGCCATAACAACCTCAAGTTGTGTTCCGGCATTAGTGACCAGGTTCCAGTCTCCCTTAAGAGAGCAGCAGCGCATTTGTAGCCTTTGTTGTTGCCAATGTCCATAGGCGATGGTAACCGCTTTCCATCAAGTTAATGTAAAGTGTTCCAGCAATAATAAAAATAATCTAAAAATATGAAATCTTCTTTTCATTTGTATTGTTACGACCTGAAATGCCGACGAAAGACAAATTCGCACCTGCGTGCACCTGTAGACATTTTATTACATTTTCTTCATTTAGACTTCTTTTGTTTACTATGTTTTAAAAACTTGTAATTATAAAAACAGCCCATTGTGTATTGTAATATTTTATGGTAGTCATTAGCTAGGTGTGATTCTAAGAAATTCAGCCTACGCGGTCGAGAGACATATTGTAGTTGTGCAGTATAAAGCAATGCCCCCATGCAGAGGTCGGAGTCGAGCGATAACCAGCGGTGAGGCAAGACTTGTGTACATTCGGTGATATATTTAGTGACGCACTTTGCGCGTTTTATTGAATCGTGCAATACGTTTAGACTTAATGCGTTCCGATATATTTATACCTGAGTTATACGTGTTTGTGTAGTTCTAATAAATTCTATAGTAATTCTAACAGCATTTTAATTCAAGTCCTGCAACACGTAACAGTATGTAACAGTCATTTTTCTTAGAAACTAGTAAGCTCAGATAGATAAAAACTATACATAGAAAATATTTGTATTCTAGAACACAAATGTTGATTGTCGTAGTTATCGCTATGCATATAAAACCGTCCTTTTTCTAATAATATTCGCCGGCACATGCTATTGAAGTATTAAAATAATTTAATATTAAAAATAAGTAATTTCGTCACATTTTTTTTCTTCACCGTTGATACTAGGCCAGAAAATTGTCTAAGTGGTGCATGTATGCTATTCGGGCAGGATTCGAACCCGCTTCCTATGAGTTTACCACGCCTTTTTAAAGAATAATTTAAGAAGGTAGAATTATCAAAATACTTTCAAAGAAAATTGATTTGAACAAAATGCGGTCATTAATTTTAGAGATATGGTATACTTTCGATTAAGTAATACAATTTCCAGGACCAAGTGTACACCAAATCGATGCAGGATATTAAAAGCATTTATACCAAATTTCATGTTATTCAGTACACTCTCGTGCAGGAACGGAGAAAGAATACAATTTCCTGCGTTGAGGCAACCTGTCGTAAGAGGCGACAAAACAACCCACAGCCAAGTGCTATGGCATTTTCCCGACTGGATGGCTACCATCCCTGGTCTAGAGTATGCCGCCATAACAACGTGTTGTGTTCCGGCATTAGTGACCAGGTTCCAGTCTCCCTTAAGAGAGCAGCAGCGCATTTGTAGCACCTTTGGTGTTGCAAATGTCCATAGGCGATGGTAACCGCTTCCATCAAGTGGGCCTGTGTGCTAAACTCATGTAATAAAAAAAATACTCCCAAGGCCATGAGCAATAAGAGTCACTTTTTAATCATCTAAGAAAACAATGTTTTCTGTGCACGAGTACGAAATCTATCAACATTGAGTAATGGAATGGAACGTGAGGTTAAGTTGAACTCGTGATAAGATTTAACTGAGATTAGAAACAGTAGATACACTTTTATCTTTGCTACATATAGCACGTGGTTTGCTATAGATTCTTCTAAGGCTACTAGCGACACATAATTATGCCAAAAGTACTTCGCTGAAAAATTGGCTAAATACACGCGTTTTTTTAGAAAGAAAGAAATAAAATAATGTTATTCAGGACAAATTACATTGGATAGTGTAGGTATAATTATTATTGTTAACAAATTTAAAACGAAAAGCTTAAAAAAAGGGTTTTTAAATACAAGCTTTTGAGATCCTGTATATCATGTAGCAGCAGAGTGCTAGCCAACGTAAAACGAGCCCAAACACGACGGGTACTTTTTTAGTACAGGAGTTCCTATGGCCACCTGCCGACTCCATCATCGGATCGGCTCCATGATACCATATTATTGCATTGTCACGCGATATACATATGCGTGCAAAATTTCAGCTCAATCGGTAACCGGGAAGTTGGTCAAATTTAACTTGCAAGATTCCACCCGAACGTACATACATACCTACATCCATTGCAAGTTAAATAGAAGCTTGTAAAATAACATAATCTTGACCTGAAAGGTACACCAGTCTCAGCATAGTGCTGGTCTTTTGAATCCAGCGCTGATCTTCCGCTGAGCCCTTAAGGTATTGCGACAGACATTACATCATTGCAAAGCATGAAAGTAAAATCTTAAATAATATACACATACATACGTAATAGGGAAAATAATAATCAGAAATAAATATACTAGTGTTCTAAATACGAGTATTTCAAAAATTTAAGTAAATAATTGACAATACAATTAAATTAAATACTTAAGTGAGCTCTTTCAGTCAACCCCAGGAATGTTGAGATGATAATGGCGGTGGTGGTATACGTAACATATAGTACGAACTATTTACTTCTTAATAATAAATACATAATGGCCCCCAGGCCCGTTGGCGGTGGACTGCAAGATGTTTTTTTTAATGTTTTTATAAAAGAGTAATGTGATCAATTTTTTTTATAAAAACATCTTAATATGTTTTTATATATAAAATTCTCGTGTCACAATGTTCGTTCCCATACTCCTCCGAAACGGCTTGACCGATTGTCATGAAAATTTGTGTGCATATTCAGTAGGTCTGAGAATCGGTTACTGTCAATTTTTCATTCCCCTAAATGTTAAGGGTAGTCCCTATTATTTTTTTTAATTTTTAGCTATTTTTTATATTTTTGTATGATACAGCATTAAAAAATACATACAACCCTAAATTTTCAACCCTCTACGATCAACCCCTATTTTTTATTAGCAATATTATTATTTTTATAATTTTACTACTGGGATGATTTAGATTTAAATTTGAACCAGGTAGATGGCGCTGCAATCGGGTACCAGAATTTAGGTGTTCTTTTTGTTGTTGTATGTGTTGAAGTTTGTTCCGGAATGGTTTAAATTAACTATTGGACCCATTAGGTGGCGCCGCGATACTCCTCCTAAACGCTGGGCCTGATTTTGATGAAATTTTTTGTTTGATCACGTGGATTTGTGAATAGATTAGATTAACATTTGCTCCCGGTAGATGACG
Source organism: Dendrolimus pini (assembly GCA_949752895.1). Taxonomy (NCBI): domain Eukaryota; kingdom Metazoa; phylum Arthropoda; class Insecta; order Lepidoptera; family Lasiocampidae; genus Dendrolimus; species Dendrolimus pini. The sequence continues at coordinate 1,326,674 of OX457138.1, read as the reverse complement.
CTGGAATCTGGTTATAGATTTTTATTTTTTAAAGGCAGGACAACGTCTGCCGGGTACAGCTAGTATATATATATATATATACTAGCTGTACCCTCAGAAATGGAAGTAGATTTAAATTGATCTAATAAGTTCTGTAGTGAAACAGTTTCAATGAAAACTATTGGTTTTTGAATTATATATGTATTTACTAATAAACAAAATAACAGTATAACTGTAATTTTATAAGAAACTAGTTTCTGCTCGCGAATTCGTCCGCGTAGAATAGTTTTAAAAAAAAACCCCGATATTGAAACATTATTCATTGGAGCTTCACTCCTATTGGTCTTAGCGTGATGATATATAGCCACATCGTCGTCATCGATAACACTGAAGGAATTTTTGAAATCAGACCAGTAGTTTCTGAGATTAACGCGTTCAAGCAAACAAACAAACTCGTTACCTTTATATATTAGTATAAGATGGAGGAATTAAATGGAAAAGTTGCTATTTATGTAATGCGAGAATTTTAGCTGTTGATCTGTCAAGAAGTTTATCTCGAAAAATCCCCGAAACGGCTGAACGGAATTTAATGAACATTTTAAGAAGTAAAATAGCGAATATTGTCTTAAATTTTCGTATCAATGTTTCATTTCATATCTTGCAAGCTTCAGAAAATATAAATAATATACATACATTACTACTGCATACTACTATTCATATAGATTTACCGTCCTTATTTTAGCTTAAGGCTTGTACGAACGCCAACGTCCTTGAGGATATTTCGGTAATAATTTTTCGGGCGATTGCGGGGATTTCATACACGTGGTCGTTTTTCAATTGCATTATTATTTTATTGAAAAAAATAAAATAAAAACAATTTATCGTAACTCTTTTTTATAAACACTTTTTTTATCGTGCTATGATACAAATTATAGGAGGAAAATGGTTTCATGTCAATAATTTGGAGGTGATTTTTTTCTTAACATAAAAAAAAATGAAAAAAATCACGTTACGTCTCATATTCCTGATACCCACTGATTTAGTTCTTCATTAAGAGGACAAAAGTGCTAGTCATTAATTACTAATATAGACGTAAAGAAAAAAATATTACTAATAGCATTATCGTGTGCTATTTTGATAAATTATTGATCAGTAATTATCAACGAAAAATTGTTTCGCTTGCAACTCATTTTCGACCTTTTGGGGCAATAGAAGCCTTAAGAGAAAAATAAAATTTCAATCCTTTTCAGAGTCAACAACTTCAATGCAAATGTGGTGTGAAAAAGCAGCAAGTCTGAGGTGACTAATGGGTTGCTGGGGCAGGCTCGTGGCCCGCGCCTGTAGGAGAAAGGTCTTCGCTCCCGGACTATTGGAAGACACTAAGTTAAAAAGGTAACGCGAAGTAGGAACAAAGTTACATATATAAGCTCCGCGCAGTAGGTTTGCTGATGACTACTTGCTATCGTCGTTGGCAGCAATTCGCAGTCCACTGCTGGACGTAGGCCTCCCCAAGACAGCGCCAATCATCCTTGTCCTCCGAGATCCTCATCCAGCGCCTGTCTGCGACCTTGCACAGGTCACCACTGTGAGTTGAATCCGATATAACTAGTCTGGCAGTCTGTCTTATACTGTTACATAAAAACATTTCCTTTTTCAACTTTTTAATTATTTTGAATTTGGAACACGTATATTATTTTAAAATCATTTCACATATTCATTATCAAATTACAACATGGAATGGGGTGTTAAAGAAAATAGGATTGCCGTGATCGCCTTGCACAAAGTGGGTATGGAGCCGTCGGTCATATTTCAGACACTTCAAAAGCCTGGTATCAGCCATATGTTCGTATATCGTACTATCAACAGATACAACAATACTTCGTCTGTCGAAGACCAAAAAAGATCTGGGCGGCCGCATGCTGTTAGAACTACAAAGGCTGTTAAAGCCAGAATTCGTCGAAACCCCATTAGGAATAGGAAACCCCATTAGGAAAAAAATCTTATCGTGAGAAATGAAGATTCCCGCTAGGACTCTGTTGCGTATTATAAAACAAGACCTGAAGCTCGGTGCTTATCGTCGGTATACAGGACATGCCCTAAATCAATCTTTACAATTAAAGAGACTGGATCGATCAAAACGTCTTCTGACGCGATACGCAGGTGAAAGGCACAGAAATATCCTCTTTACCGTTGAAAAAATTTTCACGATTGAAGAACACTACAATAAGCAAAATGATAAAGTGTACGCTCACAGTTCTAAAGAAGCTGCTCAAGTGGTCGAAAAGGTACAACGTGGTCATCACCCTGCGTCAGTGATGGTTTGGTGGGGCGTGTCTTATCAAGGAGTCACAAAACTACATTTTTGTGAAAAAGGAGTGAAAACTTCAGCCAAAGTGTATCAAGATACAGTCTTGGATCATGTAGTGAAACCTCTCAGCAATACACTTTTTAAAAGTATACCGTGGACTTTCCAGCACGGTCACAAGGCACGAATTACCCAAGCCTGGCTAAAAACCGACGTTCCGGACTTAAGAGCTGAAGACTGGCCCCTTACCTCGCCCAGACTTCAGCTTCGACTTCAAATTATGCTAAGTTTTAGAGGACATGGCCTGCTCTAAACGAGACGGCGACATTGAGTCTCTTAAAAAATCTTTGGAGCAAGCAGTGGTGAAATTTCCCTTGGAAACAGTGCGTATTTTTCGCGTTCGCGTGCGTATAATTCCATAGATTCGTGGCCAAACAGATTAAAGGCCTGTCTAAAAGCCAAAGGTGGCCATTTCAAATAGTTTTTTTTTTGCTGAGACTTTAATAAATATGTAGGTATAAATTTCAATAATATTACATTACTTCATTAAAAAAAAATTCATTTTCATTTGTTACAGAACTTATGGCTGGACTAGGTAGATTTACTATAAGAATGAACTCACAGTGGTGAATTGCTGAATCAACTCACATAACTCACTTATGAATCAGAAAAAGGTCGATCACAGTTGTCATTTTAGTCCAGCTGATTATAAATCACAGTATAGTTCAGTTTTTCCTCATGTGAGGCATTATTTCATCTTTTACATATTTTCTAAATTTTTATGTGGTACATTGCAGATGCTTGAATCGATGGGACGTAACTGCCTTGGGGGTGGGCACCACCCTAGGCTGCGGGGTGTACGTGCTGATCGGCTATGTGGCGCTGCACATGGCAGGACCTTCAATAGTTCTCTCCTTCCTGATAGCAGCCGTTGCTGCTTTGTTTGCAGGTGAACATTTGTTTTCGTTATTGTAGTGGAACACTTATAAGCCAATAGATGGCGTTGTACAATAATTGAAGTCGCAAACGATTCCCGAAACTTACAAACAAAATATAAAAAAGTTTCAACAACAGTAGAATGGCCTAGGCCTGTGAGGCATATCGATAGTCTCGCTGAAAGATCTTTAGAGATAGAGGAGCATTCCATTCCATCTCGCTCCTGCACCCTATTCGGGTCACACTAAATTATTTCAAGTTTAGTCCCTGTTTCTGTCACTGTCTGTTTTTCAGCGGTTCCGTAGCCATTATGGAAAATAATTTTAAATATTTTTTTTTTGTGTCTTCTTTACATATAACTAATAGATTTTTTGGAAAAATCATGCGTCTCGTAATAGATGTTTAGATACGAAATATCATATAGCGCCATGTCAAAAAATATTAAGGTATTAGTGGATGTCATTAATTGACAACTGTATAAGTAGCACACATACACTCATAAGAGATGGCGCTAGTAGACAGATGAAGTCTCTGAATAATATGTATAAAACCGCACTTTTCAGCAAATAACTACAATATTGATCCATATCGTTCGAGCCGTTTTGGAGATACACTATATATACACAAACAGCCATACACGCATACACACGCTCATCCACACATATACTTATATAATATGCTGTCTAAGTATAGCGACACATCTGAGGAACGTACCGCGCGCAAAGTTCGGCGACTATCTGTGCTAATCTGTACGAGGAGAAAATTCCGCTGATGTGTCACAGGTTATTTAAAAACAATGCGAACGTATTTTACCGAACTTTCCGTCGCTGAACGTTTCGCAGGGGTGTCATTAGGCTAACAGTTGAAACGTGTTTTATCAAGATTGATGACAAAGTTTAAGTGAATAGTCTAATATAATTAGAATAAACACGGCTGCACAACAAGCAAAGAGTGTCTCGTTCGTGGAGCAGTTCATGACTATGTCGGCACGTCGAATATTCTACTTCCCCGATAATTACCGGCATACCCACCTGAATAGATTGCTCCGCTACATACGCCACCACCCGATGAAGAGCCAGCACTGGCTATGGACCCCTCGTGACCTCATTTGCTGGGAGTAGGGCGACGTCTCAGATGTCGCGAATTAAGCTCCTAAAGGCGCTGATAGGCCATCAGACGCTACGGTGGCTCCCTAGAAAACTTACCGAAGGGTAGTACCCCCCTGAGCTGCATCTGGGCTAAAGAGCCTATTCTCGAAGCCGCCTCACCGACTTATCGAAACACCGATGAGCCGAAGAATTACGAACAAGAAAAGTACTGAAAAAAATAAACGATATTATTTATGATTTTCTCTAAAACGGGATTTAAGGTGATTGCGATATCTTTTCAGGTCTTTGCTACGCAGAGTTTGCTTCAAGGGTACCGAGAGCGGGCGCAGCTTACACATATGCCTATACGACTGTAGGTCAGCTCATTGCTTTTATCATCGCATGGAATAACATATTGGAGATAGTTTTTGGTAAGTTTTAACATTACTTCTAAAATTATAAATACTGATATTTTTAATTATTTATCATTTCTCTAGAACTACCATATAATAGGTTTTACATTCAAGTTTTGAAATAAACATTTGAGTTATTTTAATTTCGTTATTGTGTCGCCTACAGACGTTCACAAAACCAGGGGCAAAGTTAACGCATTGCCAGCATTTACCATGGAATAAAGAGAAGGGATAGAAGGATGAGATAGAGGGATTAGACAGGAGGGATAGGATAGAGGGCATAAGGGAGGAGGAAGAGGGCCATAGGAATTCTCACTCAGGACCATATTCTGTGACAGCATGGTATCACAGCGATCGGGGCGGCCCTAAAATTTGTAGTGAAGATAATGATTCCAGCATGGCTCTACCACGTAGAAAAAGTAGTTAAAAGTTAATAAATAAATTACATTTTCATGGGTTACTGTTTGACTTGTCGAGCTATCGCTAATATTTACCACTGCTCCACCACTTGCTCCTATACTCTGTAAAGGAGTCAGCTTCCACTCTGTGTTTCCACCGACATTTGGGTTGAAATAAACGTCTGTCATCCGATAGTCTAGTTCGATTAAGCCTTCATTATTTTTCGATACTCTCCCATTCCACAAGACCGAGCCAGCGGAAGCGGTGAGATTATATTTCTCTTATTATGTTAGGTTCAGCCACAAGATTTTCGATTTCAAGGTTGGCTCAGACAGTCCAACCATCATCCTCTCTCCTTGCTGGGCCCAAAATCTGTCAGAAAACCTTTCTTTCTGCAGTTACTTTAATAAGAATTTCCCTTTGGATTTCCAGGTTCAGCAAGTTTAGCTAAGGGATTGAGCATATATATAGACATGATGACAAATAAAACGATGTCGCAATGGTTTTCAGCAGCCATGCCCATTACTTTTACGTGCGTTGCACCTTATTTTGACCTGCTGGCGTTTCTGATTGTAGTCGGATTGGGATGTAAGTTTTGTACTAATATTATACCTATAACATGATTGTGATAGTAACTAAGTTTTACAACGCGCCTCGTTTCGTTTTTGATAGAAATTAATAATAAAATGAATACAAGAAAGAAACCCTAACCATACTACGTATGAACGCAATGTATAAATATTAGTTATACATATACTTGGCTACTAATAATTTCTTCAGGTAAATATGGACTCTAGGTAAACCAAACTCACATATTTGCTTTAGTTTCTCGTAAAAGCTTATCTAACGTTAATATTAAATGAAGCGACTAATTTGAATCACTTTTCTTCAAAGATATAACTGAAAGGACATGACGAGATTCAATGATATTGAATTATTCAAGTTTATAAGGATCATTTTGGTTGAATAAGCCAAGTTTAAAAACAGAAATGAACAGTCTAAAATTCACTTAACATTAACTTTCAATAATGGTTGCATATTTGCACTGCTAGAGATTAGGATGCCAACATAAAATAAGTTTGTCATCCCACCTATTTTAATCTGGCTTACTAAGAGCAATTAAATCTGTTTTAATAATATCTATTGTCTTTATTACAGTGTTATTATCATTCGGTGTTCGTGAATCAACAATGGTGAACAATGTATTGGCGCTTATCAATATGAGTACGATTATGTTCATAATCATCGCTGGTGCTGTATATGGTAAGATTATTTATGCTATGTTTAGTAAAATGAAGCATACCTTGCTTGGAAAGTTTGAACTTTGAACTTAATTTTGGCTTACAAGTACAAGTTAAATACCCTTTGTGGTGGAAGAATGCTCCTAAATGCTAAACGATTTGTTTGCAGCACAGCTAATTCTTCTTTAGTTTTAAAATTCTAGACCTGTCCACTCCATAATTAAAAGTATTACTCTTTTTTTTCTATTTAACTTTTATGTATTTGACCTAGATATAAATATTTTATATTATAAAATGTAACAAAAGTTAGAAGGATTTGTTTATCTATTTAGAGTAACAATAATCAATAAGCGATTGTCATTTCTTCTACCATGCCATGTCATTCGCCCATAAATTTAATTTGCTTACTTGAAGATCTTTTGAAAATATATCGGTTTATGGACATGGATATTAGCTCCGCTCTTTAGTCACACACTGACTTTTATTTTGGTGTAATTCATAGCTATCTAGTGGTCCAGGTAGGCGTCGTCCTACTCTGCAAACAAAACATACTGGAACCTGATTGCAACACCAGCCCCTGGTTTCAATTGTGTATCCAAACCATCCAGCGTCCCACTCAAAAAAAATCATTGACATTCTGGAGTCCAACTGTTGTGCCACGTGCAGGGTCCAAACTATATCTATATAACCTTTTTTTTTTGAGGCGAGGGAAAATGCTTAACCGATTTACACACAATCTGAGCCGTTGCTAGGAAACGGCACGCGTCGGTCGGGGGCGATAACACTGTAGCAATAGTATGCTCTTGTCAGTGCTCCGTCCGCGATCGACGTCACAGAATAGTGTGGCGACTCCGAGCGTTGCTACACGAGCGAGCAACCCCAATACCCACTAAAAACCCCCTCCTCCCGTGACGACCCTGCGCTTTTGTTTGTGTTGGAAAGGCTGAGAGATTTAGAACATAGTTACACTCAGTCGATCCAGCGCAATAAAGTGCCTGGAGTGTGCCCTGGGAGAACACACCCCACTTCGTTGACGGGGGTCTATGGTCCCTTGCTTTCCTAGCTGCTAAGGGCCCCCCGTTAACGGAACCTTACTCAGGGAGGGAAGTAATGCGCGTACCTGCCTCTCCGGGTGCCAGCTGAAGGCCGGCGACCTTGAGTAGAGACCGTAGCACGCGCCGAAGGACTTCGCTCCCTGTCCCGCTCTGCGGCCTCCTTGAGAGACATTACTGCCTCACAAAAAGTAACCGCAGCTCCCCAGCAGTCGTCGCTCTGCAACATGGCCGTTATCAAATCACCGAGCGAGTTGACCGCTCCTACGTGCGCCTCGAGTTCGAGACGCTGCGGCGCTCATGCGGCGCACTCGACTAGCGCATGAAGCGCCGTGTCGGGTGCACCGCATTGGCGACAGTCCGGAGAAGGCAAGCAGCCCACAATGCGCCACAGATACTGATCAAAACACCCGTGTCCGGTCAGTATCTGCGTCGTCCTGGAGGTCAGGGTTCCGCTGGTGCGGGTGATCCATCTTTCCAGCTGTGGCCTGATTGCGTCCACGGTAAAGCCGCTGGCCGCAGGGTTCTCGAGGTCTCGAGACCATTTGACTATGCAGGAAGCGGTTTCCCGCTTCCTGATCGTCTCTATCTCGACCTGACAGAAGGTCAGGCCTGTAGCTAGGGCATCCTGCCGGGTACGACGATCTTCGGCCAGGACGTCTGCCTGGAGATGCCAGGGCAGCTCGCCTGCCAGAAGGGACGCCGCCGTACACGACACTGTGCGAAGCCCCGTATGGTCCTCACGGCCAGAACCCGCTGCGCCCGGTGCAGCAGGGTTCTGTTGTAGCCATGAAGTGCAATGGACCAGACGGGCGCACCGTACAGCGCCATACTCCTCAGGATGCCAGAGTAAAGTTTCCACGTCGCACCCTCCGGCCCCCCCACGTTGGGAAGCAGCCTCGAGAGTGCGCCCGCGGATTTGATGAGTTTGGGAACTAGCTCCTCAAAGTGCGCTTTGAACAGCCATTTCCCATCAAGAACTAGCCCCAGATATTTCATCTTGGGCCCTACTCTGATTGCCACCCCCTGGACTGTAACGGACAAGTCCGGGGGGGGATTACGGAACTTCCTAGGGAACATAATGGCCTCCGTTTTCGCGGGGGAGACCCTCAAGCCCAGCCTAGCTATTCGATCTACGACAATCGCCAACCCGGCGTTGGCGACGTCCACGGATTCCGCGAATGACGCAGCGCGTGCCGTGAGTAGGGTGTCGTCAGCAAAGCAGATCAGCCCTACCCCGGGCAGGACCGAAACCCGAAGGATCCAGTCATAACCTACGTTCCAAAGAATCGGCCCGAAGACCGACCCCTGTGGAACGCCGCACGCGACGCGTCGCCGACCTAACACGGGATTGCCGGACTCACCGCCCTCCCAAAGGATATGCCCATCCCGCAGGTACTCGCCCTACAGCCTCGTGAGGTACGGGGGGACTCCATGCGCGCGGAGCCCCTCCCTGATCGTCTCATGAGGGAGGCTGTTAAAGGCGTTCGCTATGTCTAGCGACACCGCAAGAACGACATCCTTCGCTTGGACGGCTTCGTCCGTCAACGTTCGCAGCGTCTCGAAGGCGTCCATCGTGGAGCGCCTCCGCCGAAACTCGAACTGCGCATCTGAGAGCCCCGGCTCCACGGCGTCGAGATGCTTCACGAGCCGCTCCGCCAAGATGTTTTCGAAGACCTTGGCGACCTCGTTCAGCAGCACTATGGGCCTGAAGGCGGACGGATCGTTGGGAGGCCGACCTCCCTTGGGAATCAGGTACAAACGCCCCTCCTTCCATTGCGACGGGAACCGACCTGCGCGAATACAGGCTTCGAACAGTTCCCGCAGCTGATCGCGTAGGTGTTTAGCGGCCAGGAAGAGGAGTCGACCTGGAACCCCGTCGGGTCCCGGTGCCGTCTTCCTGCCCCGGAGCCGGTCCAGGGCAACGTCTAGTTCCCCCTCGGAGATGGAGTGAGGCTCCTCGTCCGTGGGGGTGTCGGGAACGGGTGGACCCATACTGGGGGGAGAGAAGTTCCCCGGATCCGGGAAGAGCCCGTTGATCACCGACCGGAGCACCTCGGGTTCGAACGTTTCCGTGACCGTGGATGTGTAAGGCCGCAACGTGTTGCGGGCCCCACGGTACGCACGCCCCCAAGGGTCCCGATCGAGAGTCTCGAGGAGCTCGGCCCGAGCCCGGGCTTTCGCTCGCAATATTGCGATCGAGAGGGTCTTTCTGGCCTCCCTAAACTCGCCCACAAGTCCGTTTTCCGCGACGTAATCCGGAGGACGGCGCGCCCTGCAGCGTTTGAGCCTGTGGCTGATGATTCGAACTGCCTTTCGCATCTCGCCCAGCTCCTCGGTCCACCAGTGGACCTGATTGCACGGAGGCTGCCGTTTGGTGACGCGAGGCATCGCCGCGTCGCAGACCCTCGTCAGGGTCTTGCGCATGTGCTCTGCCTGCGACTCCAAGTTCGCGAATTCGGCTGGGTAGGCCCAGCTTTCCGAGAGAGCCCACTCCTCGGTCTGCTCCGAATCGAGCTTGGTAAGGGCCCAACGCGGGAGGAGAGGGGGGCGACGATGAACAGGGCTCGGACCGGAGGAGGGGGTAAGCTCAAATCTGATAAACCGATGATCAGAGAGCGTATCTATATAACCTTCGCGCAAGTCCAAGCAATAAGTCGATAAAGTTTTATTGCAATCGGTTGTATACTATGGCAACGCATAAAATATAACGCATATTTTTGTGCTTTCTAGCGGATCCAGTAAATTGGTACTTACCAGCAGCAGATGTTCCAATTGGAAAAGGTGGAGGTGGATTCTTCCCTTTCGGTGTATTAGGGACTCTACAAGGAGCAGCGCTTTGTTTCTACGGGTTTGTTGGATTTGATACAATCAGTGCTACTGGTGAAGAGGTGAGACTCAGAAATAAAATTTATCACGATATAAGATTAATTGGAATTTGTGTAGAAGTAATAACTTTTATAAGAGTACTTAAATAATTACAGGAGACAATGAAAGAACAGCATAGAGCTAAAGATGGATTAAAGAGAAACTTTTTAACTGTCAAAGTAAACTATTTGGAGCTTTACTAGTAACGGGTGTGAATTTATGATGAAGAATGTACGTACATAAAATCTATTATTATTTAATTTCAGGTGCATGAACCCCACAAAGTGATTCCATATGCAATTATCATGGTACTATGTGTCACTTTCATATCGTATTTGAGCGTCAGCATTGTCTTTACTATGATGATTCCTTATTACTTGGAGGTAAGGATTGAAATAGAACAAGAAAAATACACATACGATTTCAATGTATTTCTGTTTCTATTTTCAATAAAGTATTTCGTTTAATCTTCTATGTATATGAAATCGTAGAAATGTATGTACGTATGTGTTTAAGTGGGTCCCTGAATTATTTACATTCACAATTGGAAGCGGTAGGTGGTGCTAGGATTGGGTTCTGGGATCCTCCTAATCTCCTAAATCTAACTTAGTGGTAATTAATTATCGCATTTTTGAATTTATTTTATACCTGCCATATCATAAAACCTTCCCCGCCCGTCCTATTCTCGCCACATCAAAGTGATTTGAAAAATAACATTAAAAACGCACGACAAGAGATGCAACCCCCGTTCCGTCTTAGTGCGTCGCTCGCACCACACGCATAAATTCCGCCGCTCCGTCGTTATAAAACAAAAAAACCGCTATTACAATTAAGACTGTGCGCACGTCTCGCGAAGTGACAATAACATAAATATATAAATAAGTTAAAAACTCTTCGGACCTGTTGCTGACCTGGAGCAGAAGAAGAGAACCAAGAGCACCTGCATCCGGTGAGTTCCTTCCACTCCCATTGAACCAAATATACAGTCCACGAACACCTCAAAATCAAATGGTGATTTTATTTTCCCACCATTTTCTGGTCCACTTCGAGCGAATTTTTATCCCTAGTTTTTTCGATAATTATCGAGCCAATAACCTTGAAGGTACCTCTTTTTATATATTATATATTTAATGCACATCTTATTTGTTATATATTTAATAGTATTTCACAACTAATAATTTCATTCTCTTATATACATTTATAAACGTTTATCCCGGTTTATTCCCGAGTACTCTTGGAACTCTGGGATCCGTTTTATATACGTTTCCGCTATACATTTTACCTTTAATTTATGCCAATTACATTGGTCAGAACACCGTATATCGGGAAATAGTTTGCAATTATTGCAACGTTTCTCTTTTACTTTTATAACCGCAAGATACTACGGTGGGATGAGTTATCAATTAATTGGATGAATTGTTCATATTTACACCGCATTTCTTTTCATTTGGTATTCCATTTAGTTGTGAGTTGCATCTATTTTATCGCATATAATATTGAGGTACTGGAATCATCTTTGTTCGAGAGTCGTAGTCGCGCAGTGCATATTGTAATTTTTGTATCTACCTACGGTATATTTTTTCGTTCACATTTTGTGTTCACTACTTACAGCGGATATTGAACTTTGTTCCGTATCATTTAAGTATTATAACCGCAGTTTATATTCTTATATAATTTCATTGTTAAAAATAACTTCGTTTGTTCCTCTCATAAGGGAGCGTTTACACAAACCGCATTACAACTTTTATATTTTGTGATTTATATATTTTTGTTACATCAAAACAAGATAAATATAAACTCACGCGTATAACCCGTTAAGGGTAGGCTATCTCTTGCCATTTGCTTATTAATATTTTTTATATATTTTTACCATTTGAGTTTGAATTAAATTCAACATGCCTAAACCCAAGGGTGACGAAGTATATGAAGAATGTCTGGATCAGCCCCAGCTGGCTGTTCTTAAGGCAAAACGGGAAGTTTACTTTCAACGTATGCAACAACTTTATGATCATGCTAAATCATCTGATATTAGCCCAGATGATTTTCTTCATAAATGTTCTACTATTGATGAAATTCATTCTAAATTTGAACAAATATTGGATGAATATAATTCATTATGTTTAGAACTAAATTCAAAATATCAAATAGATTACAAGGTTTGGTTGGCATTCGAAGATTTGTATAGTTTTGTTAAATGTGTTATGTCTCGCTATCAGACATCTTTGCGAGAAACTCATCAAAATATTTCTACTTTTGTCAAACCAAAGCAAAAACTTCCTCCCATTGATCTTCTTTCATTTAATGGCGATGTCAAAAAATGGCCATTATTCTACGCCCAGTTCAAAAGTATGGTGCATGAGAACGCGTCTTTATCCAATAGTGAAAAGGTATTTTATCTAATTGGAAGACTTTGTGATAAGGCCACCTCTGTGTGCGCAGGGTTGCCACCAACAGGAGAGAATTATTCCTTAATCTGGAATGCATTAATACAAAAATATGATGATCCTCGTTCATTAGCATGCACATATCTCAATCAAATGTTAGATTTTAAACCCATAAATAATAATAGTGCTGCCGGCTTAGAATCTTTTCTCAATAATTTTAATTCATCCGTCGAAGCTCTTAAACAATTAAAATTGAATGATTTATTGGATTTTATAATTTTACATCTCGCACTTCAAAAACTCGATCAAGAAACTGTCAAGCTTTTTGAAATTACTTACCGGAAGGAACAGATTCCCAACTACAATGACCTGGTACAGTTCTTGAAAGAACAGACTAAGGTTTTGTCTAGAACTACTTCTGGTTCTAAAGTGAAATCATCAAAATCTTTTGTTGCGGATATTAAATTAAATAATCATTCAAATTGTATTTTATGTAAACAGTCAGAACATAAACATTTATTTCAATGTGAATCCTTTATGAAAAAGTCTCCTAAGGATAGATATAGTTTTTTGAAAAATCATTCGTATTGTCATAATTGCTTAAGCACTAATCATAAAACTTCGGCATGCACTTCAATTCGTAATTGCAATCATTGTGGAGCTAGACACCATTCTCTCTTACATTTTAATACGCAAGATAAACAACAATGTAATATTTCAACTAATTTGAATTGTCATCAATTACCTGCTGACTCTGTTAGAGATCCAGCACTCACTTTTACGCGCGATGCGCAAACTTCACTTACCGCCGCGACGCAGTCACGTGACAGTCACGTGCGCTCGAGCGATTTAAACCCGCTTCCGCAAACCAATGTGGTTCAGAATCATACTTCGTTTTGTTCTGTATCACGTGATCAACAATTACCTTTAAGCTCAAATACGGTTACGTTATTGGGCACCGCAAAAATAAATGTGTTTGACAACCATAACCGCTTACATTCACTTAGATGCTTAGTAGACTCAGGCAGTCAAAGTGAATATATTTCTTTAGAATGTTGTCAACGTTTGTCTTTATTTATTTCTAAGGAGCACCGTTTTAAGGAAGTGCAAGGAATTGGTGGTTCTTCGCAAACAATCCACGGGACTACTGCCGTGCGATTCACATCGCGCCATAATAGCAAACCGGTTTATAACATAAGGCCTTTAGTTGTCGAGAAAATTACGTCACAGCTACCTGAGGTGCAAGTAAACACGTCTACCTTTTCTCATTTAATTAATAAATTGAAGCTAGCTGATGATGATTTCTTTAAACCGGGCCCTATTGATTTGTTATTAGGAGTAAATGTATTTTGCAATATTTTATTGCACGGTAAAATTATAAACGGTAAAAATATTCCATCCTTTTTAAACACAACATTAGGTTATATCATTATGGGTGATTCGCCTATCGATTATCAACACAGTTTCGTTTCCCGCACTTTTTGTAGTTTTACCGGTGAACCGTTAGAAGGAGCTTTACAAAAGTTCTGGGCAGTTGAGGAACTGCCAGAAAGGACATTTTTAAGCCCGGATGAACAGGAGTGTGAGAATATTTATTCATCAACCACCACTCGTAATGACGACGGGTCATTCTCCGTCTCTCTTCCTTTTAAGGAAAACCCTGATAAATTGGGTAACTCTTATGTTACGGCTAAACGCCGCTTCGCGCTTTTAGAAAAACGATTTGCTAGATGCCCAGACCTTCATGTAAAATATAATGAAGCCATTCGCGATTACATCTCTCAGAATATTTTAAATAAAGTTTCAGAAAATAACATTTCGTCTTCTGGCTTCTACTTACCCCACCATCCAGTAGTGCGTGAGGATAAGGCTACCACGCGCTTGCGCATCGTACTCGATGGCAGTGCTAAGACCGATTCTAATTTATCGTTGAATGATATTTTGCACTCTGGCTGTAATTTACAGACTGAGATTTTTCATGTTTTGTTAAATGTACGGATATTTCCTACTGCTTTTCTTGCCGACGTTAGGCAAATGTATCTTTGTATTTTTATTCATCCTCAACACCGCAAATTTCAACGGATTTTATACCGTTTCTCTCCTGATGATAAGCTGGCAACTTATGAATTCACTCGAGTTACATTTGGACTTCGCTCCTCACCTTTTCTAGCTCTTCGCACGCTTCGCGAGCTAGCCAGGCTTGACGGAAGGAAATTTCCATTAGCAGCTAGTATCTTAGAGAGAGACATTTATATGGATGACATCGCAGCTTCTGCTTCTTCTCTTGAGGAAGCAGTAGAGACATCAAATCAATTAATTTATTTATTTAAGTCAGGTGGTTTCGACCTAGTCAAGTGGACTAGTAATTCACTCGATTTTTTGCAACACATCCCTGTTTCTCATAGACATTCAGAATCTATTTCATTTGAAACAGATGACGTCTTTAAAATATTGGGCTTACGGTGGTTACCATCAACAGATACATTTTATTTCGTGATTTCGCAACCACCGCCCCATTGTACTAAACGCACTATTTTGTCTGTAACAGCTAGACTGTACGATGTTTTAGGACTCGTAGGTCCAGTTATAATTTTCGCTAAACTGCTTATTAAAGAACTCTGGCTACTTAAAATTTCTTGGGATGAGTCACCGCCTAAGCAGATTATTGATATGTGGGAAACATACATTTCAGAATTACCATTAATTTCCACATTAAGGTTTCCTCGCCACCTTGGTCTAAGAAGGAGCTCTAGAGTTTCGTTGCTAGCGTTCTCCGATGCCAGCGAAAAGGCATATGGGTGTGTCATTTATTTACATGTTCAGAATGATAACGAAAAACCTATAGTTTCTTTAGTTAGTTCTAAATCTCGCGTGTCGTCTCCTTCAAGGATTGTAACTTTAGCTCGATTAGAGCTTAGTTCTTTAGTTTTATTAGCAAAGTTAGTTCGCAGTGTTTATGATTCAATTTCCAACCGCCATCCTATTGATAACGTATATATATTTTCTGATTCGATAGTTGCGTTATGCTGGATTTCATCATCGCCACATCGATTTAATACTTATGTTGCCAATCGTATATCACAATTTCAAACTTTAATTTCAACAAATAATTTATTTCACATGGCAGGTGCAAAAAATCCTGCTGATTTTATATCTAAAGGTTTAAGACCAAGTCAAATCATTAACGTTGTATGGCTTTCAGGCCCACCATGGGTTTCTAGTCCCGTTAATGAGTGGCTTATTAGGAAGTTTAGTTTAAACGTAAATACTCGTAAAGATTTACCGGAAAGTAAAACAGTCATCCATTTAGCCAAAACTTATACTAAAAAGATTTATTTTCATAAATCTTTTTGGAACCGTTTTAAATTAAAATATCTTCATCGCCTGCAAATGCGGAATAAATGGAATACTTCATCTAATTCTCCTGCTGTAGGCATGGTAGTTTTGATTAATGTTGAGAATGCACCACCGCTTCATTGGCCTCTAGGTATCGTAACTAAACTTTTTCCCGGTAATGACGGTGTTGCTAGGGTAGCCGAGGTTAAAACCTCAAGAAAAACTTACCGATGTTGTATAGTTAAGCTCTCTCCTCTACCTATGCAGTAGATGGATTATTCATAATATTTATATTTATCAGTTTGTCATATCACTTTTATATTTATATTATACTTATGTATACATAATTATGTATTTTTGTTTCTTTTTTTTATTCGTTTATATCACTTACATCTAAGTTTTCATTAACTGTCTCACGCTACTGTATTATTTATTTGTCTTTTTTTTTCTATTTCTTAAAGGGGTACCTTTAAGGCGGGGGGCATATGGTAATTAATTATCGCATTTTTGAATTTATTTTATACCTGCCATATCATAAAACCTTCCCCGCCCGTCCTATTCTCGCCACATCAAAGTGATTTGAAAAATAACATTAAAAACGCACGACAAGAGATGCAACCCCCGTTCCGTCTTAGTGCGTCGCTCGCACCACACGCATAAATTCCGCCGCTCCGTCGTTATAAAACAAAAAAACCGCTATTACAATTAAGACTGTGCGCACGTCTCGCGAAGTGACAATAACATAAATATATAAATAAGTTAAAAACTCTTCGGACCTGTTGCTGACCTGGAGCAGAAGAAGAGAACCAAGAGCACCTGCATCCGGTGAGTTCCTTCCACTCCCATTGAACCAAATATACAGTCCACGAACACCTCAAAATCAAATGGTGATTTTATTTTCCCACCACTTAGTAATAGTGATCTAGATCCATAGTTTACCTTTTCTTGACATATGAAAGGGATCAAGAGTATGCAGAAATAAAGAAATGTTCTGTAGATATTTCTTATATTTTTTTGGATGTTTGAGTGACTATTACTTTCTTCCTTTTTTGAAAAAATGAAAAGAAGAAGATTCAGGTGGTATGGGGATGCAATGAAGAAGGATGAAAGTCACTTGAAGAAAATAATGAATAATCTGCAAGATTGATGGATATAAATGTAAAAGGGGACCAAAAAAGAGATGGATGGATTGTGTGAAGGATGATATGATGATTTGTGGTGTGAAAGAAGACATTAGAATAGAAGAGTGTGGAAGAAAAAGAAATATTGTGCCGACTATGAAAGAAAAGAAAGTGGTTAGAAATTATGTTTTTGTTATCATCTTGTTATTTCTTTTAAACATTACCTATAGCATAATTATTTTATGAGAATCTAGCTTCAGTTGTTATATAATTGATATGTGAATTAATTTTTGTGTTTTTTCAGGATGGAATAGTTGCAGTAGCTTCAGCATTCACGCATGTTGGACTGGAATGGGCGTGGTGGGTTGTATCAGTTGGAGCAATAATTGGCATACTTGTGAGGTAAATATTTGATATTAGTTCAGTAGACCACCAAAAAGTACTATCTATAATAGTTCTTACATCACAAATATCAAAATAATTGATTGATTAAGAAAACAAGTAACTTGTAAAGTTTCAAAATAAATAGAATTTTTTTTTCATAAACAGTAAGACGAGGAACATTTTCGTATGGTTCCATATCATGTCACATTTATTTTTTATTATTCCTGTTGCTTGGTTGTTTCTTACTTCATTTTGCCTGTTTATATTCTTGTTAGTTTTTTCACAGATTCTGTTTTTTTTTAGATAAATTTCCTACTAATATAATTTTATTATTTTATAGTAGCTTTGAACAACTATAGTGGCCCTTTGTTATCATTTATCATAATTCATATCCACCCACCCAATTTTAACATCTCAATTTCTTAAATCTAGCTGCTATTTTGTTTCCCTTTGTATTATATAAAAGGTATTTATTATTTCCAGCTTATTTGGAGCGCTCTTCCCTTTGCCAAGACTGTTATATGCAATGTCATTGGATGGATTGATGCTAGACTGGTTTTCAAGGGTCACTAGTCGAAAATCACCTGCAGTCAGCACATTGGTATCAGCAGCTGTTATTGGTAAATCAATAAGTTCTTCTATTTTGTCAGCAATATTACAACAGACAGTTGACAACAACAACGGACAGTTCTAGCGCAAAAGCGATTTCGTCCCAAAACATTTAGTTGGACTATTAGCAAACATTCTTTTAGAGTTGCAGATGTTCTTGAAAGATGTCAACTATTTATCATAGCGCATAGACTTTCAACGCGAAAGACTTTCAACTTTAAATTCATTACTCATAGTTTAAAAGTGAAAATTGTAAAGTTATATTCAGTTGAAAGATGTAACGTAAAAAGATTTTTTGAACTAGTAAATAATTTCCGAATCTATAAAATAGAATGAAAAACACGGTTAAGCAAGCTTTTCAGTAAAACTATCATGTTATCGCGTCATTGTAATTAGTTTAGTATCTCTAAATTTAGACATTTTTTGGTTAAGCAATCTAGATATTCCATTGATGGTAAGTGGTTATGTCCGCTCATGATCATCTGCAACACCAAGGAAGCCGATTGGGTGTCTACTTCGATTCTGTTTACGCTCTAGATTAAATTTAGTTAATAAATATGATAATTATATATAACTAGCTGTCTCGGCAGACGTCTTCCTGTCCGGAAAAGCTTCAATCGATGCCGACAGCAGCGCCACCTACCGGGTCCAATTGTGAACCACCTCAGAAACCTTCTCTGGCTCATGCACAACAACTTTGCTAAAGATCATCACATGAACAAATGTGTTTACGATTCTATAAAGGACATACACAAACATAACAAACATTCATTTTTATATATAAGAGAAGATTAAGAATTCAATAAAATAATACCAACAAAATTGTCTTTTTCAGCAACTCTTGCCGGATTATTGGAATTAAATCAAATGTTAATGATGGTATGCATTGGAACTTTACTCTCTTATACGGTCGTTGCTGCGTGCATTATAATATTGAGGTAAGAATTTAAAACCACTGATTTGGCCTTTTGTAGTACTTTAGAACATTTATTGTTTTTGAGTAAAAAATATTGTGATTTATTTTTAGTTAGTTTAGTTTTATTTAGATATAGGAAAATTTCAAGTGTTTTGTGATAACGTATTCTAAGTACCATAAAATCTCTAAATTTCAAAACTAAATTTCAAATATATTATAATAAGACTTCTAACATTGTTATAATAAAGCTGGTTCAATAGGTCTTAGGAAAACATCCTCGAAACGAATTAAGAAAGTTGAAATATAATTATTTCCTTTTCAGGTATCGTCTGGAATATGCACCAGAATCCACTATAAGCTACTTCAAGCAAATATTCGGATGCGGTCCCAGAGTTATCACTAAATCGACAAAGCGAATCATCGATTTCTGTTTGGCTTTATACAGTAAGACCATTTTTTGTATATTATAATTAATTTTAATTTGAAGTCAAATTAAAATTAACCCGACACACTTCCAGCTCTCAAAGAATAAACAGTACTAATTCAAATTCAAAAGTTTTTATTCAAAATAAGTTCCACTGGAGAACACTTTTTGAAGGTCATACATATAGGTTAAAATTTAATTTTACTTCCTAGTCTATGTACACCGCTTCGCAACGTGTTATTGCTGTTAATGACATATTTAATGACCTTAATGCCAGTACCAGTGCTGATTGATTCGTAAACAATTTCCTGAATTAGAGCCTATTCAGGACTTTATATCCTTGTTTTTAAGTATTATTTTATATTTTATTTACTTAAAAAAAAATATTTCCTTCCTTTTGCTCCCTTTCCACAGCATTTGACTGCTTATGATGCTTATATTTCCAAAATTAGGTTTTGGAAAAATCACCACAAAAACAAGATATATTAATCTATAGTTAAGTATTTTAAGATTTGTTAACTTTTTCAGTATGTGTTTGCATTTCGTTGGCAATAATGCACATGCACATAGCAAGGCCGATAATACCAAGCGTAGTGCTTCACTTGATGATTATAATTCTAATATATGTCATGTCTGTGCAACCGAAAATAAAAGAGGAGATCTACTTTAAGGTAAATTTCTAAATATATCTTCTAGTATCAATATGGCTTGAAAGTCTAAATGTTGTTTATATGAGTTGAAATCCGCACTCAGCCAAATTATAGACTGTTTTTTACAGATAAAATCTGTCATTACATAGGTTTGGTACAGTAGCAATTACGATTGTGTTGTGGCAAAACATCGACAAAAATGGCCTGAACACACTGTCATTTTGAATGAAGACTTCATTTGCCCATAAGAATATTTTGTTCACTTACAATGAGATTAATATATAATTATTAATTAATACAATGTTAAACTTAACACCAGTGTGGTTATATACAGTCTTCTTTAAATATTGCTTGACCTGCAGTTTTAACGCAGGTTTGTTAATAATTTTTAATACAATGTTTATAAGAATAAATTATTTAATCGGTTAAGTATGTCGCTATAATAACCAGTAGAAATTATATATTTTGTAATTAAATATGTGTATGAAACATTGTTTTTGCTTTCTAGACTCCTATGGTTCCACTGATCCCCTGCATCAGCATGTATGTGAATATACATTTGATGATTCTAATCAATATACAGACATGGATACGTGTTGGGGTCTGGTCTTTAATTGGTAAATATTTAAAGAACTATAATTTCCTGACAATATTATGCTTATATAGAGAATTGTAAACAATTTCAATATTTTTCAGGAATCCTAGTGTATCTATTGTTCTTATGTTTCCGAAAACAAGAAACAAATTTAGAGGAAAACATGAAACACTTTAACGTTAACAAGAATGGGAAACCACCTGTGCAGATTATAGTCGAATCACCAACACCTCCAGGTACTATGATGCGAAGTACTAATTACGGAGGCAATATTGGAACAGTGGAAGAAGAAATAGAAGAAGCACCAGATACGGAAGAAAATTTTCAAACAGCAGATATTATAGTTTATCAAGCGTATGTTGAAAATAATGAAGAAAAAGAGGCAAAGATCATCGACTTGTTAGATCAAGTTTTGCAAGCAGAGGAAGATACTTACGGTGAGTCTATAAGTTTGAAGGATAGGGAGGATGTTGTTATAATTCAAGATATTCAAAGAAAATCTTTAAGTGAGCTATCAGATGCTGGTTCTGATGCATCTATGGGTAACCAAGTGTTATCTAAGTACGATGTTATAGCGCAAGTGCATAGAGAAGATTTGCCAAAAGTTGCCGAAGAAGAAGAGAAAAATGACCCAGATATCGAAGAAGAAGTAGTTGATGCAGACGAAGAAGTAACGGCGTTTAATGACGATAGTGAAACAAATTCTCATACAGATGAATCAGGGTATTCTGATACTTTTGATAGAAATTTAAATGAATCTGTTGAAGAAGTTTCCAATATTCCAGTGCCGCCACCCATGCCTTTAGATGAAAATTACTTTCGTAGTTCTAATTTTAAGAAATCATACACAATACCTGCAAGACCAATTCAAAAGATAGACGCAAAAGAACCTGAGGAAGAAGGCGAAAATAAACCAAGAGAAAGTTTACAATCAAATAATTCACAAGCAGATGGAAACATAACTTTCGGTAGCGATAGACAGATACATTTTATGAGTAAGTTAAACAATATATTTCAAAATAAAATATCTTCCAGCGATGACGAGGAACCTAGAAAGAGATCACACTCGACTGGAAATGTTACCGATGGCACAGATTTTAGCATTAGTCGGGAGCGGCCCTCCATATTTCTAGATCTTAAAAAAGAAATAGTTTCAAGAGAAGCAGCACAAAATTTACGTCCAACTAATGTAGAAGATAAAAGTGCAGAGGACACAGAGGAAGTAGAAGAGACAAGTATGAGTAGAGACGATTTGAAGTCAAAACTTGAGACCATATTTGCTGCCGGTGGTCCCCAATTGCTTAAACCCAGGCTTATGAAATCAAATCCACCAACTCCAGAAGAGGCTTATCAAACTGATACATCAAGTACGGAAAGTATCACAAAATTACCTAAAATGCAGAAAATGGATACTTTGAAAAGACAGAAAGCCAAATTTGGTGAAGTGATGAAATCGTTCAGGTTAAGTTTAAATAAGGACGATGATATTTAATAAATTTGTATGAAATAGATAATTTAGTTAAAACGAACGAAAAATTCTCTCAATTAGTTACTTTATTATATTTTACACCGGGTAAAGCCTAGTCGTAATGAATAAGTGCCTTATAATTTAATGCAATCGAAAAAAAATGAAAGTATTTTAAAAATTTTAGGATTTAGAAATCAGATTGACTTAATATTTTTCTATGCTTAGTGCCTATTAGGTGCGATTTCTACCTGATTATAATATCCATCCAAAAACTTGAAAGCGAGAGTTATTCTGTGATCAAAACTATTAAAAAGAAGTTGAAGTGTCAGATCAAATTAAAAATAAAAACCGAGCCGAAAGAAATATTTAGTTGCTACGAATGAACGCATGTTTTTTTTACATTAAAAAAATAAGTATGAATTTTTATACTAAGCAAAAAAATAAAATAGATTGTTGTATAAATTACGAATTTTAGTTCTAAGTTATTATAATTAATACATAATTGCAATACTAGATTTAATTATGCAAGAAGAATACCAAAAATGAAATCCGCCGTGAGAAAATCGATACCTCGGGGCTCAAAAGGCGTAAGCACCAAAACTAGACTTTTCAGGAGAGCCGAAAAACAAAATATAAAATATTATTTCGGATATAACTTTTTTGATTCTTGGCCTAAATAAACCATTCTAAAACCAAAAGTCTTAAAATTCTATGATGCAAAACACTGTTAAATTATATTTCAAATATATTTAAAAGTAACAAAAATAGCTTTCCTATACGCCTCGGAAAATTATATGTTAGGGGCGTTTACATCCTTAAATTCTATGGATGTGTGATCAGAGATGGTCGTAACTGACAATTTGCCTACTAATTCTACCAGT
Source organism: Dendrolimus pini (assembly GCA_949752895.1). Classification (NCBI taxonomy): domain Eukaryota; kingdom Metazoa; phylum Arthropoda; class Insecta; order Lepidoptera; family Lasiocampidae; genus Dendrolimus; species Dendrolimus pini. Next base: position 1,303,625 of record OX457138.1, on the reverse strand, counting down.
TTGTAGACTGTTGCTTTGATTTCTTCAGTTAATTAAATATCAAGTGAAGAGAGAAAATAAGAAAGTCTTTCTTTATTTGCCTATTTAATTTCAATTTTTAACCCAGTTCCAAAAAGGAGGAGGTTCTCAATTGATGATCGGTATTTTTTTTTATGTATGTACACCGATTACTCCGAGATTTATGATCCGATTTCCGTGATTCTTTTTTTGTTCGACGCAGAATATCTACCATTTGGTACCCTAAAAATTTAATATACTTTGGCCTAGTAGTTTTCATTTTATGAACATTTTTCATGTAAACATTTTTCACTCCGTTCCATATATACACCGATTACGCTGAGATTTATAATCCGATTTACGTGATTCTTTTTTAGTTCGATGCGGAATAGTTGTTCATTTAGTCCCCTAAAAATATAATATACTTTGGCCCAGTAGTTTTCATTTTATGAACATTTCTTATGAAAAAATTTCCGTGCCGTTCCGTATGTACACCGATTACGCTGAGATTTATGATCCGATTTACGTGATTCTTGTTTAGTTTGATGCGGAATAGTTGCCATTAGGTCCCCTAAAAATTTAACATAGTTTGGCTTAGTAGTTTTTATTTTACGAAAAAAAATTTGTTCCCATTTCTTGGACCTATACTTTTTAAGGAGCGCGGCACCTTTCGTAGCTCTACCCACACATAGCTAGACACTAAAAAGTAACAAATAAAAAAAACTTTGTTTAAAAAACCGACTTCAAAAACTAAAAAACTAAAAAGTATAAAATAACTTATTTCTAAAGCTATTATTATTAATATATATTATCTAAAACATCTTGAAGTCTCAACTTGACTGTACCTGCGCACGACTTTGCTTGCAGCTAATATCGTAGCTGTCATAAAATTCGCATCGAACTATACGTATGTTGAATACTAAAAGGGCGCATAGAAACTAGAGTTAATTGTTGGACGTATGTTTCATTATTATTATTTAGGTTTATGGCTTGGCATCTAGACCTTTAAGCCAGATCATAGATTACTATATAGTTTCTTCTTCGCTTAAGCCTGTATGGCTCAGCTAAACTGTAGGTTATCAACTAAAGCCATTTAACAGAGTTCTTGTGACAACTCAAAAGGTCACATTTGACTATACAGTTCACATTTCTCACAAAAACACATAATTACTACTGAAAAACTATCAATATCCTACAAATATTGTTCATTTTAGAGTAATTTTACACATTTTTAGAAAATAAAACTGAACAGCACAACATCTCCTTTCAGTTCCCGCTAAAACCTCAGGAGGTATGTGTCGTTTTATTTTAAAGTACAGAAATAATTAAGGGCGAATCGGGCAAGTTGATTCTTTAAAAATTAATATATTCGGGCGTAAGCACCATTATGTTACTAGGTATGTCGTTTACAGCCCTCACATTTATTGATCAATATGAGTGGTTGCTCATACGACCCAAAACTAAAACTATTTCGACGTAAAATATTAGGCGTAAGAACATTTGTATCATCTACGGTGTCGCTTACTACCGTCGTGTTTATGATCATTAACATTGGTTGCTGTTACGACACTAAAGCTAAAAATATGTTTTATTTTCTACAAAAAATTAGGTCGTAAACGCCATTTTTTGGCGAATTGGAAGACTTTACATATACCGATCGATAGAGGAGAAAAAGTTAAGTAGGACTGCATTAAAAAGTAAATTTCGCCGAAATGGCGGTTACGCCCTTTGAGCCCCGAGGTATCGAAATGTAGTTTTGGAAACCTAAATCGTATATGAATAAATGGTATACAGATCACCCTGTCTTGCTTTTATAACGTTCTAATACTTAAAATATTTTTAGATCAGATTAATCAACTATCTAGAGCAGAGTTTTTCAACGTGGGGGTCGCGAAGCTTCTAAAGCGGAGTTGCAAAAGTTTGGGAAAGCTACTGCAGTAAAATCTGCATTATGCGTGGATTCATCAAATTGCAAGAACACAAAAGTACTTTCTTTTATTTCTTCCATGACTTCATCACGAACATAAGCCGACATATCGCTTATTCTGCGTTGAATGGTATTGTCAAAGAGGTATACGTTTGAGTTTTTAGACCTCTTGTTTGTCAAACATAATCGCCGCCATATCTAAAGCCGGTGGTAAAATCAAATTTTCGGCAATAGTATGAGGTTTTCCTTCTTTAGCCACAAGAAGAGCTACTCGATAACTAGCTAGCAACGCTTTCTCATTTACGAGGGGTGGGGGCGGGGGCAGCCGGCATCGGCCGCGGTCGTATGCGCGTAAGTTGCGTTATCAAATGTTGAGACAAAAAAAATGTGTTTACGTACTTAATTATGTATTTATCCGAACCCCAATTATGAAAATGAATATATATGTTGGATTGAATATTTGACACAAAATATAATACATAAAAAAGGCAACGGGGGATCGCGAAATATTTGTTCATACTAAAAGGGCCGTGTCATGAAAAAGGTTGAAAAACACTGATCTACAGAACTAATGCTTGAAGGTTTCTTTAGTGTTGCTGATGTCTATGGGCGACGGTAACCACTAACCATCAGGTGGACCGGTTGAAAGTTAACTTATTCTTATTTTAAAAGTAAATTAAAAGCAAGGCAGGAATTAATCGTGGTTCTATCTACTCATATACGATGTGTGATAATTCCAAAATTACAGTTTTTTGAGAAAAGGTTGTTATTATTAGTTCTTTTGGGGTTTACAAGACTGACCGTCTAGCAATTTGATTCGCTTACACGTCATCGATATAAAATATAATAAATTTAGACAGTTTTATTGCAGATAATAAATAGTATAGAGTAACTCGAATTAGCTGGTAGAGTGCAAATTATCCAAATATTTGCTGAAAATCGAGCTACAGTTAAAGATGATTTGAATGGATTAAGTATTGATGACATGTAACGCACCATTTACTCTCAATACACCAGTTCTAGTATTTGATATAAACATGTAAGAACATATTGAATAAAATATTGAACAATAAGACCAATGATTTCTTTGGACTGAATTATTTGAAGTTTAGAATTATTTTAATATGAAAGTATATTTGATATTAAGGATGTATGGGTATATATGTGGGGGGGATAAAATTCATGTCAAAGAGGATCTTAGCTCGAAGATTGATGGATATACGAGTACAGGTAGATCAAAATTCAAATGGATGGATTCTGTGAAGGGAGACTTGAACGTTAATATGGAGTGACAATTGACGTATAATAGAATAGAGAAGTATGGATAATCGAGATTATGATTACTCTATATTTTATGATTGGAAAACGATCATTTCTTCTTGAGAGATCTTTTTTATTGCTAAACTGGCAAACAAGTAAACATTCCACTTAATGAAAAGAGATTACTATCGTCTATAAACTAAATAAAGACATTGGAATAAGGGGATGGGATTTATAAAATGGGGATTAGGAATAAGGGAAAGTGAGTCATCGGAACTCTTGAGACTCTGAACGAAGAGATCACATTGCTGGCGATTTAATAAGCATACAGAAAGAAAGTAGAGGACTAATATTTCACATAGCAAATGATAACAATTTTGAAATAAGAAGAAATTTATTCAAAATAAAAATATTAGAAAACAATCCACCAAAATATAAATAAACTATCATTTCATTTCACTCCGGTATAGGTCTTCAATCACTTGATGTAACTCTAATTCTTTTGCACATCCAAGTAATAGTTCATCAATTATCTGCTCTGTTATACTGTAAAGAGATAAGTAACTGCATTAAGTCCCTTCATTATCCTAAAGGGTAACGATAGATTTATTACTTCACTCAGTCGTATAGTGACCCAATAATCTGAAACAGTGATTGATTTCTTTTCTCTTTCGAGAAGAAGCAGTACAGTATCCAACAAAAATATTAAATGGCCATGCATGATTTGATATTTTAGCTGTATACTGTTTTGCTTTAAGGCAGAATACCCTAGAAATACAGTTAGCTACTAACCTGCCAATCATCTCCCAAGGTTTCCCTACCGCACTGTTCGCATACATAGGACTGCTGAGCATATGCTGTACAAACTTTGTGCGATACTGGAACAAATTCTCAGCAGTCTTCTCCGATATGTTGAACTGCATTCGGAACCTGTCTGCGTCGTTTGACACAATTGGCTTTTGAAATAACGGCTTCGGCGCTTTCCTCTTGATGGTTTCTTCCAGAATCTGTTGAGCAAAAGTATTAACTAAGAGCTATATCAAATACTATTTGTCTATAAACGCAGGCCATTTCGAAAGAACGGTCGAACCATACACTCAACACGATTATCCAAATTTACTTGTAAGTTTCAAATGTCTATAAATTCTTTTGATGAGTAAATCGCAATTAATGGAAGATTTCTCATGAGATTTTTTCACCGTCAGCATATATTTGTGGTGACGTTAATAATATGCAATTGAATCTGCTAAATAAATTGTTTAGGTGGTGTGAGCTCTTTGAAGAATAGGTGAGAGTAGAATTAGCTATTTGTTGGTAACTTTTTAGTTCATCACAGGCTGGCGGGTTAACTACCTATATAATTGATTGTTTACAACTGACTGTGTCAGTAAAACTGTATAGTAAAAATTATAAATTATATATTCTCTGTACAAACAACTCGTTTCTCTTCCATCTTATATAACATTCATATGGCCTTTTCCACAAAATTTAGCATCATAAACCTTTGCGGACTAGATGACTACGTAGAAGTTTGCAATGAAAATGATTCTCATACCAGATTTTTTTTTCAAATATACGTCGGAGTACCCGGATTCCAAAGACACTATTGCCATTGAGAAAGAGTTTGGAAGAAGAAGCACTGGCGATGATTTGCCTGCATGTGGAACCTACACTTTACGTGTATGAACAACAAGCGAATCATGCTAAAGATGCCTGGGATAGGTTGGCTAAAGTATTTGAGGACAAAAGGGGTAACTAAAAAATTATATAATCTTCTCTGTACAAACAACTCGTTTCTCTTCCATTTTCCATCTATACCACAAAAAACATTATATATAATATTGTTACAACTCAGGTCCCGACAAAAACAAAATCCACCTACATATCTGAAACCAAACACAGTTTATTACCTGTCGGCATTTGAACTAATAACTAATAACATTGAAACTATTGTGATTCTTTTACGATCGTCTTCTTTTGTTTACTTATTATTATTGCAATTGTTTAATGCCGCCTGCAGCTGTAACCATTAGCCAGGTGTTACGGATTTTAAAGTACAAGCTGATTCTAGGAAATTCAGTCCACGTTACCGGGCGGACATATTGCATTTGTGCAGTATAAAACAATGGCCAGATTGAGGGAGGGGCAGTCAAGCGAGAACCACGATCAAGGCGAGACGTGTGTACATTTCGTAGTAATTACGACCTTCTGCATTACGTTTGGATTTGTTGTGCTCGGTTATATTTTTACCTCTATTATACGTGTTTGTATAGTTCTAATAAACTCTATAATCATTCCAACGGCATTTTAATTCGAGTCCTGTAACTCGTAATAATATAGTTAACAAGTCTTTATCCAGCTCTAAGTCCGGCAGTTAGATTTTACGTCAAAATTTAATTTAAATTTCATAAAATACAGTTAAATACTTTCATGACCACATTTCTATCCAAGTTCTTTTTAAAGTTAAACATAAGTAAGTAAGAGAAAAACATCGATGAAAGAAATACCTTCAGCAACTGAGGGGTGCTTGGTGCCCTCGGACTGCTTCCGTCATCTATGCACAGCAGCTGGGCGTTTTTTGCACCAGTCACGCGTTCATTCCGACCACTGAAACAAAATCAGCCTTGATAAAAACTTGCGGACAGGAGTGAGGTGATATATTGTTCTTTTAATCATTTATTAACTTTTCAATAAGATAATAAAAACGTAAATTTATTATGTATACTAGTGGCGAAAACTTAAGAAAATATTATTTTCAATAACAGTTGAAACATCATCCCCAAATATTTCTTACGTAAACTGAAATCAGTATTAACATATGGGAGATTTGGGTTTTTGTCTGAAACAGGCAAACAGACAGACGGCCCACATAATAGAAAGTTGACAGTCAAATATGGACGTATGCAACACCAGGGAAGAGGTCAACGCGTTGACAGCCTCTGGGATGGGATAGAGAGGATGAGATGAGGGGATAGGGCAGGAGGGATGCAAAAGACGGAATGGGATAAGGGGGGCATAGGAAAGTGGGTGGAGTAACTGTGGATGTTGAAAAGTCGTCTCAAGTCACTGGCTAACGTACCCGCGTCTCATGCGATTGACAAACTTACCAAATGTGAGTATAGACCAGCAATGGTACATTTATACATTGAAATTTATTTCTTCCACAGGCAAATTTTATAAATACGCTATAATAATGTAATGATTTAATTAATTTCTGATCGTGCAATGCATGTTCATTAATATAAATATGGCATGTTTATTGCAAAATATATGAATTTTAATTTCAACTCGCTCAAAACTAAAACACGTAATTAATCGGTATTACAACAGGCAAAACGTTGAATTGTTGCCCCATAATGACGTCACGTTATAACTAATACGTTAGAATATTAGAGGACAAAACTAATGTCAGAGAGGAAAGTACGTAATGTGCTAGGGTGCGACCCCTCGGGGAGCGTCGTCTAGACATAGCACATAAATAATAACTTTATTTATCACCGTGTCTTCTAGACTGTTAATATCAAATACCATTTTTGTAATATTAAGTAAAACAGGTGATCGGTAATTTAAATAAATATATTATTGTTACCAGTTGCAGGTCTCGAATTAAAATGCCGTTAGAATTACTATAGAGTTTATTAGAACTATACAAACACGTATAACACAGGTACAAATATAACCGAACACAACAAGTCCAAACGTAATACAGAATGTCGCAATTCAATAACAAGCGCAAAGTTCGTCACTAAGTAGATTACTGAATGTACACAAGTCTTGCTTCGCTCATGGTTATCGCTGGACTGCCATAAAAGATTACAATACATAATAGGCTGTTTTCTAATCACAAATTTTATACACAAAGTACATTAAAGAAGTCCAAATGCCGTAAGGTAATAAAATGTGTTTCTGCAGGTATGCAGGTGTGATATTGTCTTTGTCGGCGTCTAGGTCGTAACATTATTATACTGATAAGAATTCGTAAATTTCATACGAAATTAGATATTAAGCTTGGCTGAAAAGACCGTGTCAAAACCTAATAACATTTTATCCGTGCAGAAACGGAGAAAGAATACAATTTCCTGCGGTCGGGCGGCCTGTCGTGAGAGGCGACAAAACATCCCACAGCCAGGTAGGGCATTTGCCCGACTGGATGGCGACCATCCCCGGTCATGAGTATGTCGCCATAACAACATTGAGTTGTGTTCCGGCATTAGTGATCAGGTTCCAGTCTCTCTTAAGAGAGCAGCAGCGCATTTTAGCACCGTTGGTGTTGCAAATGTCCATAGGCGATGGTAACTGCTTTCCATCAAGCGGGCCGTCTGCCTGTCTGCTGAAATCCTGCAATAAAAAAAAGATACTCCTGTATAAACATATACTAATGTCCATATGGAACTGTGGTATACAACCATGGACCTGCTCCACGTCAACCAATGTAAACATACAATTACAAAGGTTTCGAAATAAATTCCTTAAGGACATCGTCAATACACTTTGTATAACAAAATTTAATGCTATGTGCTAAAGATTAAAAAAGAACACAAAAATATTGTCTTACTTTTAATATATTGTTACGACCTAGACGCCAACAAAAACGAATTCACACCTGCATACCTGAAATTCAGTCCACGCGGCCGGACGGACATATTGCATCTGTGCAGTATAAAGCAATGACCCGAGGGAGGGACGAGGCAGTCAAGCGAGAACCACGATCAAGGCGAGACTTGTGTACATTCGGTAATCTATTTAGTGACGAACTTTGCGTGTTATTGAATTACGACCTTCTGCATTACGTTTGTGCTTGTTGTGTTAGTTATATTTGTACCTGTGTTATACGTGTTTGTATAGTACTAATAAGCTCTATAGTAATTCTAACGGCATTTTAATTCGAGTCCTGCAACTTGTAACAATATATAATAAGAATGTGTTATTGGACTGATTCTCAGTATAAGTTATATCTAGTTATTGTAGGTCAGATATAAATGACTCATTAGTCCTATTACCTAGATTGTATTTTGATTTTAATGCTGTATATCTATGATACACAATTTATAAAAAAGAGTGCGTGTAACGTTCACATGCGATTGAAGTAAAACTTTTTTACTTTTTTTTTCAAAACTTTTTTAAAACATTTTTCGATTGATTTGTTTATAAACTATCTATTGACAAAAAAATATTTGAAAACCGGATGGTACGCCATATTGCCGTAACGGACTTCCGTTGCATTGTCGTCCAGTTACCTCCTAGTCGCGCCTAAAGAAGTTTTAGTTCAAAAAGAGTCCGTGTAACGTTCACACGCGATTGAAGTAAAACTTTTTTACTAATTATTTATTTTTTCAAAAAAAAATTCAAAATTTTTTGATTGATTTTTTTATAAACTATCTGTTGACAAAAAAATATTTGAAAACCGGATGGTACACCATATTGCGACGCCATATTGCCGTAACGGACTTCCGTTGCGTTGTCGTCCAGTTACCTCCTAGTCGCGCCTAAAGAAGTTTTAGTTCAAAAACATGAAATCAAAAAGCAGCTAATTTGGTCTTTCAAATTATGACAATATGCCTATAATATTATAAAAGTCTAAACATTGAATTTAATACATAAATAATGGAGAACATGATGCAATTTTTTGAAATTTTCTTGTCTATTTGTCGTTTTGTCTGTTTTCGAGATTCACGTATAACCTACTAGGCCGACTTCGATGCGGTTTTCGCCGATACATAGTTAATTCCTAGACTTGAACTTTGCGCTGCTACTTTTTATCCTGGAAATCCCGCAGGACTTTTTTCTGGGGATGATTTAAAATAAAAAAATCTAATTCCTAAGTTATTTTTGACAGATCGATAGCAAATTTTTTGTAATAAAGTGTGTGATTTTTTTATCCCGGGAACCTCGCTGGAATTTTCCCGGGAGCGGTTTGAAATTGTTTGGATGCATACAAATTAGCTTATTTCGACATAGTTTCCACTAAAACAACAGCTTACTTTCTTTAATTTAATGCTGCGATACTTTGTGTCCCGGGAATCCCGCGGGAATTTCAAGTCAAGCGTGTACAAAGACGCGGGTAAATCCTAGTTTTAAATAATAAAACGTTGATTCCAATCATCAGTCAGTTTTAATTGAGATTTTGTATAAAACATAAGAACGCTTGCAGAGTGTTTAAGGGGTTATGTTCTTTACTGGGTAATTATAATTGCTTAATATCCCTATTCCCACAAGAACATTAGGTCATCTCGCTACAATTACTGCACATTTTTTCGTGTTACAAGTAGGACAGCAAATTAAACGAGATGATCCCCACTGATTTGTGCAATACGCTTTATAGGGGCGACCTCGAGTTTGTTGATGTCACTGGTTAACCCGAACGGACTGTCAGGAATTTTATCATTTTTATAGCACTTCTACGAGTAGGTGTCGTGTTGCTCCTTTTTAGCGGTGACATGATCTTTGCGAGTGCGTTTTCAATTTAACAAGTTTGTTTAATTAAAATAAATTTACATAATAGAGCCATGCTGGAGTCATTATATCGACTTCAGCCCGCTCGAGCGGTGGGAAACCACGCAGACGCTATATCGGCGTGAAACGGTTATCCTTCTCTCCAAGGTCTTTTTCCTCTTTATCTATAAGGATCAGGTTAGGGACATGGAAGGAAAGGGGTTTTAGTGGAGGATTGGCCCATGGGTTACCTTTTTAATAGGGGCACCTTACTGGGTCTCCATACAAGCCGGCACTTGACTCTATTACCTGCGCTATCTTCAGTGGATAACTCTCATTTCTTTGGTCTAATCCCGTTAAAGGACGTGTACGAAATGTATTTTCCACTGCTTCCAAAAAAGATTTTTTTTTATTGCAGAGTTCAGATGACAGGCAGACGGCCAACCTGATGGAAAGCGGTTACCATCGCCTATGGACATTTGCAAAATCAAGGGTTCTACAAATGCGCTGCTGCTCTCTTAAGGAAAACTGAAACCTGGCCACTGATACCGGCACATCTCAAGGTTGTTATGACGGCATACTCTACACCAGGGGTGGTAGCCATCGAGTCGGGTAAATACCCTCTCATCTGACTGTGGGTTGTTTTGTCGCCTCTTACGACAGGCCGCCCGGCCGCAGGAAATTGTATTCTTTCTGCACGGATGAAGCTATTCCTGAAAATGTTCTTGCACTGTGTGATAGACATTCTTTAATTTGAATATCGAACTTCCCCAAAAATGTTTTATTATTTGCACTTCTAAGAACTTTTTGATTCACCCTGGTATTATGTTAGTACCATCATTGTACGCCGAGATTGGTTATCTAGAATATAATAGATATACTTTATTGCATAACATTAAGATACAACTCAACAAGTTTAAGTAAAGAAGACAATAGGCCGTCTTATCACTAAAAGCAATTCAAGACAACCTTAGGATGGATAAGAAAAAAATTTGTGTAACATGTGGGTTTTGCAATATAAATAGAATAAAAATTGATATATATAAGATATTGAAATGGCAAGTATAAATAGACATGGTAATAAGAAAACAATAAATATATATTGACATATATAAATAAATAATAATCATAGTAATAATGTATAGAATTACATAATATGGGAGAGATGAAGATGTTATTTTTGACTTTAGAGCCCGAAGTAAGAATCCTTCACGAGCCCGTTGAACGCCTGAAGAGACTGGGCACGCCTGATTTTCACAGGTAGCGCATTCCACAGGCACACTGCATGAACTGTAAAAGATTTATTGTAAAATCGCGAGTGATTTACATGTGTTTCTAGACGTATGTTTTCCGATGATCATCTAATGACATGTAAAACATAATATGTCCAATTTTTGACGTGTGCGGTATTGTGACCTAAGCGACGCTATGTGTTACATAAGGAAAATCAGTTTAACAACAAACAATTTAATATGACAATAGCACGTAAACAGGCAGAAATAGAAATGCTATAACGCCATTGACTCATCCGTCCTTGGCCGATCCAGATATGCACGTTAATGGGTGACGGGGGTAAGCATTGTGCCAGGGAAATGTATCGGATGGTACTGCCTGATACTCGTTTAGGAAATATCAAACGTTAAACTCCTGTGTTAACTTTGAATCTGTTATGTAAGAAACAAATGTTAATGCTATATTTTAGAAATAAGCAACACTCCAATGGTGTTGCAACTAAAAACAAATATATTTTACTTTAAAGAAAACATGCTTTGATAGCTAAGGATGATAGATAAGGAAGTTCGTTGGTGAATTATACTTAAAAAATCAATCACGAATCATTCATTATGTTAGTCTTGCGTAATAATGTATTTGCTAGTTTGCAATACATTAGAGTGTAACCTGCTGTCCATGTATGTCATTTTTATGTATATTATTCCCTTTTTTCTTTGTTGCATAATAATTACAGGTAATTTAAGAATTTCCTTTGAGTCAGGTTGCCTAGTAGAGATCGCTGATCGCGCGATAAGGTCGCTTTTTGTTTTACCAAGTAACTGTTGTCTTGTTGTGCATTTTTGTTTTGGTGAACAATAAAGTATTTTCCATGTCTATGAATTGTAGCGACACAGCAAAGAAGAAAATGCGGTCACTGAGACACCTGTTTGGCTATATTTGTATATCCTACGGGAATGATGTCATTTATTGGGATAAAAATGATGCTAATTTCTGACCCGGGATAGCGTCGATTTATATTCAAATCCCTTCATTACTTTTCACATGATGCTCTCAGCAGACGGAGACAGTCTTCCTGTCTCTTTGCTAGATACAGAATAGGGAGACACACAAAAATTCTATATGCAACTATTTTCGGAATCTGCTGGTCTGAATTGCCTGCTAGTATTTTATTCACATTTTTAAATGCTTTGTACAAATTCGAACCATGTATAAATTTGAAAGAAAGAAAAACCTTATTTGCAAAAATTGCGACGTAATTACATTCCTTATATATGTGTATAACAAACACAGAGCATATTTTGAAAATTTGTACGCCGCATTTTCAGCAAACAAGGTTTGAACTCAGCATATTGCTGTGCCGGAATTATATCCGACACAACGCTGATTTTCAGTGCAAACCTTCCTTTTGGCGTAAGACGAAAACGACCCAATTTCTATATTTACTATTATAGATATACCTAAGGTCTAGAGTCTAGATCCGCGGCTTTTGTGAGTGGCCCGCCTGACATACTACACAGTAGTACAAAATAATGGATTTGCATTGGTAACACCTCTGGTGCTGCAAATATCCAAAGACGATATAACCACTTTTCATCACGTGTACCATCAGTCCGTGTAGTATGAATTTTAGTAGTAAAAAAAACACCTAAATAAAATATAGCTGCGGCCCGTGGAACTTGATCTAACACCTCTATGCGGCCCATATAAAAAAAAGTTGAGTATGGCTGGTCAACACCTATAACCCTCAAACTATTTGGTCTCATAGACCCCTTACCAATTCTTATTGCATTCGGTGGTCTTGTATATTTTTAACCGGCGGAAGTTCTCAATTTGTCATGTAAATATATATCTTATACTAATATGTAAAGCTGAAGAGTTTGTTTGTTTGCTTGCACGCGCTAATATCAGGAACTACTGGTTTGATTTGAAAAAATCCTTAAGTGTATGATAGCTCATTTATCGAGGAAGGCTATAGGCTATATATCATCACGCTAAACTAATAGCAGCGGAGCACTAATGAAGAATGTTTCAAAATGGGGAGACTTTTTTTAACTTACTTTATTTTACTATTCCACGGGGACGAAGTCGCGGGCAGAAGCTAGTTTTATATATATGTTTAAACTGAACCGATTTTATCAAATGTTTCTGCGTTGGATTCAGTATAATTTCTAGTTAGTCCCTTATAATTTTAGTACAAACGGGCGCTGTCAAATCTCATTATTCTATTTACAGAAAGTTTAAAAACTTCGTCACGACTTGTTTGAATAAAATTTATTATTGTAGACCCCTATTTGCAGCTTGCGGCGACTGTACTTGACTGGGGTCCACGACTTGCGCTGACGTGGACCCCTTGAAGATCAATATGGACCCCCAGGGGTACATATGGACTACATTGGGGACCTATTGTCTAGAAGTTGTCTAGTTTGTGATATGTTACAACTACACAACTATTTTCTTATAGACAATAATTACGTGCCATCGCATACAACTCTTCAAAACACCGTACTCTGAGATCATCATCAAACCATGAGTCGATTCAATGGCCTAAAACGAAACAATAGGATGGGCAAACACATAAACCCAGTAAGGGAAAGGTTACACACTCCGTTATGGAAGAGATATCGTAATTTTACGTGACCTATGGGTCCTACACATTACTATAGGTACTATACATTCCTTTACCTCTCCATCCATCCATACTTATCCGTGGAGAAATAATACAAATTTCTGCAGACGGGCGGCCTGTCGTTAGTAAGAGGCTGCAAAACAACCCGCAGCCGGGGATGGATTGATGGCCACCATCTCAGCTGGGTTATTCACAAACGTCGGAATGTGAAACGAACACATTCCATAATGTGTTTCCGACAGGTTATTCTTAATAGTATTACACGTTTCGTCGGATTGCATACTTTCCTAACGTTTGTGAATAGCCCTACTGGTCTAGAGTATGCTGTATATACCTTATGTTCAGCATTAGTATTGCAAATGTTCATGGTGACAGAGTTCGGGAGTCCCCCCGTTCTAACACGGAAATTTTCCCAACGTTTGTGAATAACCCTACTGGTCTAGAGTATGCCGTATATAGGTACCTTGAGTTGTGTTCGGCATCAATGGCCAGATTTGAGTGCCTTCCTTCTAGATCAGCAACACATTAGTAGTATCTTTGGCATTCCAAATATTCATTGCGACAGAGTTCGGGAGTCCCCCCGTTCTGACACGGAAACTTTTCCGACGTTTATGAATAACCCTACTGGTCTAGAGTATGCTGTATATACCTTGAGTTATGTTCGGCATCAATGGCCAAATGTCAGTGCCTCCCTTCCACGACAGCAGCACTTTAGTAGCATCTGTGGTATTGAGAATGTCCATAGGCGAAGTCGTTAGTCTCCTGTTGTATTCCAGCAATAAAAACAATAATACAATAGCCTCATATTTTCCAGTAATCCAAGTAAATTTAATAAAATAAAACACACATATACTGCAATCGATAATTGCGTGATACAATAGTAGTAATCGGAAATGTTTCCAAGAAAATTAATAATGACAAATCCCGCGATAATCGTATCTGGATGATATTAATCGGTATTACATAAAACTGCTGTTTCGAGTACAATTTGTGCCGCACCTATACTCCTTGATAGAGAAGAATAATTGTTGTACGTCTCATCGTACAGCCTCTAGCTGACGCTACGGCGTTCTTTAGGCTACTTTAATCTTATACTAATATATAAAGTCGAAAAGTTTGTTTGTTAGTTTGTTTGATTGAACGCGCTTATCTCAGGAACTACTGGTCTGATTTCAAAAGTTCTTTCAGTGTTAGATAGCCCATTTATCGAGGAAGGCTAAAGGCTACATATCATCACGCTAAGACCAATAGGAGCGAAGCACCAACGAAGAATGTTTCAAAATCGGGGGGTTTTGAAAACAAATTCCACGCGGACGACATCGCGGGCACAGCTAGTGTCATGATATTATTGGAGCAGCGAGAGGCAGAGATTAAACGATACTCCAGTTGGCAGAGTAGTATTCAATGTCGAGTGCTGATGTAAACTGACGAGACAGCTAGTACAATGTATAAGCGGGACGAAGGATGTGCGAGTGAGATAGAGCAACTATTGATATTATGGCGACCGAGGGTGGAACTGCCCTGCAGCGTAAATCAGTTTTAGAACTTTACGAAAGAACTAGAAATTTCTGGAAGGGAAAGACAAGGACGGATATATTCAGAAAAAGATAGACGATAAATGAAAGAAAGAGATAGATAGATGTTAGAAAGAGATAGACGACAAAAGAGAGAAAGAGATAGATAGATGTTAGAAAGGGATAGATGTATAAACGAAAGTTCCCGAACAGAAGGTTCGGGAAAGAAAAGACAGAGATAGATATATGGTTTCTAGAAAATTCTTCCGGGTATATAAACAGCGTAAGGCGCGCCTACCGGGCAGTTTAGAGTTGAGAGTTGAGTTTAAAGTTGAGTTCAGTCCAAGACTGTGAAACGACAAGTGCGATACTAAAGAGTTATCAGAGAAGGTTAATAGAGTACAGAGACGAATTAAGTGGTGAATTTAGTAACAAGTTTGGTGGACAGATACGTGAAGGAGCTGTGTAGCGCAGTTCGAAAGAGGAACCAGACGCAAGCTACCCGCGATAATATCGGAGGTGGTCCACGCAATATCGGCGACGGTATTGAGGGTGTAAAAACTCATCATCGGGACTGTGCATCGTTGGTCGTGCGTATAGGGCAACCCTGCAGAGAGGCACTACGTGCGGCTGAGTAAGTCAATAAAAGCTTTTAAATTAAAAACTGGTGTTTTCTTCCAATCCATAAGTGCGTACTCCCGCTCGTACGTAACAATATGTACGCTCGTGCGTTGCGCTATCGAGAATACTTCTCGTGCGACGACAGCGTAACGTCCTCACAGACAGCGTCGACGTTATAACAAAACGGCTAGCCCTGATTAGCCCACTCGCGGTTAGGACGGCAGGCTGGCAGGCACCGACATACAGACAGACGGTGGCGTCTCAGACGCCACCAATCACGGTCTCTCTACATTCAAGCGCGGGACGCGAGGAGACATAGCCCCCCATAGGATAGACTAGGCATGTCGCTGGGAAGTTTCTTCCGCCGTTTCTTCTCTCCCAGTCATAATAGGCTGTAAAACGGTAGTAAGATAGCGTAGGCCACCGCCGGGATCCTTCCCCTCGGGCTTTATATATTACCCGTCGCCCGTTCGCAATTACTACATTGTGTCGCACTCTAGTCGGCATCGTTAGATTCATCCTCGTCTCCTGGCAACAGTCCAGCCGAGGTAAAGCCCTCTTGGGAGCTTCTCGAGCAAGTTGCCCCTCGGGCTCGAGCGTCTTCGCTTTGTAAAGGCACTCGCCCCGAAAACCCCCGTAAAGTTGTGAGGTTTTCGGACCAACAATATAAAGACAAGTCCAATAAAAAAAAAGCGCTAGCCAGTAGTTCGTTGTCCACGCCGGTGACTAGACGTATGCAGCTCCCATATTACTAGTCCCTATAAGTTGCTACTAGTCGTAACATACACTAAGTTGAACGCAGGGATCAGCATCAAAGCTCAACTAGTACGAGAATAAATCCCCAAAAGCAACAACGTGTATTTTCTTCAGTCTACTATAAGAAAGCACCAGCATTCCACCAACTACTACCAGCACCAACCACTACAAGCAAGGGTATGTGTACAAACTGTACAGTTATATATGCAAACCAAAGTAAAAATTGAACAACAACGCCTCAGTGTCTAAATTCCATCCATTCATAATTAGTCAGAAGGAGCTGTACACAGAGCGTGTGCGTGCCATAAGACATCGATACTCTTAAATTCCATCTCTTCCATTTTAGTAGAATTAGAAAGAGAAGTAAACACAATTGCGCCCGTTACAAGGCATTTTCACGCTTGTATAAATAGCTTTATACGGGCACAGAAATGTCTCTGCGCATGAATATTTGTAATATTTTTACGCTGTTAGTAGGACTTAAATAGTCGTTTGGTGTATCGTAAGCGCGCGTGTACACTACACTGTCACCTCGCCGCCGCCCTGCCACCAAATTATATATAGACAAGGTGCAGCCGCGCTGAGTGGGAGCGTGAGCGTACCAGCCTGCTCCGCTCCTGCCAAAGGAGGACGCGTCGGCTAGAGGGCGTCCTGAGAGCTTCGGTCGCCGTGAGCGCGGATCCTTGAGGAAAAGTTCTCATCCGCCATTAAGGGTGTTGAGATAGGGTTGCGCCGGTGTGCCGCGTGGGCTCACCTCTACACTTGTACATGTTACAGTCCGCCCCATGTAATGAGAGTATGCAGACGCCGGGGACGTGTTTCCCGCGGTAATAGAAGCAGAGATGAACAAGCGAGGGGTTTTAGTGGGTATCCCCGACAGTGATGTGGCAATATATAGTATTTTCCTTGTTTAATAAAAGCTGCCACCACATCGTCACCACAGCGCCTTAGCTGTCGGGTGGACATATCATCACGGACGGTGGGGCTGCGGCAAGAGAGAGTGAATAACAGCGCGGTGGCGTCACGGCGGTGGTGTGTTGGCGGTGCTATCTAAAGACGCGTTTTAAAGTCAAGTAGGAGGAGACATTTTAGCTTCTAAGCTAGTGAAAAATTTGCCCCCCCTATAACTATTAAATTCAAATATTGTTTTTTTTTTAAGTATTGTTAGCTCCAAAACTGCTTTCAAAGGAAATTGGTTATGGAGATATGGGATATTTTTGTTAAATATATTTTATTATCTAATGAAGATTGCCAAGCACTTATCCAAGTTACTAAGCGTTGCAATTCTAATTTAAATTCGAAAAAATCAGAAAAACATTGCTGACTAACCAAGACACATCTGTGGTGCACAGCTGCTTCAGGAGGCGGCTGACCTCACACCTGCCTGGGGACACGTTGGGCATCTGAAATCACAAGAACCAGCTGTTAGTAATAAACCCAATAATTGGAATAATTAAATCATACAGTAAAGCTACACACATGGCCATACATGTAGTGGATTCTTTAAAACGCGTCATTGGGTTGTAATTCTGAACACAATTCAGGTTTCTGTACAGGTCTCGTCCTAGTTGGAGGTAAATGCGCAAGTAAACTCACATCCCGGACAAGGGAAGTTCGAGGATCGGGCAGGCATTTTATTAGGCATCCCAAACCGTGGTGCGGCCATAGCATTCCTTTGGGGACGCTAGAGCCACCCCGATGATGTGAATCCCACATACCAGCTGCGTTTTTCCTCCTCGCGCGGCTGATGGTCTTCAATCGAGTTTTTCCGATAAAAAAGGCATTTAATGTCTAATGTATTTGTTGTATGGTTAGAAAATCCAAAAAAAAGTATTTTATTTTTTTGATTGAGAATCAGGGGTCCCACCTATTGGCAAGCAGGTACCGTCTCCTATAGAAATTTGTAACACCTACGACTCGCGGATACCGACATTAGTCGGGGTTACGGAGGCTCAGATATGCCCAAAATCTCCTTTCGCGATTCCGCAACAGGGGTCCTCCAGAATCTGGGGATACGGTGGAACTAAACCTCTGTTGACGATGTGAGTTTGCTCAGCTTCCCGGGACACTCTCAGGCCTTGATGTCCAGGATCAGCATTGGCGCAACTACGTTCTAAATCTCATGCTCTTCCTACCACAAGGGCGGGCTAATGGGAGGCAGGTAGGTTTAGTGGAGTACTAATGGGAACGACTCTGCCATCTGAGTCCCCAAACAAGCCGGCGGACGATTTTGATATTCCACTTTTTCAGTCGTGTGGTCCAACTCTCGCCGCTTTGGTCTAACGCCCACAAAGGGCCCGGTAGTTTGCGAAAGGTTAACAAAAAAAATTAATTAATTATTTCCGTCAGATGAACCGTTTTCTTATAACAAACATCTTGATAAAACCTGCATATCGAGATAACCGAGGTGTCAAATCTGCCAAGCCGTCTTGTGCAAGCGTGGCGGGTATACTCTCTGTTTCCCTATAGTGGGAGGCCGGAGCCCAGCAGTGGAACGTTTAGGGGCTGTTATTATTATTATAATGTTACATCCCATTGAATCTTAAAGAGATACAGGGACTTAGTACAGGGATCAATTGACAAAACAATAACTAATGCACATACATAAAGAGCGGCTACTACTGTATGAATTACGTCATGCCACTGAGATAACATGCTCGAAGCAATCGTCCCTCCAGTCCAGTCGCATTCGCGGTTTACCGGCGGCCAGACGCTATTCTATCAAATCACGTGTTCGGGGAAGAAACCGGCTTGCCGATATGGTGAGTTTTGGACATAGATAATATTCAAAAGTGGTCACTTTGAAAATTACATAGTTATTACGCGATTGGAATGGACAAAATCTTTATACTTGTCTGAGGTTATTTATCATTGAAATAATAGTTTAAACCTGATGATACACTAAATTATATTTGCTAGATTTGAGTTAGTTTCTACCATATAAATATAGTATAAGAATTTTGCCTCTTTTGTGTTCTATTAATTACAATTCTAGAATTCTTTAAGTTTTTTTATCATGACAATAATATAATACTTTAAAAGAAATTTCACATTAATTTGTACTAGTGGTCGAAATTCGACCATAATAATTAATTTAAATTATAAGTTTGAACATTACTAAGGTTCTGTTGTAAAAGACTATATACTTCTATAATCACAGATTTCAGCAAGGCTATACTGTTAATTTGACTTGAACAATAAACAAAAGAGTATATATGCGTGTGTGTGTCAAATACATGGTAGCGTGTAATGTTTTTTTTGCATATTTTTTTTATTTATATTAGCATTCTGCACTCCTTTATATATCAACTATAAGTGTGCGAAATATCATACTCCTCAGACCGCGCAATTTTCGTAAAAAGGAGTAGTTTATATATAGTTTACATAGTTTTTGCTTCACGTATTAATAAATAGATTTCTTAGAATTTAGTTTGATTCTGTTATATAAATATAATACTAGAAATTCTTGTTATTTATGTTCTGTTGGTTGTAACTCCATCAATACTTGAAAAATAATTTCTTTAATTCCCTCTTTACAAATGTTGTTGACAGGATGTAGGTAATTGTTCTTGCTTGTATATATCATTTTTGTCATATGTTCATTTTTCTATATAAGCTGGAAACATTAGCATGGCATACTTATTGAGAAAATGAGTCAAACATGTTTATAAAATCGTAGCTAGACGTGTTGCCGGAGAGTTTCTTGCTGTTTTTTTTATTGTATGAGTTCAGCAGACAGGCAGACGGCGCATCTGATGGAAAGCGGTTACCATCGCCTCTGAACATTTGCAACACCAAAATTGCTACAAATGCGCTGCTGCTCTCTTAAAGGAGTCTGGATCCTGGCCACTAATACCGGAACACAACTCAAGGTTGTTGTAGCGGCATACTCTGGACCAGGGGTGGTAGCCATACAGACGGGCAAATACCCTACCACCTAGCAAGATTAAAACAGCTATAGTATTTCACGTAGTGGTGTATAAAGAGCAAAAAGTAAAATTAGTTTCTAATTTATATGTATGACTAATATTGTTTTTTGAGCAGAATTCAGATTTAATATGCTTTTAAATTGGAAACTGAATTTTTGTACTTGCAGAAAGGATATACTAAGCTACATATATAAATTCTTCGAAAATTATTTATAATACATACACCTGTATTTAAAACAATAAAAGCCCGAGATGGGTAGATATTATGAAGTAAAAGATATTTTAGCTGAAGAGTTTGTTGCTGCTTCTTTTCCTTAAACAGCATTAACGTATTGCAAAGCAGTGTACAGTCGTGTTATGAAAATGTTCGTCAGTTTTCAAATTGATTCATTTAACATTCCGCGAGCACATGTTACCTCTTCAAACTAAGTCACAAAACAGACTGTTTCACAGAAAATCATGTTTAATTTTGATTTTCCATCTCGTCTAAAAAGATTTTTTACACATATAAGACCTTTTTACTAGTTTTAATGTTTATCTCAGCGTCTGTCATTGTCATTTTTTCTATATAAACGAAACATTTCTTAAAATGTTGGCAGTATTGTTTCTTAGACTCGTGCAAGCAAAAGTCGACTTTAAGGTGACGAACATTTTCATTCCGCGACTGTATATAGAACAGGAAGTAGATTTAATTTTTAACTTATATATATGACATTCAAAAGATGTTCCGTAGTATAACATAGTTTGAATAAATACTTTTGAATTTGAAAATATATTATTAGTATCATCATAAACGTATTTTTCGAAATCAAAAATATTTAATTAAAACCTAATATAGATTTATTCTTATTTAGTAAAGTACTTTTATCATTTTCCTATCCTCGTATATATGATACGAGAATAGGAAAATAATAATAATACCACGTATGTTTCATTACTTAATATGAACTATTAACCTAATTAGCAAAACGTTTTAAGAGATTATTGTCGTTCATGTTTTATATAGTTCTTTAGCTAATTGATTAGTTTTAGTATAATACAGTAGAACCTCGATAAATCCAAAAACGTTACAAACTCGAAAAAATTGTGTCCCATTGTTTTCAATCCCCAAAACCTCGGTTGCTCGAAATCTGAACAATCTAAAGTCAAAATAAAGAGTCCCTATAAGAACATTTTGTATTTAGTTTCCATCTATACCTCGAAAAAAATAAATTGGACCTCTGTATCACGAAAATTTGATTTTACATACATACATAACTTCACGCCAGGTCCCTTGCGGGGTAGGCACGAACAACAGAGCGCCATACAGGCTTATTCTTACACACCTCACTTGCTTCTTTGACATTCATACCTCTTGTTATGCACGCTCGTCTGTTCTTAAGGCTCCTGACATCACCTTCTGCTAGTACACGATCAATTTGATCATGGAAGGTGTGTCGTGGCCTTCCGAGACTACTGCATCCATCCACTTTTGCATTGTATATCTATTTAGTCATGCTTCCATCATACGTTCTTTCCACATGCCCGAACCACCGGAGCATTGATTTTACAGCCTCTGTTAATATAAATATAATAAAATTCTTAACCTCTACAAGTTTAATGATTCCCTACAAAATTATCTTAAAACGAAATCTTCTATAAGTGGAAAACTATAACTCGAATTTTTTGGCGTCTCTCAAGTTTGACTTGTAGAGGTTTTACTGTAATTATTTTTGTCATTAAACATAACGTTGAAAATGTCGTACAATTTCTGATATTTGTTTTTGTAATGTTTTTTATTATTTTTTATTAACAGCTCTACGCACTCGAGTTCTGTACCCTTTTTTACAACTGAATTTCTAGTTTTTATTTTGAATTTAACACGCTTAATATTTATTCTGGTTCGTGTGTGTGTGTGACCTTAATTTAGTGATGTTTGTGTTGAGGTGTATGTATCTTACGAATAACTTATTACATTATTTATTCTATTTTTAATACTAAACTTATACTAATGTAGAGTGTATCTGTTACATGCTGGTGTTGTGAGGAAGTGCGTGTGCAATGTGGGCCTTATGTCTATACTTATATTATTATCCTATCTAGTGCCGTGTGCCTTTGTAAGGTTTAAGACCACACGCTCATCAAATCTATCATATACATTGGCTTTTCTTGCAAGTTAATTTTTTTATTAAATTTGAGTAAATTTGTGTGCTTAGATAACTTGACTAAAGTATTTTTAATCAAACCTAGAAGTGCCTTACTTTTTAGTCAAACGTCGAACGTAAAAATCTGTTTCGGGCTTAGCCTGGTCGATCCTAGATGCGACTAAGGCAGACTCGATCAAACGTTGATTCGTACTACACTTGTTTAGTGTTCAATGATTGTATAAATTAGTCTCTCCTCAGTTAGACAACAAATCGTAAGTCAGAGGTAGAAAAACGTATTTTTTTTGGACTTTGACTAAGACTTTATGGCAGAACTGAGAGGTTTGACTAGTCATACCTAGGAGCGACAGAGCTTCGATGTTCGACTATAACACATATAGGATAGTGTAGTGTATAGCTACTATATAATATATGTTTATCAGGGGCGGAAAGCATGAAAGTAGCATCGAGTGAAGAGTAATTGCAAGTAATAAGGCGAATGGAGCGCTAAACTCTTTTGTGAAAAGCCAAAAAGTGTCTGTGTAATAGCACGCTTCGCTGTCCATCAAGGGATGCTGGTGCCAACAATTATGTACTGCAGTGAAACTTGGGTATGACAGAAGAAGCATGAAAGTAGAATAAATTCATTTGAAATGAGAGCTTCGAGAAATATATGCGAGGTAAGCGTGAAAGATATAACACGGAATAGTGTAATATTAAGGGAGCGTTGTGGACTGAAAGAAGATGTAATAATCTTGTTTGTCAAGATCGTCACAAGTGGAGATCTATAGTCTCTGCTTACCCCCATGGGAAACAGGTGTGATGATATGTATGTATGTAGCTAACCATTAACGACGTTAGTTTTTAACGCTAATGTTAACCCAGATGTAGCAGGGGTACAAGGAAAACATAGACATAACTGATTATAAGTACTCATAAGTATAATACAATAACATTTGGTGCGCATACGATGAATTTTGTAAAGGCGTGGACAAGCGTATTGTTGAAGTTTTACCTTCTTCCTATCAAGGCGTTGTAGTGGGGGAGTTCAAATCACACCATTTGATCGATAAGGAGTTATCAGTTTATTATAATGTCATAAGTATAGTCGCCAGTCGAAGTATATAACAAGCGTATTATAGAAATAGGGTACAGATCAACTGAAATATTTTTTATTACCTCATAAAACGTCGAAGACAGCTAGACTCTGTAGGAGCGTAGCAAGCTATGACGTCAAATTCGTATCAATTATTGTTGACATATTAATTAAAATTGGTCATTGCCCGTGGTCGAAATTCGACCATAATAATTAATGTCAAAGATTATACTTCTACAATTACAGATTTCCCCAAGGCTACTACTACAATGTTAATTTGACTTGGACAATAAACAAAAGAGTATATATGCATGTGTGTGTCAAATACATGGTAGTGTGTGTAATGTTTTTTTTTTTATTGATTGAATGTATTTTCTATGCAAAATTTAAAAAATTCTAGCATTCGTCGCTTCTTCTCTATATAAACTATAACCGTCTTATTAATAAACATGGAGTAAACCTAGATCAACTTTACGCCTAGTATTATCTCAGTAGCAACCACTATCAGTATTAATAAACGTGGAGTGAACAAGGAGTAGACTAATTCGACGATAGTCTCAGAGTAAAAGTTACTCCAAGCTGCTGGGTAGTTTTACGATGGATTAAGCATAGAGTAAGCCCTGATAGCGCTGTCAATTGACAATTTGACAAATAAACTGACATTAACAAAATTAAATAACCTAGGAAAGAAGGTTGTATACCTCCTCATATTAATGTTTTAGCAGCCATAAGAATATGGGTTCGTGAAGAAGTAAGTGAAATAATGATCTTTCAGTATTCATCTATTTCTTAATAAATTCAGCATTATACAAACATTTTACTTCATAGGTTCTTGATGATGCAGGAGATCTTAGTGGAATAAGTCAGTCAACAATATCTGTTATATGCAAACAAGTTGCCTTGGCACTGGTACAAAAGAGAGCTCAAATTAATACAGATGCCACATAGATGAGCATGTTGTTGAAGACTTTGTTGCGCCCTTCTCTTCAAGCGACTTGTTGCGAAGCGGTGTGGTAACATAGATTACTAAAGAAAATACTACAATAGTGTGTCTAAATAAAGTTTTATTTTAAAATTAATATCTTATATATTGTATATATATACTTTTTTATTTTAATTATGCAAAAACCACATATTACACAAATTTTTTTCTTATCCATCCTAAGGTTGTCTTGAATTGCTTTTAGTGATAAGACTGCCCATTGTCTTCTGTACTTAAACTTCTTGAATCGTATCTTAATGTTATACAATAAAGTATATTCTATTCTCTATTATGTTTGTATAGTCTTTAAGGATCCTGCAAAATAGTTGCTGGAATAGAAAACATTATTAATATTATGGATGAAATACCACGGCTCAAAATTACGAAGTAATTCGTCCTCATCCCAATTGATAGAACGGTTACGTTTTTGACTCATGTTTAAGTGGTTTTTGCGTGATTTTAACTTTGCAAATGAAAAAAACTAGGCACTGCAACACAAATTCAAATAAATTTTAGGTAACGTTTGTGTAGGAAATTAGGAATCATTTATCAACTAGACACTATAAATGTCAATTGTTGACATTACTTGTCATTTCCACTCACCAAATAGGTCTTTTTACTTTTAAATGATACGTGTTGCCATAATTTATTCACTAATCTATGGTGTAAGGAAGGTATTGTTACTCTGAGGATACTCCTTGTTTATTAATAACATTCTTACGACGAAGTTAATACTTAGTTACTCAAATAGTAACTAGTCCGGCGTAAAGGCGGATTACTCCTAGGATTAAGACTTTTTTATTAATAAGGCTGTAAGTGTGCGAAATTTCATACAGGAGTATGAATGAAAAATATAAATTGAAATTTTTCGTAAATAGGGGTACAAAGTTTTTGCTTCACATATTAATATAATGATTATTTCTATAATGATATTTCAATAGTATATAGTATGATAGTTATGGTTATTTTAAAACCTGCTCTTTAATATGAACATGTAGAATCCATCGATAATGTAGCAACACGTTTACGAGAAAAATATGCAAAAACTAGAATTCATGCAAACAAGACTTTACGTCTTCTGATGATGATCATCCTCTAATCCAATCCAATCAAGATCATCAACAATCAATAAGTCAAGGATCCATCTACTTCACCAAGGATTCAAGGAGTTTTGCATACACGTGGTTTATTTAACTTAGTAAATATCTAAACTTAGATATTTAAGTAAAAATTGTTTTGCATTAATCATTGAAACACACTATTTAAGTAAAATTTAATACGTATTAAGCTTGTTTATTTATTGAACTATAAACAGCGCGTTTCATTAGTAGCTCACAACGACCAAAATGCTCCGTTAGCCGTTCCACAAGGCGACCGCGGTCGCTGTGGTCGTGGAGAAAACTTCACTAATGATGTCATCATTTTCGTTTACACAACGCTTACAACGACCCATGTCAAGAGGTGGGTCGAACAACAGTTCCACTTGGGTTTAAGATTAAGGCCGGTAAGCAAGTGGAACGGGAAAAATCGCGGTCATGAGCGTGGCCGTTGTGAGCTACTATTGGAACGTAGATTTGGTAAAAAATATTAGTAATAGACTTTAAAAAACTCCTAACGACATTATGTATAGGTGAGCTAGCGAAATTTATTCTTGTGTTTAAATGTATTACGTACTTCAATAATAATAGTTTTGAAACGATCTAATGGGAATCTACATTCTCGCGAGATCATCGCGACAACGTGCACCACATTTTCGTCACTCGCGCCTTTTTGGCATTCTCGTGAGATTGTAGAGCATCCATAAGACTCAAAGATATACAAACCATCTATGTTTAGATTTGGGGAGCGTAACGCGCGTTAGATGTTTCTAAAATGAAAATTTACTGCATTTTCTGTTTTATTTTTAACAATCTGTTTTGTGCCGACGACACGAGCAATGTCGTGAGTTCGGTCCAAAGACTAAATTCAATCGATTATGTCTTACTACTAATATTAAGGAGATATAGACTGATCACCTGTCCTAATTAAGGATGAATCATCAAAAGTGATCCATATTTTTAACCGACTTCGAAAAAAGGAGGAGGTTCTCAATTCGTCGGGTTTTTTTTTTTTTGTTGCTTTTTTTTATGTATGTTCGCCGATTACTCCGTCATTTATGATCCGATTTACGTGATTCTTTTTTTTGTTCGACGCGGAATAGCTTCGAATTGGTCCCCTAAAAATTTTACATAGTTTGGCCCAGTGGTTTTCATTTTATGAACATTTTTCATGGAAATAATTTTCACTCCGTTCCATATGTACACCGATTACTCTGAAATTTATGATTCGATTTACGTGATTCCTTTTTTGTTCGACGCGGAATAGCTGCCATGTGGTTCCCTAAAAATTTGACATAGTTTGGCCCCGTAGTTTTCATTTTACGAACATTTTTTTGTTCCCGGTTCTTGGGACCTATATTTTTTAAGAAGCGCGGCACCATTCGCAGGTTCACCTATACATAGCTAGACACTAAAAAGTAACAAATAAAATTTAAAAACTTCGTTTAAAAAAACCGACTTTAAAAACTAAAAAACTAAAAGGTATAAAATAACTTATTTCTAAAGCTATTATTATAAATATATATTATCTAAAACATCTTGAAGTCGGTGCAAAGTAAAACATAAAAATTACTATATTTTGAAAATTACTAAGCACCGACTTTAAGATGTTTTAGATAACACGGGTCAACATGAAATTTGACTTTGATTGCAAAGCATTAAATTTCGGTAGTTTAGGTCGTAATAAGACGGAAAAAAAATATATGGCATGAAAAACTTTGCTTTTGTGCTTAGAAGACTGATTGAACGAAATTTTTAAAAATCTCGGATTTTAATTTTTGATTGAAAATAAAACTATTGAAATAAAAATGTTTATTATTTTTATTAAGTTTTACTATCAAATTAGCTTACAGAAAAGTGGAAAATAACTTAAAAGTGCACACTTCTACTTTTTCTTTTATTTTCATAGCTACTTTCTCTCAATAAACCCCAAATATAGTCGCCCATCATGTTTTCATTGTATTGGCCTTGATAGCGTTGTTCAAAATTCATGATATCCTGATGGAAACGTTCTCCTTGCTCTTCGGAATAGGCTCCCATATTGTTTTTAAATTTATCCAAATGAGCATGCAGCATATGTACTTTTAATGACATCCTGCAGCCCATGGCCTTAAAATTTGTAAGCATATCCTCAACCAACTTTTCGTAGTTTTCAGCTTTATTATTTCCTAAAAATCCAGAAACTACTGCTTTAAAACTGTTCCAACTTGCTTTTTGAGTACGATTCAGCAACGTTGGAAATTTTTCATCGGCGAAAATCTGTCTTATTTGCGGACCAACAAAAACCCCAGCTTTAACCTTTGCTTCCGATAACTTCGGAAAAAAAAATTTTAAGTATCCAAAAGCAAACTTTATACCGAAAAAAGGTATTTTCTTTTCGTTTTTGTGCATAACTAACTGGAAAATAATAGTATAAACTTTAGGACAAAGAACGAATTTTTTTTTGTAGAGTTGTGTAATATATATTAATAATAATAGCTTTAGAAATAAGTTATTTTATACATTTTAGTTTTTTAGTTTTTGAAGTCGGTTTTTTCAAACGAAGTTTTTAAATTTTTAACCATTCAATTTCACTTCTGTACCTTTCAATCTCACTTCTGTGCCTTTCAATTTTACTTCTGTTCCTTTCAATTTAACTTCTGTTCCTTTCGATTTCACTTCTGTGCTTTCAATTTGATTGATTCAATTTGGTTAATATGTGTAACATCAGCATTTTTCTTTAAACCATTCTCTCTACATACCCAAACCGCAATAACTTTTCTTTTTCATCTCTTGCTATTATACGAGTAAATTATTTATAATAACAGCCCATTAATGTCCTGCTGAGCTCGGGTCTTCCGCTATTGGGGAACGGACAGTATACCCGCCACGCGTATCCAAGGCGGCTTGTCGGGTTTGACACATCGGTTATCTCGATGTTCAGATTTTATCACGATTGTTGCTGTAAGAAAACGGTTCATCTGACGGAACATTTTAATTAGACCTTTTTTTTTAACTGAATGTTCTACAATATTCAGTTTCCTTCCAAAAATGTCTCGAAGTCAATTTCGTTTCGGTCAACGATTTGGGAGTTCTGATACCAAAACCCGCTCAGTAAAAAAATAATCTTAAATTGCGATTATATAGACCTCGTGTATTAATATAAAGCATTCAAATCTCACTTTTTTCATTTCAATTAATAATTTCGATATATTTAAAAAATATAGTCGATTATTTTGGCCCTGTCTATTACGAGTATATTTATTGTATGACTAGGTACTACTGAATAGTACATTGGTGAATAATGAATGATTTTCCATTATACATCATAATAAAAAAACATAATTAATAGAAATAAATTTATATATCTACATAAATTATTTTAATTACAAGTTAAACAATAATTATTCTATATCTAATAAGAACATTCTAAACAATATGCTTTATTTCCTAACTTAAAAATGCAATTAAAAACTAAAAATAAACTAAGTTATAAATAGTAGAAGCGATTATAGATTGTAACAAATTGCTGCCACATGGGAGCGTGCCCAGATGGCTGGTTGCATTGTCACGCAGTTTAGCCCCGCTTATTTGTTAGGCGAAGTATGAGCCAGCCTTCTGGCAGGTCACAGGTGGCATCGAAGAGTTCCTTGCAAATAAATCTCTTTGGCGATGGAATTTATTTATTTCCGTTTTCTTTCACTTTCTTCTTAGGTTTCTCGAACAGTAAAAAATAATCGAAAATCAATTTAAACAATCAAATATTGATCTTAAACAAAAGCAGATGTTCGCTAAACGATGCGAGATCTAGCCAAAGGACTTAAGGATCGTTACTCTATTTCCAACTGCGTCGTTTGAGCGTTGATTATTTGTTGTTGCACACCAGATTATTGCAGCAACCTTGAACTGTATTCGTCATATTTTAGATTCCTCGGTATAGTGTATAGTAGAGGTGCTATGAATATTCGGCTGCTACTCGGTATTCGTTCAAATACCGAATGACAGCCGAATATTCGTGGCTTGCACGTGTTAGAATCTTATTTGTTATTGTAAAGTAACCATATGACAGAGGTAGTCAATAACCGGATAGAGTATTCATTATGTAGTAATCGGAAGTCGTATAACCGGATGTCAACGTAGCAGCATTTATTGTCATGTCAACGGATATCGAAAATGGAGTAACCGGCAGTTGGAAGTTATACGGATGGCGGAGGTTGGTGTTATGACGGAAGTGAAGTGGCGCCAAAGTATTACAGGATGGTGTCACTGCAGACGCACTACGAGGATCTTATAAATACTCGGTGTTCGGGCAGAGGGGGCTAGTCTTCATACGCTAGTCGAGTGCGCCGCATGGGCGCCTCAGCGTTTCGAGCTTGAGACACGGGTAGGCGCGGTCAGATCCCTTTGCGACTTGGTGCGTGCCATGTTGCAAAGCGACGACAATTGGGGGGCGGCGGTTACTTTTTGTGAGGCAGTTATGTCTCTAAAAGAGGCCGCCGAACGACACAGGCAGGAAAGTCCTAGTGCGCGTGCGGTTGCGTCTTTACGAGGCCGCCGGCCTTCAGCCGGCGCCCGAAGACGCAGGTACGCGCATGACTTCCCTCCCTGAAGTAGGTTCCGTTGCGGGGGCCTTTGCTTTATGCAAGGAAAGCAAAGGATCACGACCCCCGTATGACGAAGTGAATGTGTTCGCCGAGGGCACATTCATGCACTTTGGTTGCGCTGGATCGGCTGGGTGTAACTCTGTTCTAAATCTCAACCTTTCCTTCCCAACGGAAGCGCAGGGGACGTAACGGGAGGACGGGGTTTTTAGTGGGTATTAGGTCAGTGGCCGTGCAGTTTCGCTTGAGTCTCCACACTACCTGAGTCGATCGCGGGTGGATCACTGCTAAAAGCATACTATTGCATGCAGCGATGCCGCCCCCGACCGACGTGCGCCCGTCCTTGCAACGGCCCAGGTGTGCGTAAATCGGTAAGCATTTTCCCTCGCCTCAAAAAAAAGGGGCTAGTCTACAACCAACAATCTACCACGACAGTCTACAACCGACAGTCTTCAACCGATGACATTCTATGTTCAGCGGTCTAACAGAGCGAAATGTGGGACAAGAGGCGCATAGTATATTGTGGTCGATAATTACTGTTCGATAATCGCAGTGTTCTTTAAGGCCAAATTGCTGCTCGACACCTGCCTGACAAGTGTGGAGACAACTCTTGGAGTTGTCCTGATACTTCTGTGTATTATTGTGCTATATTTAATATTGTAATTGTAATAGTTCTAGTGTAATAAACTTTGATTATAATATTTCAGATTATTATTATTTTGCTATTACACGCGTCAACGTCATTGCTATTGAACCTGATTTCAGCTGCAATGCAAAGGCTCCGGGTTCGACTCCTGGTATGGTAAATTTCGGAAAAGAATTTTATTCGTTATTTACCGTGGTCTGTGGTGTCTGGGATCGGTCCCAGAGTAGTCCATTGTATATTAAAATAATAATTTTAATATACAATATATTTATGTTAGGTACATTTCTTGAGACTCAAGCGGAACTTGCTTAATTTGGGGATATACAATATGCGTGTTTGCGTGCTGATTATTTATTTATTATTATTCGAGCACCTAGAACAGAAAAATACGACAAAATAAATATTTTATGCTAAGGAGCCAATATTTACAATAAATTACTAAATGGAGTAAAGGAGTGTAAAAATGTTAATTCCTATAAAAGGAAATTGATTTTTTTTATTTTAAAAACTTAATATACAAAATAATTCATACTTACAGAAGACTACTCAGAAAATATAATTATTATGTTTCACCTATTTATTATTACTAGAGGTCGCCATGGTCGAAATTCGACCATAATAATTTGTTCTCAAAGTTGCTGTGCATGAGCTAAAGAAGGTTTCTGAGTTGGTTCACAATTGGACCCGGTAGGTGGCGTTGCTGTCGGCATATCGATTGAAGCTTTTCCGGGCAGGACGCCGTCTGCCGGGACAGCTAGTACTT
Organism: Dendrolimus pini; assembly: GCA_949752895.1. NCBI lineage: Eukaryota > Metazoa > Arthropoda > Insecta > Lepidoptera > Lasiocampidae > Dendrolimus > Dendrolimus pini. The sequence continues at coordinate 1,272,043 of OX457138.1, read as the reverse complement.
CTATAATAACAGATGTCGCCAAGGCTACACTGTTAATTGGACTCGAACAATAAACAAAGGAGTATATATGCGTGTGTGTCAAATACATAGTAGTGTGTGTAATGTTTTTATTTATTTGTTTAATGTATATTTATGTATAATAAAAAAAATAGCATTCGTCGCTTCTTCTCTATATAAACTATAAGTGTGCGAAATTTCATATTCCTCCGTCCGCGGATTTTCGTAAAAAGGGGTTCAAAGTCTTTGCTTCACGTATTATATAGATTATTTTTAAACTATATCTACTCCCTGTTAGATTATAGGACTTAAGTTAATAATATAAACTTTTTTATCTCATAAAAGTGAACTGTAATTTTTAACCGACTTCAAAAAAAGGAGGAGGTTCTCAATTCGTAGTTTGGCCCAGTAGTTTACATTTAAGAACATTTTTATGTTTCCGTTTCTTGGGACCTATATTTTTTAAGAAGCGCGGCACCTTTCGGAAATCTCCCCATACATAGCTAGGCACTAAAAAGTAACAAATAAAACAAAAAACTTCGTTTAAAAAAACCGATTTCAAAAACTAAAAAACTAAAAAGTATAAAATAACTTATTTCTAAAGCTATGTATTATTGGAACGAAGTTCCTTATTATTAATATAAATTATCTAAAACATCTCGAAGTCGGTGCAAAGTAGAACATAAAAATGACTATATTTTGAAAATTACTAAGCACCGGCTTTAAGATGTTTTAGATAATTTATATTAATAATAATACATAGCTTTAGAAATAAGTTATTTTATACTTTTTAGTTTTTTAATTTTTGAAGCCGGTTTTTTTAAACGAAGTTTTTTTATGAGAATAAAGTTCTTCAAACTCAACCCAATTGGCTTCCGAAAACAGCAATTCAAAAATAAAATTGCTGCCGCGTTTTCCGCCACATTTTCCTCATTAAAACAATGTAGAGCATTCAAATAAAACACGCACATAAAAATCTAAACTCGCAACATAACTATTACAAATATCTAAAAGATAAATAGGTTTTTTGTTATTACAACGCGACGGTCGGTGTGAATTCAGAAATCTAGGTTGACAGCCGCAACAAGTAGCCATTATTTTACAAAAGTGTAAAATTCAAATGTAAATTATAAACTTGTGTTACAGAGTGAAGACGAATATAAAATACTAGGAAAATTTCGTCTGTAATACATAATAGCCCACTCGATGAATAGACCTCTGTAAAGGCCTGAACCTGTTGAGACTCCGGTTTTGTTTTCGTGGACTGTACTTATTGATGAATAGAAGAATGTTGTAAGTGGTCGTATATTCGTAACCTCAAAACGTTATAATGGGATGGGATTCATTGAGAATAGTATATACTTTATTGTACAATAAAATTAATGAAATAATACACTAAAATAGCTTAGAAGTAGTTAGAAATGGCGGTCTTATCCCTGATAGCGATCTCTTCCGGACAACCTTCGGATGGAGAGAGGAATATGGCACAAAAGCTAGGGCAACCTTTGCTGCACAATAATTTAAAAATGTACATACATCCATACATATACGTACATATCTATATTATTTTATTATTCGGCCTGTTGTCAGAGGTGACAAAACAACCCACAGCCAGGTGGTAGGTTATTTGCTCGACTGGATAGAGATCACCCTTGGTGTAGAATATGCCGTCATAACAATCTCTTGTTGTGTTCCGGTATTAGTGACCAGTTTCCAGTCTCCTTTAAGGGGACAGCAGCGCATTTGTAGCACCTTTAGCGTTGCAAATGTCCATAGACGATGGTAACCGCTTACCATCAAGTGGCCGTCAGTCTGTCTGCTGAACTCATACAATAAAAAGAAATCATTATATTTATACGTGAAGCAAAAACTTTGTACCTCTTTTTACGAAAAATTGCGTAGTCGGAGGAGTATGAAATTTCGCACACTTATAGTTTATATAGAGAAGGAATGAAGAATACTAATATTTCTTTTTAAATTATGCATAAATAAATATATTAAATCAATAAAAAAACATTACACACACTATCACCTAAACAATCTCTTGTTGTGTTCCGGTATTAGTGACCAGTTTCCAGTCTCCTTTAAGGGGACAGCAGCGCATTTGTAGCACCTTTAGCGTTGCAAATGTCCATAGACGATGGTAACCGCTTACCATCAAGTGGCCGTCAGTCTGTCTGCTGAACTCATACAATAAAAAGAAATCATTATATTTATACGTGAAGCAAAAACTTTGTACCTCTTTTTACGAAAAATTGCGTAGTCGGAGGAGTATGAAATTTCGCACACTTATAGTTTATATAGAGAAGGAATGAAGAATACTAATATTTCTTTTTAAATTATGCATAAATAAATATATTAAATCAATAAAAAAACATTACACACACTATCACCTATTTGACACACACACACGCATATTTATATGTATAACAAATGATATATATAATTTGTTTGAATGAATGAAAACACTTTATTGTTCACCAAAATTGAAACTACTTTCTTAAAAACTAGATACAATAAATGTTGAACAAAGGGCGGCCTTATCGCTTAGAGCGATCTCTTTCAGGCCACCCCTTAAACTTAGGAAAATAATAAAACATGACAGTGGCGGTGTAGACAATACATAATATGAAATATTCAAAATATATAAAATAAATAAATAAAAATGTTAATTATATACTATAAAAACACAGTAAATATCATAATACATACAGAAAAGCAGCACTATTACACCTGAGAGGACCAAAAATAATTAAAAACCATGATTTTAAAAGAGGATACTGACTTAGCTTCTCTGATGTTGAGTGGCAGTGAGTTCCATAAACGGACAGCCTGTGCTGTGAAAGAGTTGTCAACGAAGGAAGAAGTGTGCACGGGTGTCATTAAGGAGAGATTATTACTAGAGCGCAAATAACGGGATGTTTATTGTTTAAGTCAAATTAATAGTGTAGCCTTGGCGAAATCTGTGATTATAGAAGTATAGTCTTTGACAACAGAGCCTTAATAATGTACAAAGTTATAATTTAAATTAATTTTGGTCGAATTTCGACCACTGGGCGACCACTAGAATTTATAAAAGTACCAGAAGACAACAAACAATAAAATGTAATCGTAGACGCGTCTAATTATGAACTTATTTAAGGAAAACTAAAGTGTTTTAAACATAACAATGACTCAATCACTTATTCCAGCAATATTAATTATTCAGAGGAACCTTTTCATGTAAGACTACTAATGTGGTACTAGGCGCCAGTTCGGATTCAAAACACATGTGCGCGTTTGTTTGTCTGCTCGATCTTTATCTATTCAAATGTCCCGTCAGATGACTAACTGGTGTGGTACAGTTTGACACAACTTGTAGTTCCGATCGGTAGTTTGCTTTTGCGCAAAAAAGTACAGACCGGTTTCCGACGTGTAAATAATGTATTGTTAGAGGGGGATACACAACAAAACACATAGAACTCAAGAAATGTTTAACTTGTAGGAACGCTTACAAGCCAATACATTGCACTGTGCAATCATTGAGGTCACAAACGTTTCCCGAAACATACAAAGAATATATAGAAATTTATCAACTATAATACATGGGCCCAGGACTGCGAGGTAGTCATGGGAAAAATCACTCACCAAGAAGAAAAAGAGTGATATATCTTTTTGATACAAAGATATATATCACTCTTTTATATCTTTAACTCTTTATCTTTACAGTGAATAGTGACAGTGTCAATTGCAGACAAGATGAGTTATTATCTGTGAGTGATATACTAGCAGAGCCGACACGCGTACCTGTGGCAACGCAAAATATCTGACATTTAAATAACATACACGACATTTAGATGGCCTTTGACTTTTAGTAAATATTACAAAATTACACCATAAAACTATAGTGTTACGATTTATTTTGGATTGCTAATATATTCGGTTTCCTCGTTCACTTACTACGCATGCGCAGTGCGCGGGCTAATCATTCCTTCTCATCGCGTGGAACAGGAATGAACTAAAGAGTTAAAGATATAAAGACACATTTTGAACGCAAGTGATATACAGATCTAATCACTCTTCGCGTGGGATATATATCTTTTGAGTTAATCACTCAGGAGTTACACACCTCTACTGCGAGGAACATTAGCCTCGCTGGAACATCTTCCTTTAAGACGGAGGAGTATTCCATCTCGCTCCTGCAACCTAGTCGGGCGTTCCTACAAACTCAACTTCCGAACGAAGAATGCAGATCTAATGTGCAATTAATTATAGGTTATAATTTACGCACAATAATTAGCTAGCCTGGAGAGCTACTATGACATGTGCATCTGTCCAAAGTCGTACTTTCTTCTTCTACTTCTATCCGATTAGTAAACTCAACTACCCGCAAATATTGCAATAGTAAAATAATGAGCAGCACTACTTAGAACAAATGTCATTGACACTATATTAAATTTTATTCGCAAGCAGAAATTGCAGAATGTTGCTTGCTATGCATTCTTAGCGCTTAGTTATCTACTTTACTATTAGTAGATTATCAAAGTTTCCCGTACTAATAAAATCAGTCTACTGTGCAGGTAAGTCTACTGTGTAAGTACATCAGGTATCGGGACGAATTATTAGTTGTGTAAAAATGTATATTACTTGCTTTTAGCATTTTTTAATCACTTTCAAAAAAACGCTTTTACATTTACACCAGCTGTGGCAGCGATACTTTGTACGCATTTCCATGTTTCCAGCGCCTACTTTTTGCCTATATTCAATTATCCAACGGAAACAACGTTATTGGTTAGAATAAAGAGTATCCAAAGTATTGACCCAGAATATATATAAAGTAGTTATGTGTCAAGTTTCATTTAAATACGTTCAGTAGTTTTCATGTGATACTCTAACAAATAGATACACAAAAATGCTAAAGCTCTCTAATTTTTTAATTTCGCTACAAACTTGACTCCTTTTCAGGTTTATTATTTTAAACATTAATCTTAATACCGTCTCGTTGCCCGCTCAACGACTTCATATCTTAATATTAAAATGATACATCCAATGTTTATATTACTAGTCAGTGAGTCAGATATAGATACAGAGATATTTTTACGCTTGTTACTTTAGTCATCGGCGCAGTGAGTAGGGCACTTATAAAGGGGTGTGTTACATTTGGAATGTAAACGGTCTATTATTAAAAATAACCACAATATCATAGTATATTAATTCCCGCGGCTTCGCTCGCGATAAAAAGCTAATATATATAGGTATAAATATATATGCTGTTAATTATCTAACTGATAGTGAAAACCGCTTAAAATCAAGTTAGCAGATATACAGACAAACAGACGCGGAAGCGACTTTGTTTTATGTGTAAAGAAGATGTTAATAACATTTGCTCTAAGTAATACCACCTATTATTGTACTATTGTAATATTTGCGGGTAACTATGATTACTACTTGGCTTATTTCGTTATCGCTCGAATATAAAACTCAGCGGCCATAGCGACGAAAGATCATTCTCAATTCAGCTTTGGTTGGATGCACAGATCAGATGTATTAGTGTCACTCTAAAGTAGCAAATTATTTAACAGAATCATCATAACTTATAATTAATTGCATTTTAGATCGGTATCCGTTGTTCGGAAGTCAAATAAAACAATTCTCAAAGCTTTTCGTATTTTATTATATAAATCCCGTACTAACACTAATATCTTCTCATTCGTCAATTAGCTGACGCTAAATGTAGGTGTTTTGTGTGGAGGTTAGAGGTTTTGTATCAAGTCGGAAAACATTCGCTGGGGTTCCCTCCATAAAGTTTAAAATAAACTCGCTAATAGTGTCAGCCCTGCATTGAACCGCAGAGAGGCAACATTACGAAGATACATTGACAGGTGCGAGCGTGTTTGGCAACATTACCACACCGCATCGGCCGCATGACTAAGTTGCCACAATAACTTTTCTTTTTTGACACCTATCGCGTGAAATAGTGTCTATGATTGTTTCAAAGATGAAATTAGTGTCGTGTGTAGTGAACGGTTTTGATTTTATTCACCTTTAAACGTGTTAGAGGTTTTGGAAGGGCGTCAACTATTTAGAAACGGTTATTTATGTGAGGACGATAGGTGCAACTGCGTGTTGTTTTGTTCCGAAATCCGTTTTCTATTGTGGCAACACTTTCATTGCTTCTGGAAAGGGCTGCCAATCAAATTGCTATTATTAAAATATACCAATCGCTATGATATTGTTTATTTACTCTTTTCGACTCGTCATAACCTGCAAATTTTACTCATCATTTCCATTATACGAGCGTTGACTGTTTACATTGATTATATAATCGATATCAATAGACCAACATCTGTCCGTCCTAGGGTGCAGTTGAAAACTAGCGTCAGGCACCTGTTGCCTGGCACATGCTGAACTGCACCTATATGAAGACCAGATATTAATTATTAGCGGTCCCGCCAGACATTGTCCTGTCCGGAAAACATAATAATCTAAGCCCAATTTCAGAGCCACCTACCGGGTCTAATTGTGAACCTAAACCACACCCCGGGATCCATTCACACAAACATAAAATTTCATCAAAATCCTAGAACCCTATTCCTGAGCCAAGTATTTTAATAAGATTGACATTTTTAAATTCGTAATATCTTTTGAATGGAATGTCCGAATAATTCAAAAAGTAATCTACAGGTATTACAACTGGCTTGAATATGAAATCGGTCCAGTAGTTTTTGAGTATTATTCATAACGAACGTACAAAAATATTATTTTCGCATTAGTATTAGCTATATTAGATAATACTAATCGAAAATGAGTTTTATGAGTCAACTATACTAGTGTAGATGGTAGTGTAGAGATTTTAAAATACAACGATGAATGTAAACTTGACCGCAAACAATTCACCTGTGGTAAAGACTTATCTACTACAAACAAATTTTACGACTTGTTTGGTTAACTCACAGAAAATCGAGCTGAAACCCAATAGCGGTCACATGTGCAGGTTACTATGTTACACTAAGACCACTGCGGTGAAATTAAATCCGTAAGAATAATACTATAAGAGATACAATAAGTACATAATTATATTTGGATATAAAGTATGATAGTTTTCCCTATCAAAGACATATACCTACTATAATATTTTAACCCAGGTGTATTGGCTGAGATCAAATTGAACATTGCAGCGAATTTAGTGATGAGACGTATTCAGCTACCAATGTTCGTAGTAGCATACGACAGGACCAACTTGCTTAATAAGGCGCCGATGACACAGGCCTTGCGGATATTGAACAAGATATGTCAACAAATTGTCATTTTTATCTGTACTGTGACTGAATTCAAAAGAACTGCATACTATATTATATGTTATGACGATTGAATATGTATATATAATTAATTATGTGTACCACGCTATCGTATTGGTGACAACTTAATGATAAGCAATATTTATAAGTTTTTTTTTTAAAACTTGATTACTTAACAGCTCTTGAACATTTTCTGGGATATTGTTGAAGAGCATTATACATTGCCCCAAGAAAGTCGTAAATTATGTCGAACCTACACGTGGGGGCATTATATTTATTTATGTTCCTGGTATTTTTAAAATTCACATAACCTAATCTGGGAAAATCCGAAATACTTTTTTAATACGTCGCACGCTTAATTCAATACCGTCACTACCCCAAAAACTTCCAACTCGACTTTTTAAATACCATCTATCAAAAAAACATGGAAATACGTGTAATAGCACTAATCCTGGTTTAAAAGTGACAGAAATTTAAGAAAGAAATAACGGTTTATTTGGTCTTCACATAGCGATGAATTATACGATTTAGGTATATACCAAAAAAAATATCTCGCAATGGTACCAAATAGGTGCAGTTCAGCATGTGCCAGGCAACAGCTGCCTGATGCTGATTTTCAACTGCACCCTAGGACGGACGGATGTTGCACTGTTATCTTTATATCATATTTTCTCGCCTCTTACGACAGGCAGCCCGGCCGCAGGAAATTGTATTCTTTCTCCGTTCGTGCACGGATGATAGGACTTTAAGAACTTACGAGCTATCAAAATACCTAATCGATTATTAAAGATTACCCAGTTTTCGCCCAAATGATAAATAACCTCGTAGCGTAATATGCAATGCCCTGCAGTGTATCGGAGTCGGTGCGTGTCGACGCTAACCCCCGCGATACTGGAAATAGTCCACGCGTGGGAGGCATTGTAATACCCCGGCCTCGCGCACTCCAGAATTAATTCCCACCTACAGTAGTGATGGGTTATTACGATATTTGACCGAAACCAGGTGTTACAGTTTACGTGTAACATTTACTAATACTGGGTACTGCATCTCTTATGGGTAAAATCAGAAATGAGAATACTGAAGTGGCAATGGGCCGGCCATGTTTGTCGCAGGACCGATGACCGGTTTAGTAGATGAGTCCAGGGGCTGAATGCCGATTTTTTTAAAATATATTTACAAGAATAGATAATGTGAGAAATGAGTACATCAGGGCATCTTTGAAAGTTGCACCCGTGATTGAAAAATTGAGAGGGATGGATGGATGAAAGTCACATCACAAAAAGAATGTTAAACTACAAGATGGATGGATTGTGTGAAGGATGATATATGATGACATGTGGTGTGACAGAAGATGTATGTCAGAATAGAGGAGTGTGGAAGGAAAAGATATATTATGCCGATCCCAATTATTGGGATATGGTGAAAGAAAAGAGAGAATTTTTATTCATTCGGTTTACCAACAATTACTTGCACTATATATATACATAGCTTTATAAATAAAAAATGACAAATGCAGTAATTACTTATATACACACTACATGCAATTTGATATTTTGTAGTTTGAAAAAATATAATATAAATAATTTAAAGAATCAAAAATAATAATAAGGTTTAAGTAGCTATTAAGTTTCATACAAATAATATAGAGAAATTTAAAAAAAGAGAAGTTAATTAGTAAAGTAAGATGCGAAATAATTTGACGAAATTTGTAATATGAATTTGCATGTGCATCAGTGATGTCACTATAAAGACTTGTTAGTTTACGTAGAATGATGTTTCAATATCTTCGCGTTAGTACAATGGCATAGCGTTAGTGTCGAGAATTCGTATTCTACTAAATCTACAATATCTTCTAGATGTCGTCGCGGCAGAATATTAGTAGAAATAAATTAGTATATATAAATTACAAATAGTGTTAGTCGAAAGTATTTCCGGGACCCGGGAGTGGTTTTGAGTTGCTAGCACACGTATATTTTTTACAAAATTAAAGTTTAAAACAACGAAAATTATTAATAAAAAAATGAAAAATAAACATTTCCTAATTTTTCCAACGAAATTCTATTCTAAAGCCTTTCAAGAATTGCTCCAAGAAAGGAAAAAAATCTTAAATTTATAGTTTAACAATTATCACACTTGCAATGTTCATGTTCAAGCAAAAAAAATATATTAATTAACTATTGAATAACTAAATGAAAAATTGTTATAAATAAAATTTTCAAGCAGATTTTTCAATTAGTGCCTGAATTTTTTCAATTTTTTATTTTCATATTTAGTATGTTTAAATAATATTTATTCATTAAAGGGCCGATGTGGGTGTGGCTTGCGTAAGCCAGAGTACCCGTTTTCGACCGTATTTTCATCCCTCTGGGAAAATTATAAATATTGATCTTACAGTTTCGGAAGACAAGACTTTTTTTAGGAAATTTCCTCCTCTTTTCGAATCTTGATTTCAAATTTGAAAAATCTTTATTACTTTTTGAGATATTTGCAAAAAACTAACCCCCCTTTTTTTAGTTAATTGTTAATAACTTTTACAATTTTTGCAAGCGTAACTTCATTTTTTCAAAAATCATCTAGATGCCATTCCGAATCGAATAACATCTCATTTATAATTTACGGAGACTGCTGAAAAAAGTTGGTCCAAAAGGCACTTGTTTACCAGTCTATGAGGACTTATTTTGTTTCTATTTCTATTAACTTAGTTTTTGTCCTAAACAACATATTTTTATTTCTTTCAAATTAGCTTATCCGTGCAGGAACGGAGAAAGAATACAATTTCCTGCGGCCGGGGGGCCTGTTGTAAGAGGCGACAAAACAACTCACAGCCAGGTGGTAGGGCATTTGCCCGACTGGATGGCGACCAACCCTGCTCTAAAGTATGTCGCCATAACAACCTTGTATTCCGGCATTAGTGACCAGGTTCCAGTCTATCTTAAGAGAGCAGCGGCGCATTTGTAGCACCTTTGGTGTTGCAAATGTCCATAGGCGATGGTAACCGCTTTCCATCAAGTGGGCCGTCTGCCTGTCTGCTGTACTCCTGCAATAAAAAAAAGCTTGTTCCATTCACCTTGGATGAACTCACAGGCGAATCCTTGTATTACTATAATACATTAAAATTATCTCAAAATCAGTACAACACTAACTATGACACGTTTTTTATTTATAAAACAGCGATCTTTCTATTATTGCGTATTACAAGAAAATGTTCAAGATAATGTATTAGACGGCATTTTTAATTCCAAATGAAAACAACACCGACATTCTTTGGAAAGTTCTCGAATTTTGATTTCATAACAACTATAATTAGAGAACACCTAAGTGTTATTTTTTTTTTGAGTGAACAATCTAAATTGTTCACTCAAAAAAATAATAAAAATTCACATTAAAAGTGCTGGGAGAAAGATGGGCAACAAAATATTTTTTTAAATACTGCTTGGAAAGTACCTACCCCAATGTTCTAAAACATTGTGTTTAAAACACAGGGCAGACTGTACATTATTACTGTCGTACAAATGTATGCGGAAAGAAAGTGTATGGAAATCTAGACGTAATTGTGTGCTGAGCGGATAGAAAAAATATCTGTATGAAAATCAAACACGTTAAACACACTGTTTTTACTTTACTTCTTGTAATATCACTCGGTAACCTATTAATCTATATATTATATACGTGAAGCAAAAACACAGCAAAAAAATTGCACCACTTTTTACGAAAATTGCGCGGACGGAGTATGAAATTTCGCACACTTATAGTTTAATAGAGAAAGAGTGCAGAATGCTAATATTTCTCAAAAATTATGCATAATAAATACATAAATAACTAAAATAAAAAAACATTACACACACTACTATGTATTTGACACACACACACATATACACTTTTTTTGTTTATTTTTAACGGACTTCGAAAAAAGGAGGAGGTTCTCAATTCGTCGGGATCTTTTTTTTTGTTGCTTTTTTTTATGTATGTTCGCCGATTACTCCGTGATTTATGATCCGATTTAAGTGATTCTTTTTTTGTTCGACGCAGAATAGCTTCCAATTGGTCCTCTAAACATTTTACATAGTTTGGCTCAGTAGTTTTCATTTTATGAACATTTTTCATGGAAATAATTTTCACTCCGTTCCATATGTACACCGATTACTCTGAGATTTATGATTCGATTTACGTGATTCTTTTTTTGTTCGACGCGGAATAGCTGCCATGTGCTCCCCTAAAAATTTGACATAGTTTGGCCCAGTAGTTTTCATTTTACGAACATTTTCTTGTTCCCGGTTCTTGCGACCTATATTTTTTAAGAAGCGCGGCACCATTCGTTGGTCCACCCATACATAGCTAGACACTAAACAGTAACAAATAAAATTTAAAAACTTCGTTTAAAAAAACCGACTTCAAAAACTAAAAAACTAAAATGTATAAAATAACTTATTTCTCAAGCTATTATTATTAATATATATTATCTAAAACATCTTGAAGTCGGTGCAAAGTAAAACATAAAAAATAGCTTGAGAAATAAGTTATTTTATACATTTTAGTTTTTTAGTTTTTGAAGTCGGCTTTTTTAAACGAAGTTTTTAAACCTTAATAATGTTCAAACATATAATTACGCCACACAGGCTCTAAGGAGACCTAGCACGGGAAACAGAGTTTCCTTTGATACGCCATTTGTACTGTTCTCTGTATTTAAGTCATGTTTTATGTACCATGTACTACTTACATGCTAATAAATTTCATTTCATTCATTTCACTTAAATTTAAATTGATTATTATGGTCGAATATCGACTACGGGCGACACCTAGTATTTATTAAGTTGAAAAGTTTTTTCCTCATAGACGTAATTAATTGTATCATTCGGATAAAAATGGAAGTTTCAATTCTCATGCATTAAGACAAACTATACCGTCTTGGGAATATATCAATTTCGGTTAGGTGCATAGCAGAAGTTGGATGGGAGAGCCAAGGGACTGACAGGCATCTTTTCGATGCTCGACTCTATTGCCTTGAGCATCCTCGCAAACTAGCAAGTCTGTCGGTTTTCTATCAGATATACTTTGGAGACTGTGCTTTGGAAATACGCGACTTAGTTCCCATATCCTCTTTCTATCGTCGGACAACCAAACAGACGGACACGACGGCGCAAGCGCCATCATTACATGCTGGACATACCATTGGTTGGGACTAAATATTTTGCCTCCGTCTTTCTTTGGGCACCGCCGTCAAGTAGAACAATTTGCTGCAATCACAAGTCACAAGTGAATAGGTTGCAATCACAAGTCACAAGTGAATAGGTATGTACCAGGTGAACATAACATGCTCGATCCTAGATCGCATCTTCACCTAACATTAGGCCAGATAGCTATCAAACGCGAATCTATAGGTAGCATTATAAAAGAAAATCTCCCCTTCGTGAACAATGTATGAAGTTTATCCACAACTCTCCATCTTGGGGGACAAACGTGTAGCGATGCTTATTGGACTTGCGGCGTCTGCTGGATACTCATAAATTTTGCTTTAACCATTGTAGCTAGATCTTAGTCAATTTTAATATTCAACCTATATTTCCTTTATTTATGATTTTTCTCTAATCCATCTTAAGTTTGTCTGGAAGGAATTGCTTTTGGCTATAAGACCGCCTATTGTCTTCTCTACTTAAACTTCTTGAATTGTATCTTAATGTTATACAATAAAGAATATTCTTTATTGTATAACATTCTATTCTATTCCTTTAGCAGTTATCACGACAAAATATATATTTAAATCAGTCAGTCATCAAACCGAATCGTTTAAATAAAAAATTCCATATCTCGATATAATAATTCAAAATCAACCGATAACAAGCATTTGTTGATATCGTTTATCAACACAATATTGATTAAAAGAACGTCCTCTTATTATTTGGTGTTATCAATTCAATATTTATTGGTTTTTACTGTTATTTGATTTCGTTTATACCGTTCAACATTGTAATGTAGAGACATTTCTGGTAAAAAAGTGTAACACCTACATTAAGTATCCTATGTGGCCAAAAAGTACAAAATCCTCCGAGCCTCTGAATTTCCGATGTTTCTAATGCCAATGTCAGATCTTATTCTTGCCTATACCAGATAGTCAAGATAATTTTTCTATTTAATTAAAGCGATGAGGTAAAATTTACTGCGTACTAGAAAAGACGCCTTCTCTAGTACGTCGTACATTTAACCTCATTGCTTTCAATAGATAGCAAGTAGCTTATTTGAAAACTCGTTATGATCAATGGACAAGAACTAACTTAGTGCAACAGCCTTGCAGAGATTTGGGTAAGAAAGTACCATATATACCAAATATTAATTATTTTGGCAGGGTTTCCCCTTTATTGTTCAGCCTTTGGTGTGACTATTCACACCGCGCAGTAAGCAATGAACACCGTCTACACGCCACACCGCCTTTTATACTAAAATGCTATCCTACAAAACAATAATATTGCATCATTGCTAAAAATAGGAATTACACCATAGTGTTGCCAGGTTCATAAAAACAATTATAATAATTAGTTACTGATGCACTAAATTATCTAGACGATAATTTAGTGAGCTTATAAAATTAACTAGCCGGTAGACATAGTAATTGCATTATAAATCGAAGTATCTGATAAATCGACTAAAATATTATTATCTATGACGATTGTCTATGTGATATTAATATACTTTATGTTTCTCACGACTGCTGTGACGGACATCGCGTAACATTAGTCTTTACGTGTTTGACTGAAAAGTTACTATTAAAAAAATGCCTTCATATGTACTAAAGTACTGTTTAAACAACTCAAAAAACTCAAAAGTCAAAGGATAACTTTTTCCTGTAAGTTTGTTCAATTCTCGATAGAACATTTTATCTTATAATTCAATTTCATCCATTTTAACTTCGTCTCGACACGTCATCGCTGCGGCTATGTTCAGGCGAATAAATCTGTACTTTAAGCGATCTAGTGCTGCATGTTTCAATATTTTAAATGGACAGCGTAACTAGGTTTTAGCGCTGCAGCAGATACATGAGTCAGTCCACGGCACACTCGCCCCGCGAAGGCTTCCGCTGTTATCAGGTTGGAACTTTTTTGGTTTGATTTGCTTCTATAGTATGTAGTACATATAACTCAAGGACTTAAAGGATACACATTACAATAAATTCTAATATTACTGATATAAACAAAAGGCTTTAAATTACCACTTTTTTAAATATAATGACTAGGTTCGCGTTTGACTGATATTGCACCTGACGTCAGCTGGAAATGCAGTCTAAGGTGGAGCACGCTTGCCTAGAAGATACCTGTTCACGCGAGACTTGAAGATACCTAGATTGTATTCTTCAGGAAAAACAGACGACGGTAAAGAGTTCCATTCTTCAGCGGTGCGTATGATAGAAGTAGAAGCATAGCGTTTCATTCGCTTTGTTAGTATATCCACCATATATCGGTGGGGTGAGCGCGTACGTCTGTCTGTCCGGTGGTAAAATGGCGAGGGAGGAACCAATTCATGTAATTCCATGGCACATTCCCGCGTATATCCTATAGAATACCGTCAAACTAGCGAGTTTACGTCGATGAGTTAGGCTCTGAAGCCTCTCGTCGAATAATCAGTTATTGCCTATCAGTTTCCTAGCTCTTTTATGTATTGACTCCAGTGTCTCGAGCTGGAATTCCATGCATGGCCGTACTTGTGCTTCATCTCTCAATTGGGGCATTGCTTTATACTGCACCGATGCAATATGTCTGCCCGGCCGCGTGGACCGAATTTGCTAGAATCAGTTTGTACTTTAAATCCGAGACACCTGGCTACTGATCACAATACAACAACAGGCCGTAAAAGATCACAATACACAATGGGCTGTTTTTTTATCACAATTTTTAAACACAAAGTAAACAAAAGTAGTCCAAATGCCGAAAGGTAATAAAATGAGTTTCTACAGGTATGCAGGTGTGAATTTGTCTTTGTCGGCATCTAGGTCGTAACAATATTAAAAAGGTAATCCAGAAATCGAAAGAGAATATAATGATTTGTGGTGTGATAGATCATAGGAGACAAAAGATAAAACTGTGTAAGAAGCAAAAATACATATTGTGATAGTCACAAATTCTTTGGAAAAGGCAATAGAATCTTACAACAGCACAGAATCTCTTCTCGCCAGTACTACAGACCAAACATAAAGGCGTTTCAAGTCACAAGGTCAAGGCGTTATCGCGGTTAATTGTCTACTGTTTTTAGCACTAGGGATGCTAAATACGTCGACTTTCGTTCGCCCGTCGTCGCTTCTGTTTTTATGCTAAACCGGTATGTGACCGTGGCCTTAATTTATTCGTCGCAGGGCAAGGGAGACATGACTTTCACGAACGGGATTTGAAGGTCTAACTTTTAGATCAGATGGTTTGTTTGTTGCTCATTTATCTTGTGTTTGTATTACTATTGACAGCTAATTTGAGATATAGAAGTTTTTACGTTTCTAGCAGTATTTGTATTTACAGAAACTAGTGGTCGGCCAGTGGTCGAAATTCGACCATAATAATTTTAAATTATAAGTTTGAACATTATTAAGGTTCTGTTGTCAAAGACCATACTTCTATAGTCAGAGATTTCGCCAAGGCTATACTGTTAATTTGACTTTAACAATAAACAAAAGAGTATATATGGGTGTGTGCGTGACATACACCGTAGTGTGTGTAATGGTTTGTTTAGCATATAAAAAATAGCATTCTGCACTCCTTCTCTATATAAAATACAAGTGTGCGAAATTTCATACTCCTCCGTCCGCGCAATTTTCGTAAAAATTGGTACAAAGTTTTTGCTTCACGAATTCAAAAGTCAATCTGTAACACAATTCTGTATAAAACTTAAAAAAAATAACTTAAATATAAATAGAACAACAAATATAAAGAAAATCAATTTTTAGCTAGGCGTGTTGCTGGGGAGTTTCTTGCCGCTTCTTCTCCTTAACAGCAATAACACGTTGCGAAGCGGTGTACATAGACTAGGAAGTAAAATTAAAATTTTAACCTACATGTATGACCTTCTAAAAGTGTTCTCCAGTGGAACTTATTTTGAATAAAAACTTTTGAATTTGAATTTATTAATGATTCTAAACTTAAAATATAAAATTCCTTGTACAATCAGCAAAAAGAGGTTCATTACATCTTGAAGAAGTAAATATATTTCCAGTCAAAAGTCGATAGTGAAAGTCAAATAAATAATAATTACTTCCATAGAATTAATACGCTTAGGACCCGAGTAGATGCCAGTAAAGTGAAGCACTTTTAACTAGGATCTAAAAATACCAGTTCGTTTTCCTACCTTCAGAAACACTTTTGACTTGCAATATTTGTGCCTTTGTGTGCGTATCAGCAAAAATAATTACATGGCCCACACGCACACATCAATTGGCTTTCTGCTACTACTCTGAACGTAATTTTGTAGACTAATAAAAAATCATACTATTCCACAAACGAATTCCTTAATGACTAATTTGAAAAATAATATCAATACATAATTAATAATAATATTATAATTAAAAACATTAAACAACTGACAAACACAGGTTGAAATAATAATTAAATTCAAGTTGGATAACTTGCACACCAGTGGAACTGGTAAAATGTACTGAACCATGCATTTCTAGGAATAACACCTGTAGACAACTACATTTATGCAAGAATAAATATTTCATTGCATTTCAAAACTATTGTACAAGACATTATGTGTAAAAAGAAAACAATTTATGTCATAAGAACATTATAAGATAACAGGCAATGATTAGAAACTTAAATTAATTACCAAAATTAATCATTTACGAAGTTTCATCATATCTATACTAATATCATAAAGAGGTAAAGTATGTGAGTTTGTGATATTGTAGGAGGGGGGATAATCTCTAAATCTACTAAACCTATTTTGAAAATTCTTTCACCAGTGGAAAGCTACATTATTCCTGAGTGACATAGGGTATATTTGATTGTGATTAATAATAAGTATTTTTTAATTTTTTTCCTGATGCCCAGCGTAGTGGGCACGGGTCAGCTAGTAAGGCATAAAGATGTTCCTGAATCAAACCACACTATGTGACTTATAAAGGTCATCGCATATCGCATCAAGGTCTCGGCCTAATGAGTTCTTATTATAAAAGCTCTCATACAAATTGTAATTGTGTTGACACGCTTTATTTATAAACGCTTCTGCTGTACGTGTATAATTAGTTATTCAATTGTTTCAATTTAAGGTCATATGTAGAAGATTTCTTGCATTCTTTTCCTGCCTTTATGACCTTCACAATAGGGATGCGGACATATTTTAGAATAAATAAAAAATTACGTATAAAAGAACAGGCCTTAACATAACATTTTAGCGACTTTAAAAATATCAAATAAAAATATTTTTTCATTTCTCTTATTCTGAAAGTGCGCTTGCAGTTGCCTGAACACAGGGATGAGAACAGCACTTCGTCCTTGGGAACCGATTTTCCCTGCTGTCAAAACATTTCGAAAACTATACGCACCTCAGATAATGACACGCGACTCATGTTTCTTTTACAGCCACTGCAAAATTGCGGGATATATTGTAATAAATAGAATAGATAGATTATTATGAATTATAAGTTTGAACATTATTAATTATTAAGTTCTATTGTCAAAGACTACTTCTATGATCACAAATTTCCCCAAGGCTACACTGTTAATTTGACTTGAACAATAAACAAAATACTTCAAAAGAGTATATATGCGTGTGTGTGTGTCAAATATATGGTAGTGTGTGCAATGTTTTTATTTATTTATTTAAAGTACTTTTTATGCATATTAAAAAAAATAGCATTCTGCACTCTTCTATATAAACTATAAGTGTGCGAAATTTCATACTCCTCTGTCCGCGCAATTTTCGTAAAAACGGGTGTAAAGTTTTTGCTTCACTTATATAATAAATATAAAGTTAATAAATATAATGATAACATTTTGGTAACAAAAGTAACCGATGCACTTAACAAGGCTTTAAAATTAAAGTGGCAATGGTGCGGACATGTTGCTCGATTACAAGAAAAAAGATGGACAATAGAAACGACAAGATGGGCAAAGTGGGAAGACCTATAAAACGGTGGGCTGGTGATATATCGGAAACAGCAGGCAAGGGTTGGATGATCCTAAGCCAAAATAAGAAAATCTGGAAGAAGATGGAGGAGGCCTTCACCCGAAGACCAAAATCAAAACTAACCAAAAATTACTAACAATACTAACTTAATTAACTACAAACATATTACTACAACTAAAATCTAACAAAACTGACAAGCTATATGTATGAAACTGTTATTGTAATAAAATTTAAAAACTTCGTTTAAAAAAACCGACTTCAAAAACTAAAAAACTAAAATGTATAAAATAACTTATTTCTAAAGCTATTATTATTAATATATATTATCTAAAACATCTTAAAGTCGGTGCTTAGTAATTTTCAAAATATAGTAATTTTTATGTTTCGCTTTGCACCGACTTCAAGATGTTTTAGATAATATATATTAATAATAATAGCTTTAGAAATAAGTTATTTTATACATTTTAGTTTTTTAGTTTTTGAAGTCGGTTTTTTTAAACGAAGTTTTTAAATTTTATTTGTTACTTTTTAGTGTCTAGCTATGTATGGGTGGACCTACGAATGGTGCCGCGCTTCTTAAAAAATATAGGTCCCAAGAACCGGGAACAAAAAATGTTCGTAAAATGAAAACTACTGGGCCAAACTATGTCAAATTTTTAGGGGACCACATGGCAGCTATTCCGCGTCAAACAAAAAAAGAATCACGTAAATCGGATCATAAATGACGGAGTAATCGGCGAACATATGGAACGGAGTGAAAATTATTTCCATGAAAAATGTCCATAAAATGAAAACTACTGGGCCAAAGATCCCGACGAATTGAGAACCTCCTCCTTTTTTCGAAGTCGGTTAAAAAACTAAAATTTTGGAAATAAAGGCTTTATTATTATTATAACATTTTGGTAGCTTTTCAATATTCTACTATTATTCCACCGCGACGACATCGAGAAGCGATTGTGGGTTTAGTAGAATACAATTTTTTGACACAAACGCATCGGAATCATACTTTGAATATGTTCGCGACGCCATATTGTAATAGCAGAATTGGGCCCCTGGTTGCCTAAAACGGAATCATTCCCAAAATCGCGCGATGTCTATTTCGTCCAATCAACATAACCCGTATGATATCACCAGATATAACGACGGAAATAAAATTTTGCTTATCGCGATTTATCGAATAATGCGATATGTCGATATGTGCATTTGTTATATCAAGGTCAATGTTAACAGATTACATATGTTTATTTATCGTAATGTATGTTTTTAGGGAGCTACCTGAGTTCGCTACATCGCTAGCGTACCATAGATAATTAGATGAGACCCTGGAATAAAATATTGTTACGAGTTGCGAGACTCGAATTAAAATGCCGTTGGAATTATTATAGAGTTTATTAGAACTATACAAACACGTATAATACAGCTACGAATATAACCGAACACAACAAATCCAAACGTAATGCAGAAGGTCGCAATTCAATAAAACGCGCAAAGCACTTAAATAAATTACCGAATGTACACAAGTCTTGCTTCGCTTGTGGTTATCGCTCGACTGCCCCATCTCTAAATTGGGGCATTGCTTTTTACTGCACCGATGCAATATGTCTGCCCGGCAGCGTGGACCGAATTTCTTAGAATCATTAATATCCGAGTATTTTAAATCCGAGACACCTGGCTACTGATCACAATACAACAATAGGCCGTAAAAGATCACAATACACAATGGGCTGTTTTTTTTTATCACAAATTTTAAACACAAAGTAAACAAAAGAAGTCCAAATGGAAAGGTAATAAAATGTGCTTCTGCAGGTGTGAATTTGTCTATGTCGGCATCTAATATTAATACATTAAAAAAACAAGTGTACTATACCATACCGGTAAAATGGTTGGTTGGTTTGCTCCTTAAAAAAGTTTGGTTGTTCACTAATGATTTATTTTGATTTGTTTGTTTGTTGCAGTCGGACGGACCAGCCATTTGCGCCAGCTGCAATGTGGCGATTCAAGGAAGAGTAAGTACAAGTAATTGTAGCTGATTACCAAATGATACAGGAGTTAATGTTAAACTAAAAGTGTAGAGATATATATAACCTACATATCGAGGGCTATATAACAAATGGGTGACAGACAAAAGTGCAGTTTTACACAAGGGACAAAATTGTGAATAAAACACAACTAGTTGATTATAATATATTATATATAAGGCTGAAATTTGGAATAGCCTTCTTTTAAGGTACACTTGCATACTGGTAAGACTCTCTAAATTGTAACATGCGTAGATTTTAGTCAACAACAAAAAAATGGCATTTTTGCGTACACGCCCATTTGTTATGCAGCCGTCGATATGCCTTTCCTACATATATGTATAACCAGCTGTGCCCGCGACTTCGTCTGCGTGGAATGCTTTTTCGCGGAACACAAAAATGGCAAAGAAGGTCAGTAAAAGTCCTGTCGGAACATCCAGACAGACAGAAAATTAAAAAAGAAAGATTTTTTGATATAAACACAGTGTATACTTTCATAATCTGCATTTGGTAAAAAAGGGTTATTATGACATTAGAAACATACATTTCGATTTTATTTAATACATATTTTATGTATGTCTAAACCGAGTTTGGTTACAGCAACCGCCAAAGTGCTTAGCCGGGCGTGAATAATAATAATAATTTTTTTTGGTTATTTTTCAAGTGAAACTTGTTTATTGGCGTTGGAAAAAATTTACCGTCACATTTTTCGGTTACGCGCCATCTTTTTTTTGCCCCTACCACGGTCGATTCAACCGTGGTAGGGGCTTTATTTATTTAACCGATTTCTGTAAAGTTGCATAATAGTAGATCATTTTTCGAAAAATAAGGTCATTAACAAGTTTCACTTCTTACGTGTGTACACTAGTACACGCACACATTTTTTTTTTATACTAGAAAGGCCAATACCAACACTAGGAAGTTCATAGCCTACTAGACTTTTGAGACTCGCAACGGCCACGTTCCCGATCGCGATTTTCCCGTTCCACTTGCTTACCGGCGTTACAGTCGTAAACCCAAGTGGAAGTGGAAACTTCCAAATAACTTCCATGTGGAAGTTATTCGACCCACCTCTTGATATTAGCCGTCGTGAGCGTTGTGTGATCGAAAATGATGACGTCACTAGTAACGTTTTCGCCACGACCACAATGACCTCGGTCGCCTTGTGGAACGGCTAACGGAGCATTTGGGGCGTTATGAGCTACTAATGGAACGCGCTGTAAGATACCGAGTATTATAAAGTTGCAGTTGTCATTTTCACGGGTAAAATGGCGACACTGTGAATAATTGAGAATTGCTTTTGAGAAGTGCATTATATGCACACGTTGCTTGTCAACTACTCAAAATAATCAATAATGTACTTACGATACTCAATATTACATGTCAATATACTTAGTGTACTTTATCTGAGATATACTTATTGCCACGATAACATTTTATGGGCTAGTGACGTGACGCAACAATTTTCTATACCACATGTCTAATTTTTACTGATAAATATTAAGTTTACTTTTGTCAATATATTTGGATTAATGTGTTTAGTTTTGTAGCTTAATTAAGAGATGATGCCACCGTGCATTCACTTGTACTTTTGGATTCTTATCAGCAGAAAGTTTTTTTTTATAGTGTTTAGGCAGTACATAATTTTTAAATAAGTTTGTAAGAGTAACATGAATTTTTGTACTGAACCGTTACAAATGTTACAATGTACCAGTCTAAGTGAGGCGAGGGCATTTGTTTGTACGGTTTGTAACTTTGTATTGCGCGACAGTAGATTTGAAGCAATGAGGCGGTGAGCGTCATTACCTCATTTGTTTCGTTCAAAACTGGTTCGGAAAAATTTGTAAGAATCGGATGTGCTTCGCCGCGGACGCCTCATTTTACTAAATGTCGTACTATAACATTGTCATGTTGACCCTCTTTGTCATGTGAACATCCGTAGAGGCGTTATTGTACTGTACTTTTGAGTAGTAGCGCAACAAAGATTTTGAAGTGGTACATTTCAAATTTTGAGCCGTATCAGTACAAGTGTATTTTGTTCGGGACAAATGTACTGGCTCACACGTGTACTGCTCATCGCTAGTTTTTTACGTGGTTTGCATTTCAATGTGCGAGTGTTTTAGTTCTATTATCCCTGTGTATAGTGAATTGTGCAGTGCTAACACCACAAATAGTATTTATATCAAGATGGAATACTAAAATATCTTTTATTTTATAATATCACAACTAGCATCGTTTTAATAATTGTTTCAATAATAGTTATTAAGATACTGGATTTAGGAGGAGACAAAACAACCCACAGCCAGGTGGCAGGATATTTGCTCGACTGGATGGAGACCACATCTAGTATAGAGTATGATGCCATAACAACCTTGAGTTGTGTTCCGGCATTAGTGATCAGGTTCCAGTCCCCCTTAAGAGAGCAGCAGTGCATTTGTAGTATCTTTGGTGCTGCAAATCTCCATAGGTAATGGTAACCGCTTTCCAGGAGTGGGCTGTCTGCCTGTTTGCTGAACTCATGCAATAAAAATGACATTTTAATGTCTGTAATTTTATACTTAAAATCTTAGGGCCTCGAGGTTTTGCTTCACCCCGGCTGCAACTCAGTTAGCAACTATCCACCGGTTACTGGGTTTGGAGCTGTTCGAGCCTTTTCCGCATGGCGATTGGCTTTGCAGCAGCTCACGTTGGCCAATTTGCGATGCGTCGGATGGCCTTCGTGATGTTTGCGTTGGCTACTTTTGCAGCTTGGTTGGCCATCCATTGGCGTTCGGTGGCCATCAGCCTTACTACCTTAGGGTTGGTTTGTCGCCTCTTACGACAGTCCGTCTGGCCGCAGGAATTATTATTCTTTTTCCGATCTCTTCCATGCTTAGTTCCAAAACACTAACGAAAAAACAGGACATAAAAATCCGCTTAAACTCAAAATGCATTTCAATTAGCATCACTACAATAGTGCATAAATAATTCAATATCATTAAGGATATCCGCAGATTTGGGGTGCCATAATAATGTCACTTGTTGTTTTGCAATGACGACAACGATACGATTAAAATGACAACGATTTAGCTGATAATAGATTATCAAATAAATCATTCGAATGCTAAAGGAATTTTTGCAATGGGTCCAGTGTCCAGTAGTTTTTGAGTTTATTCGTTATACACATACAAAAATACAAATCTATCCTCTTTATAATATTAGTATCTATTGTATCTTATACTAATATATAAATCTCAGGAACTACTGGTCTAATTTGATGAATTATTTCAGTGTTAGATAGCCCATTTATCGAGGAAGGCTATAGACTATATATCATCACGCTAAAACCAATAGGAGCGGAGCACCAATGATGAGTGTTTCAAAATCGGAGGTTTTTTTAAACTATTAACTAAATTACTATCCGGACAAAGTCGCGAGGAGAAGCTAGCTAGTACTTTAGTTCATGTGTAAATGGTTCGAGTTTGTACAATGCGTTTAAAAATATAGAAAAAATCAGGGGGGATAATTGGGACCACGAGATTCCGAAAATGAATTCCGAATTTTTGTCTGCTTGTCTTTCTATCTGTTAGAGCAACATGTGAAAACTGCTGCACGGATCACTGACAAATACCACGTTTGTCATAAATAACATCTCATTCGTAGTATTACTTCAAATCAGGTTGGCTACGACTCGTCTTTAAGTTTCGCCATAACCATACAAATCTCGTCGCCTCTTTAAAAGTGGTACATTGTCCTGGTTCAGTACAGAATGTCATATTACTCTTACAAACTCATTTTAAAATATTGTCCTACCCAAATCTATGTGGGTTGTACCAAAAATTTAATTATCTACTCTCGTAAATAATAATGTTACTTGCTATGCTACTTCTGTAGATTAAGGAATCAGTGATACATAGTTTAAATTGAAATAAATGGTCACTGTCTTCCATATATGGTTCTACGAGTTTATCAAGTGCAAACATTGTTCCATTGATTTATTATGTACGTCTAAATTTAGCTAAAGAAACACGAAGTTAATTGATTCAATTCACAATGCAGTGGTAAATATCTGTTGATGGAAGCCGTAGAACACAATTTAATAGTAGGCAGTAACTTTACTTTACTTACATAAAAACTTAATTTGGTAATTACATATATTATATATATATCTACATACCTATATATGAATCAATATATATTTCGTTATTTCCACAGCAGTGGATATTAAATAAATATATAGGAATTTTATTATTAATATAAAAGTTTGTCTCATGTAATGTTAACAATTAAATTTATTTATATATATTTTTTTTTGCACATAAGTATATATATAATTATTATATTGATGTATGTATTCAATTTATAAATTAGTGTAAGTATATATATTGTATATATATGTATATTTAAATAGCACAGTCCTATCTTTTTTGTGCTCCACCTACATCGCCAGATTAGTTAAGAATTTCTTTTAAATTAGGTTGCCTGGAAGAGATCGCTATTAGCGATAAGGCCACCTGTTGTTTTGCCAAGAAGTATTTATTGTATTTTGTTTCTGTATTTATTTTGGTGAGCAATAAAGTGTTATCTATCTACCTTTATTTTTCTCATTACTATTTTTAAGGTGGGGAAATCCAATTAAGAAAAAAAATCGCTGGGGCGTGTAGGATTCGCCAAGTTGGGGTGCTAGTAGCCCCTATGTAGTACTATTACCACCCCTAACATGAAATGGACACCCACAAAATCTGCCAGGGCTACGGGACAAGCGGAAGCTCGACCAACTCCGCATGCCTTGGCAAGCGGGAGCCCCAAGGGCCATGACCACGTCCGGGGAAATCAGAGCCTCCAAATCGTCCCTGTCAAATCCAACGTGGGACGGCTAAATGACATGCACCGCGGGAGGAGAGATGCGCTCGCGTGGAAGATGCTCTCAAGCTCTCCTCTCAACGGCATTATTGACGCAACAGAGGGGCCGAAGGTTCAAATCCAGCTCATCAATACAAGGCTTTATTGCCTAGAGCATCTACGCCTGGTTGCTAGTCTCTCAGTATTCTACAAGGTTCATTTCGGAAGGTGTGCCTTATGCCTAATGCCCCTCACACTGTTCCATCTTCGGACGGCAAGCCACTCTGGTCTGCGCAATCGTTTCACAGTGGAAACACTACCAGTGCTAACGAAACGTTTTGGCTCCACGTTTCTTCTACGTACGGTAGAGCTGTGGAAAGTGCTACCAGAATCCCTTGCCTCCCAAAAACTACAATCCGGGTGTCTTGAAGTCTGGCGTGAATAGGTATTTAGGTAAGCGTGCTCCATCTTCGACTGCATCATAGTCTAATATTAGTCATGATCGTAGTCAAGCGTACCTATCTATACATCTACACAGGTAAAAAAAAATAAGTGTCTGTTTGTACTGTCAAAACAACAGCTTACTACTGAATGCATCTGAATGTATATACGGTACTTATATAAAAAAAATTGACTGTCTGGATGTTCCTGATAATCTCTGAAATTGCTGGACCAATTTTGACAGGCCTTTCACTGGCAGATAGGTAATTTTATAAGGAGTAACTTAGACTACTGTTATTAGGGTACCGCAAAAAAAAAATCAGATGCAGGCGAATTCGCGGGCACAGCTAATTTATCATAATAAAAGAATTCGCCCTTCGGCGTCCTCTAAGGCACGCACCCTCTGCCTCCTCTTTAGCGAGCATTACTCGCTACATGCCTGATTGAAGAAACATCGTAACACTTGAATAAAAGCGGATTAGTGTCGGAATTCACGATATAAACACCTTCGATGAAAACATTAGGCCCCGAGTAAACATTAAACAAGCGCGCCACGTGTCCCGGAGTTATTTTTAACGGTGTCCAGCGAACAACCGAAATACCCTGTTGCGAACGGCTCTCAGCACTTTCGACGCGATTGGTACTATGTAGCTTTTAGAAATTTCGATTTTAGAAAAAAACATTTCGAAATTCTTTTCTATTGCTGGCGATTTAGCCAAGCTGATCTTGTACATGTTCTGGCTGCTCTGCTTTTACTGACTGCTCAATCTGCCTTCACTGCTTGCCAACCTCGACCTCTCTACCCATGTATATTCTCAATTTTGGTCATTGTATTTATGTTTTTTACAAATTCAATTGAAAATTAAATTCCACCGGAGAACACATATAAGTTAGGGTAATAATTAAACCCTAACTTATATGTGTGACCTTCAAAAAGTGTTCTCCGGTTCCTATTCTATGTAAGCCGCTTTGAAACGTGTTATTAGGAGAGAAGAAATGGCAAGAAATTCCCAGCAACACGTCTAGCTAAAAATTGTTTATCTGTCTATTTCTTATTCTATCTATATCTCAAGTTCTGTTTTTTTTGTAAGTTTTATACTATGTTGTCTTAAATAAGCTCAATGCTCAGGATCGGAGTTTGGAATTAACACCAAAAAAATATTCTTAACCATAAAGAAAAAGTATATAATTTATAATGTATTATTTTTTGAAGAAAAGTTAAGAAAGTTATTATTTTAACGTCGTTTCAAAGAGCTACGTATTTTGAGTCAATAATTAAAAGAACATCAGTTTGATAGAACACAAGGTCATAAAAAAATAGTTTTTATTTTTATTGACACTGTTCAACCCCTCTAAAAAAAAAAAAATTCATGAGAAGAAAAGATTATAAAACACATATTCTGAAAAAAATGGTGATAGATAATTTTCAAAAACTCCAGAAAAAAAATACTTTTATTTTATATTTAAAAAATCGGCTTTTAATTCGGGAATCACAACAAAAATATTGCTTTATACCTTTTGCTCCCCAGTATTAGTGACAAATTCACAATTACTTAATTTGTAATTTTACAATTGAAAAACGGAAAAATAGGTTTTTCATAAAAAAATCGATAAATACTTTAGATAAAAATTAAAAAATGTGGTTATTCGATAACACATCGATTCCCATAGTACGTTTTAGTTTTTACGTAGAAACCCTGAAACCACCTTTGACAAAAGCTCCGTACAATTAATGTAAAATATCTACCAATCGTAAGGCAAATGAATGAACAGTAAGATATAGAAACTAACCACTAGTCAACTAAAGCGTCTAAAGTTAAACACCAAAGTAGTAAATGTTTTAAATTAACCATCTAACTAAAAGTAAATTTAAATTTAATCGTGAAAGTAAAAAATATGTTATATGCAACTTAATTTATAGACAATCTGCTATCCATAAACGTTTGATAACTGATACAAATTCTTCATTCTATCACCACGGAGTCAATTACAAACTGCACACGCTTGTCTGAATTCATTAGGACAGTAAATGCAGGTAACCTCAAATACCTTGCGTTTACACTCGGTCAAGTTGATGTCAAGGCGAGCGGGATGATGCGGTAATTAGCAATGTCGCTAATGAGTGGAAAAATCTATTTTAAAACAGACAATATCATATCTCCTATATTGGTCATGGGGAGGAAGAAAAGTTTGAGTCAGTCGATTTTAAAGTGGGAGAACTCAAAACACGTGACATAGATGACAGATATTAAAGAACAGATAACGATGTTTCTTCATTATTTACATTTATTAAAAAACCAATAAAACCAAAAGTTGAAGTAAAAAGAAAGGAACGAAAGGAGCTTCCCGTCGCAAACTACAAGATAGATGGGTACAAATGTAAAGGCAGACCAAAAAAAGATGGATGGATTGTGTGAAGGATGATATGATGATAATATGTGGTGTGAAAGAAGATGTATGTCAGAGTAGAGGAGTGTGGAAGGAAAAGACATATTGTGCCGACCCCAAATAATTGGGATATGGTGAAAGAAAAGAGAGGGTTTGACAAGGATGTCATATCATCTCTTCGAGGCTGGCAATGTCTACTGGTATTGCAAGCACCCATAGATGGCTATGGCTAATTGTATCTGGTCAATTGCGTGATTCTGGCTTGGATAATGAGCCATCTTCCTCACTACTTGATTCAAGAAATAAAAAAGCAAAGCGAAAATATCTTCTCTATTGGAGCAGACCAAGGCTGCGGAGCGGAGAAACAGAGAAATATTAACCAATAAGATTGGCTGTCAGTCCATTGACTCAGTTTTTATGCAATCTAATTGTTTAAAAAATTTCCCTTTCTCCGCTCCACAGGCTCGTTTCGCTCCAATGGACAAGCATCCTTAAAATTCCCGTTAAGTATTTCTCATTAGACTGTATAGAATAAAAGTATCTTGCTAAAAAGAGATGCTACACTATTGAAAAACACATAAATGATAAAACTTCATTGACATAGCTGCTCGCTCCACCTCTAATACTACATTTTGTACAAAGTTTTTATCTTGCCAAGTATGCAACGAATTTATGGAGATATGTTGCATTGTAAAATGTTATTACATCATATCATTATGATAACTATAATAATATTTTTCTTTCGTTTTATTGTTGTCTTGTCTTACTGGGTATGCACAGTTTGCCACAACCCCATTAATTCTTCGTAGTGATTGTGTAATATATTTCTGTAGAAAATTTATTAAAAAAAGAAAAGTTTGAGTTAATCAACTTTTAGTTAGACGTGTTGTTGGAGAGTTTCTTGCCGCTTCTTCTTCCTAACACGTTGCGAAGCGGTGTACATAGATTATGAAACAAAATAAAATTTTAATCTATATGTACCTAATGACCTTCAAAAAGTGTTCTCCAGTGGAACATATCTTCTTCTTCTTTTTATATATATAAAATGAATGTTTATCTGTATGTCCTTTATATAATCGTAAAGTATAAATTTGATCATGTAATGATCTTTAGCAAAGTCGTTGTGCATGAGCCAAAGAAGGTTTCTGAGTTGGTTCATAATTGAACCCGGCAGGTGGTGCTGCTGTCGGCATATCGATTGAAGCTTTTTTGGACAGGACGACTTTGGACAGGACGACGTTTGACAGGACAGCTAGTTTTGAATAAAAACTGTTGAATTTCAATTTGAATTTGAAAAATACTGCAGCAGAATAGTTATTCAATAGAAACGAGTTTCAAATGAGTTCGGCTCGTTTTAGGACATAGTTACGTGTTTGGTCTATAAACTTAAGTCTTCGTACGACGAGTAAATTTAGATGTTTATTGCCAAAGAGTTACCAAGAATCTGAACATGTCATCTCTCCCACAGATCGTAACAGCACTGAACAAGAAATGGCACCCAGAGCACTTTGCTTGCAACACATGCCGCAAGCCCATCGATGGGGCCAAGTTCCACCAACACAACGGCGGCGTCCATTGCGTGCCATGCTTTGCCCAGCACCACAGCCCCAGGTGCCACGGCTGCGGTGAGCCCATCACTGATGTGAGTACTTCATCATTTAACTACTCTTTACTCTTTATTGCACGAGTGCAGCTGACAGGCAGACGTCCCACCTGACAGAAAGCGGCAACCATCGCCTACGGACATTTGTAACACCAGGGGTACTTCCTAGGCCGCTCTCTAAAAGGAGACTGGAACCTGGCCTCTAATGCTGGAACACAACTCAAGGTTATTATGGCGACATAATCTAGACCAAGTGTGGTAGCCATGCAGTCGGGCAAATTCCCTACTATGGGTTGTTTTATCGCCTTTTAGGACAGGCCGCCCGGCCGCAGGAAATTGTATTCTTTCTTCGTTCCTGCACGGATAAGTCCATATAGTCTAAACAACTGTTAAGGGAGCAGCAGCGCATTTGAAGCACCCTTGGTATTACAAATGTCCATAGGCGATGGTAACGGCTTTCTATCAAGCGGGTCGCATGCCTGTCTGCTGAACTCCTGTTATATAAAAAAATACAATTAGCGGTCGGATTACCACCCATCCTTCAATCGCAGATCTTTCAGCGCCATACATTTCTCAGGTGTGTCGATAGGCTTAGATATTAAACATCTAAAACCATAGAATTAATTTTATTTAAAAGATTATCTCGTATAAACCAAACGAATCCACGAGGAAAAGCCGCTAATAATACAATAATAAGAATAACTACATCCAATCACCCTAATTATATTCCTTTACAAAATTCTTTGAATGAATTGAATCATCCAAATTATATATCATACTGAAATAAATTAGAAACAAATTTGAATATAATTATTTTAAGAGGAAAAACAACGATCAAATAAATTCTTGCATTTGACGTCACATATATAAATACAGTGAAACCTAGTTAAGTGAGACATCAAGGGACCTGCAATGTGGTTTCACTTATAGAGGTATCCCACTTACCCAGTGTCTCAGATATCAAGGTATAAATAAATATCTGTCTCATTTACAGAGAGTTCCATTAATAGAGGTCAGAATACAGGTTATTTCAGTGATAGAGGTGCGATTATTAAACAATATAACGGGTTATGTTAACATTAAATTCGACACAGACTTCATCGCGTGTTTTATCACTTTCATAAACGGATATTAACTTCAGTTTTTCACGTATGGATAAAAATTTCGTTTTGACATTTTTCAAATAAACATCCGTATGATAGTAAAGCGAAACTAAAACTGGAGGTCATTTAGGCTCAAAATTACTTACCTAGTTAAGTGCGGAATTTGAGGGTAGAATAAGAATAATTAAGTAAACAAACAAAACAATGTTATCTCAGTTACAGATGTATATGCATATGAAATTTACTCGCTGTCTCAGTTATAGAGGTAACTATGATGATAAATCGAAAGAACGAATCCCAGATATAGAGGTTTGCTTTGTTCCACTAACAGGGGTAATTCAGTGCCAAAGTTTTGGGACTTCAGCATGAGTTCCACTTATGGAGGTTTCTCACTTATCCAGGTCCCACTTAACCAAGTTTCACTGTATATACCTATATAGAAATACAAAATACCACCTTTACGAAATATATTCGCCACAGTAACCATTAATATTAAATTCTACACCCACCTGTATATACGTATTTGGAATACGGTAAGAAAAAGTATAACAAAGTGGTCTAATTTTTATTACTAAAAAATTGTTTAGGCGTTAGTGTTTTAAATGGTCGAATGAATCATTTTAATTTAAAGTATCTTAGTCTCTTATAATGAAGTTGAAGATTACGAATCTTTGGTTCAAGTCATGTGCGAGTCGATTGAAGCATTACGGCACGGCCACGTCCTTCAACTTGGCGACGGGCGACGCGACAGGCACGGCGGTTGAATGCTGCACATGCTAGGTAACCCTTAGTAAAGTCAGTGACAACAACTACTACCGCCATTGTTTTGGCCACTGCCTCGACGACTCGGATTGTGTTTTATATATAATCTTAATATTTTATGGACGTGTACTTGATGATTCGTCCAGGTGAAGGGATTCATTCATTCATTATTGATTATGAAGGAACGATCTTCCCGCCGAGGCTAGTGTGTAGTGTATTGCCCGGCAGACTTAGTCCCAACATTAATTGTTGGAAATTTTTATATATTCCCCATTGGAAAGCATTCCATCTCGCCCCTCTACCCGGCCGGATCGTAGAGTACACGCCTATAAGTATTAAGATTAAGAGACTATATATTAAACACATTACGGATCGTCGGGGTAGTGGCAACGCGGACGATTTGTGTTGAGCAATTCATTATGAAGGAAAGATCTTCCAGCCGAGGCACTGTATGTATTGCCCGGCAGACCTAGACTCAATAGTCATTGGGAATTTGTATATACTAGTATTCTTTGTATGCGTCTGAAGTTGCTTGCGTCGTGAAGAAGTTACTTTTTGCACAGCGCCATATATCGGCTTTGTAAGTCTTCCTCTACAATACTTTTATTTTTTACTTTAGTCGCGTCGTTTTAAGCATGTCATGACATTCATGACAAGGTCGTGGCCGTGCCGTTGTACACATAATTCAACTTTAATAAACATAACAACGTTAAGGGGCCGTCCACAAAATACGTCACATGAATTTCATGATTATTTGACCCCTCCCCCGTCCTTGTCATAGCTGGTCATATTCGTGAGACGCCTCCCTTCCTTTGTGTGACATCATAATATATTTTTCAATTTTACACTAAGAATTTATTCATTTAAAACAGCAGTTCCGTAATTAGCTTAAATATATTAAATTTTTTTAAATATTACGTCACGTAATTTATGCATGACCCCTACTAAGTAACAACAGAAGCGACTGACAATAGAGTTTTAACAATGAAAAACCTATGAAATAGGATTAAAAACAAAGACACATCGAAACTTCTATGGAGTCCAACGGGGTAGAACTACGCACGACTACTCAAAACTCTACAAAATTCACACCGACAACGCGAACCCAAACATATTGCTTAATGAAACAAGTACTAAAAACATATCTAAATCCTCCACAAAACTATTAGGTTAAGCACGATGGGGAAATGCGATAAAATTAACAATATGTTCAATATAGTTAATCTTTGTGTCAACACAAGTTAATCCGTCACCTTGAAACACTTAACGAAGTGATAGTTGCTATGATTCACTAAGCGAGGAAACACATTTTTTTATTGATATAGTTACGTGCGAGCGGGGATATGCACTTAGGATTGAAAGAACACACCAAACGTTTTTCCAACTAAACACTTTTATTGTCTTACAAAGTCGTACGTTATTCTTTCCTGCAGGTTTGCCCCTTCATGAATAACGACACACAGTCCCGGCGATGAGTAGTTAAGTTACAATACAGTCGCCGATATCACGTAGGCCATCTCCTGCATCCTGCATCCATTCTTCTGAAAGAATCCGCATGCAAGTTTTCGCGATCCTAGAGTCCCGGTAGTTCCGGCTATGCTTTGATATGTCAGTCAGTGAGATCAAGTAATTATATATGGGCTTGTGTTTAAACGCCTACCAGAAATGCACCTATTTTACTACCAATAAATTCGAAAAGCCTGCCAGAATGGATAAATGCCCACCAAATTGTGTTTCAAGAAGTGTTGTAGAAATGAAGCTATTTTCCTTTTTATGCTATGCCATAAAAATATACAAACGTCTTTAAAGCTAATTTCAGACCTAATATTTTATATTATCGCTAAATAGATATTACCAATATTTTCTTTCACCACTTTCAATTTAGTCATTTTTGCTGAGGCAAAAAGCAAACAGTCGACGTACAATTATTTTTATTACCAAATATAATATTGCGTATTCCAAACACATGTTGCTTGTTTATTGTTTTATTAAAATATGATAATATAGCCAAATAAATACTTCAGTCTCAATATTACTGCAACACAAATGATTAAGGTAGGTAAAAAATGAATCACTAGTAGGAAAAAAAAAGTCAAACGAAGTTATGTTTTATTATATTTATAGGTCCTTCTAAGGTTAATTTGTACTTAGGATTTATCAATGGCACTTTAAGGAACACAATAGTTAAAAGCAGTCAATCTCCCTGGGCGTCGGAGTGAATGCTCCGAACGCAACCGGGATTTAAAGCTCGGATGATGAAGAATCACATAAACTTTTTAAAAAACTAACAAAAGAAAATAATTATTGAATCAACAGAGGTTTTTTATATTTAGCTGGGCGCACTCTCTTTCTCTTCTCACCAATAGGGATATTCCTAGCTTCAAGAGGTGATTCCACGTACTTCAGCGTGACAATGTGTGACGCTTGCGTGACGGGATTGCGTCCTGCGGTCTGTGCGTCACATGCCGGCGGCCGCTGTGCTGGTTGCAGGGTAAATAAGTAAAGGGAAACGACTGTAATCTTAGTTTAACAATAATATATTTTGGATTCAGGTTGGATAATTTGATTACACTTAAACTATTTAGAACTGTAATTTTCGGTTTGAATGTTAGTGTTTTAGTAAAACAATATTTGGTGGGCATTTATCCATTTTGATAAGCAAAAAGAATTTAAATACAAAACGTACAATTATTCTGATGAGTGTATATTTATTTTGGAACGTAAAACGTTGTTTTTTAGGCACCTCGGTATAGAGTGGATTAAGTTTATATGAAGTAATATATTTTATTTGGTGCTTAGTCTAAGGGACAAAAAATATTTTTGGTGAGCATTTAAATTGTACCCTTATATATGTATTACAGCTGATCTAACCCGTGTTTACTAGTACTTCGCTGAGCATACGTGGGCGTTGTTTTAAGTTAAGTTTTGCGAAAATCAAAAAACAAATTCTATAGGTAACTATATACAACTATTCGTGTATTAAATCTTTTCAAAGTAATCTCCACTAGGCTCTATACAAAGTTTCATGCGTCTGAACCAGTTTTCGAAACACTTTTTCCGGTCCGCCGCAAACAACCGTTTACAACTTGCTCGAACGCTGACAGCGAATCGTCCGGCGACGAAAATTGTATCCCTTTGAGCTGATTTTTTATTTTCGGTAATAAAAACAAGTCACACGGAGCTAAGTCAGGGATATAAGGAGGTTGATACAGGAGTTTGACCGGCGAGTTGTCCAGGAAGTTCGTTTTGAGCGCGTTATGGGCATGGGCGGGCGCGTTGGTGATGAAGCAGTTACCCGCGGAGCCTTGGGTTTGGTCGCTTGCTGCTCACAACAGATAATTTTTTTGCCAAGGAATTGACACCAAGTAGCCAGTCAAATTGAAAAACTTGCGATCAAAATCTTCCCCCCGCGTCTAGATCGCTTCACTTTGGTAGGCGTTAATTCATTTTGTAACACCCAAACCGTCGACTGGCGCATTGTTTCTAGATCGTATTGATAAATCCAGGACTTATCACATGTAATGATGTCGTAAACACGCCGAGATGATCCCGCTTAAATTTGTTTATCATGTCACGGCACCATTTTACCCGGGCCTGTTTCTGAGCATAGGTAAGGTTAAAAGGTCAGTAGAATCTCGTGAAGGCTTCCCGATCCAATCTGCACTACGTGCTGAATCTCTTGATACGTAACTCGCCTATTGTCTTGGATTAAATTTTTCACTGCTAGCAAATTTTCTTCCTTAACAGCCAAAGTAACGATCAAAGGGCGACCACTCCTTTCTTCATCCCTCAAGGTTAGTTTACCACGCTTCAATTTGTTGTACCAACCGTTTGCCTTAGGAGGGCCTTCATTCATGAATGCCATTTGAAGTCTATCGTACGATTCGTTCGGTTTGAGAGGACACTTGAAATCGTAAAAAATCATCGAGCCTGTTTTTCTCGGAATCGATATTCTACATTAAGAAAATATTATACATCACAATCAAATACAGCCGATGTCACTCAAGAACAACGTAGCTTTCTACTGGTGAAAGAATTTTCAAAATCGGTTCATTAGTTCAAGAGTGTTCCTACAAACAAACTCACAAACTTTACCTCTTATAATCGGTATTAGTATAGGTTAGAGTATTTTTCTCGCGATATTATTCGTGACTTCGGCCGCATTTATTTCTTTAGGTTCTTAATATGATAATGGCCGGACTTAGCCGGAGCGAAGCGTGGCCCAGTTTAGCCAACATAACAAAAACAAAAATACATTACGAGGGAGTTGGACCCTTCTTATCTTGTAGACCACTTTTTAGAAAATTAAAGGTACTCACGTTAACTAGTTTATATATATATTTCAAATAGGAAGTTTTGTAAAAGACAATCCGTTAATGTTTGATAAATATTCTGATTGTGTTAATTCTAGAGTAAAATTTAGAGATCCCACTAGATTAGTAACACCAAACTGCAACACCACGTTAAGACAAAAAAACTGATGATCATAAAAGTCTTTAATTCAATACCCACATCAATAAGAGAATTGCCAAAAAGAAAATTTAAACTAAAATTACATTCATGGCTGATAGAAAAGTGTTTTTATGACATTAGGGATTTTATTAGGTAAATAATATATTTAATTTATATTTTTAGCTCTGACATCTGATTTTTTTTAAATTTATTCTTTTTTTTGACATTCTTTAATCTCTGTATTTAATATATTGTTAATCAAACTACGTTTATAAATTTAGAATTATTATAGTTTATTTTAATTGACATGTAAGTACCAAATATTTGTATGATCATAATTCGGTCAAATACAGTAACACCAACTCGATATGTAAACCATCTTTTGTACTATTACCTGTATTTCAACAAATAAAGATTCATTCATTCATTCATTCATTCATTCATTAAATACCTATTGGCCTATTTATATTCAACTGTAGTATGTAAACAATCTAGAATACCTAAACGTAAAGTAATTATGTATATTTGTCTTCCTCAGTGTTCAATTAGTATTATTAATAGTTATTAGTCATAATATCTGCAGTATAGTGGTTATGGCCTCCGCATCTGATGACAACGATACGAGTTCGTTTCATGGAAGATAGTATGGACCGCTTAAAAAGTTTTTTTTGAGTTCGTTTTATGAAAGTTAGTAAGGACCATTTAACAACTATTTTGAAGTCGTTTTAGGGAAGATAGTATGGACCGCTTAGCAAGTTTTTTGAGTTTGTTTTTATGGAAGTTAGTATGGACCGCTGAACATTGTTTTTTTGAGTTCGTTTCATGGAAGATAATATGGACCGCTTAGCATTTTTTTGAGTTCGTTTCATGAAAGGTAATATGGACCGTTGAACAATTTTTTTTAATTCGTTCTATGGAAAATAGTATGGACCGCTTAACATTTTTTTTGAGTTCGTTTCCTGGAAGATAGTATGGACCGCTTAGCAAGTTTTTGGGCTGATATGCATATTGCTAAAGTACCTTTTGCTGCCAGTAAGAAAACCATCTGTCTATCTGTAACGCTTTTAGAGAAGAAGTACTAAACCATTTTTTCTGTAATTTAGTAACGATCCCAATTTTTTTCGAAAATCTAAACTTGCTTGCCAACATTGAAAGAATTTTTCAAATCAGTTCAGTACTTTCGGAGCCTATTTAATACAAACAAACAATCAAATGTTTCCTTTTATATTAGTATAGATAAGTGTGCGAAATTTTATACTCCTCGGCGCAATTTTCGTAAAAAGAGGTACAAAGTTTTTGCTTCACGTTAGATAACAACATAAAAACGTAATTGCAAAACGTATGACGAAATCCATAATATTTATTAACTTCGGAATGTAATGTCCACCCAGTAGGCACATTAATGTACCGATATTAATACATATATAGGGCGTTCACGCCATGACAACCGTGTGCCACCTTGACTCACCCAAGGCGCTTACGGTTCACATGGCGCCTAATTTGGCAATAACCAATATTAATTACTGGTGATTCAATAACGACACGCCATAAAACTATTTTTATTAATAAAACAACACGTGACCAGGTCAGTATCGGACTTTGTGAAATTAGTGTTCTGTAGCTACATAGTATACAGCGTTATTCATAAAAATTTGTTAAATAACGTTTTAAACATTGGTTAACTAAGCAACTGATTAAGCTTTAAACATTATTTAAATATTTATTTTTTAAATTAGTTTGAGTATTTATGTATCTATTGCCCTTTTTCCTGCAGCATCTACATCGCCTGATTGAAGTTTCTTTGATTTTAGGTTGCCTGGAAAAGATCGCTTTGAGCGATAAGGCCGCCTATTGTATTGCCTATAAAATATTGTAAATATGGTCTGTTTTTGTAATTGTTTTTTTGGTGCAATCGAGTGTTATCTCTCTCTCTCCAATTCAAAAAGCATCATAGACCCAAGAACGAAAGCTATCAAGTATACTCCTATATATATCAACACCTATAGTACAGGGACGTGAATCACGTTCACTCTGACGTCATTATTGACGGAGAGAACCCTAATCCCCATTAACGAGCTTTCGTCCCCACGTACTCTCGAAAAGTGCCCATAAATGGATAGGTTCGCGGAAACAAACATGAATCACAGTTCAGACCGCCTTGGCAACTCAAAAACGGCTGGGTCTTTGGAATCCCGGCTATCGCCCGAAAATTTAGTACAGAAAAATCCTCAAGGGCGTTGACGTTGCTACTAGCCTTAAGGTATAACAAACAAATTCATATACAGGGTGTGTTATATAAAATAAAATTTCTGAACAGAAAAGAAAAGTTTTCTTTTGAACATATATACATACATAACTTCACGCCAGGTCCCTTGCGGGGTAGGCACGAAAAACAGAGCGCCATTCAGGCTTATTCTTACACACCTCACTTGCTTCTTTGAGATTAATAGCTCTTGTCATGCACGCTCGTCTATTCTTAAGGCTCCTGACATCACCTTCTGCTAGTACACGATCAATTTGATCATGGAAGGTGTGTCGTGGCCTTCCGCGACTTCTGCATCCATCCACTTTTGCATTGTATATCTGTTTAGTCATTCTTTCATCATACATTCTTTCAACATGCTCGAACCACCGGAGCATTCCTTTCCTTACCTTCACCCCGACACTCTCTTTCAGATCAACTCTTTTTCTTACTTCGGTATTACTAACGCGGTCCGCGAACGTCACTCTTGAACATGACGTATCTATAATTTTTTTTCAAGTTTTTGCGATTAGTGAACATAATACTATCCGTGCAGGAACAGAGAAAGAATACAATTTCCTGCGGTCGGGCGGCCTGTCGTAAGAGGCGACAAAACAACCCACAGTCAGTTCGTAGGGTATTTGCTCGACTGGATGGCGACTACACCTGGTCTAGAGTATGCTGCCATAACAACCTTGAGTTGTGTTCCGGCATTAGTGACCAGTTTCCAGACTCCCATAAGAGAGTAGCAGCGCATTTGTAGCACCTTTGGTGATGCAAATATCGATAGGCGATGGTAACTGCTTTCTATCAAGTGGGCCGTCTACCTGTCTGCTGAACTCCTGCAACAAAACTTTAACAACACCCATTGACGCATGAAATCTCCGTCTTCCGCGATCACGGCTACTGAAAACTGGCCGAAACATCGGAAAGCAAAAATTTAATAAACCACCGCGCTGAAAACCGTTAAAACGTAGCCTTGTTTCAATAAATCCATTCCGAATCACTGTTGAATGAAGACAATGGGCGGCACGACAGTCCTGTTGTATACCCACCATTGTTCCACAGATGACATCATAGGCAAGGCGTCGTGAAAAAAACACTTCGGACGACTCATCGTACGATTGTTTATGTATTTATGGAGAGAATAGATATAGCGCTGGATAAATATAGCCGTAGGGAATGAACAGACGATGATGTAAACATCGTATGTGCTTAAGGGCGTATTTAGGTCATATATGAAGGTGTTTGTTGAGACGTAGCGCGTTGATAACAGTTCTCCTTTTGCAAATGTCCATAGGCGACGGTAACCAGTTTCTTGCTGAGTCTCCACACAGACTGGCAATCAACTCTGTTATCTGCGCTATCTTCAGTGGATTACTCTCATTGCTTTAGTCTTATGCCAATAAAAGACCCGGTAATGTACGAATGGAATTTCCTCCTGCCTCAAAAAAAAACAAAGACTAGCTCCATACTTAGTATACTCTTTATCCTGATAGATGACATTGTTACTCATAGACGAATATAACCAAAAACATGGAGCAGTAGTCGCGTTTTATCCAACACAACTACGTGCTAACGCCGACGAAGTTGCGTTGGCACAACTAAGTACCTACCATAAGAAATAAAACAACCATCTCATTTCAACTTGTTAATACTATAACCTATTGAAACATTTATCTTTCATTATCAATGACCTCAC
Organism: Dendrolimus pini; assembly: GCA_949752895.1. NCBI lineage: Eukaryota > Metazoa > Arthropoda > Insecta > Lepidoptera > Lasiocampidae > Dendrolimus > Dendrolimus pini. The sequence continues at coordinate 1,232,137 of OX457138.1, read as the reverse complement.
CTTTTATATGTTTATTTATTAAAATCAATCAACTACATTAGTTTCATTACGCGTAACAGGAAGAAGTTTCTACAAAGTCATAATTTTTAATAGTTTCTATGTATCAGATAAACCCACACTAGGCTATCCTAATATCTTATTAGATACTTATGCCACATATGATTTTAGACCGTCTACACTTGTATCATTTTGTTCTATCTTTAACGGTGTAACGATTGCCCTCTTTGTCATAGACTTAAACATAGACAACACTTTATTGTTCACCAAAACAAAAATTACAAAAAAATGCACAACAAGATAATAGTTACTTGGTAAAACAAAAGGCGGACTTATCGCTAAAAGAGATCTCTTCCAGGCAACCTGACTTAAATGAAATTTTCAAATTATCTATAATTATTATTATAATGCAACAAAAGAAAAATAAATTAAAATGACATAAATGGACAGCAGATTACAGTCAAAAGTATTATAAACTAGCATATACATTATTGCGTAAGACTAACATAATGATTCCTAAGTGAATTTTTAAATATGGAAAAAGATATAGCCTTTGTGACGTCAGTGGGCAAAGAGTTCTAAATTAAGACAGCCTGTATGGCGAAGGAGTTGGAATAAAATGTTGAAGAGTGTGCAGGTGCCATTAACAGGAGATTATTAGTGGAGCGCAAATTGAGTTTATATGACGTATGGAGGAAGTTGAAACATTCATTCATTCTTTGTCAATCTTAATATTTTATGTTTTATTTACGTACGACGTTGGCCTGACCTGGAAAAATAAAAATCTAGAACCCAATTCCAGCGCCACCTACCGGGTCTAATTGTGAATCTTAACCACCTCGGGACCCACTCAAACACACATAAAATTTCATCAACATCGTAGAATCCGACTCCAGCGCCAAGTATTTTGTTTAGATTGATTGGTTACATTATTGACGTTTTATTAGCGATTCTTAATTTTTGATGGGTAATGTAGCATTCGAATGATGAAAGAATTTTTGAAATCGGTCCAGTAGTTTTTGAGTTTATTCGTTACAAACATACAAATCTTTCCTCTTTATTATATCAGTATTGAAAACTGCAATAACAACTAATGTAGTCGGATACGTTTGATTCCAGCGCGTGATTCAAGCTCTTGGTGTGGCATGGCACGCTCACCACTTCGTCTGCGGAGGCTGCAAGAAAGAGCTGGGTGGCGGTGGATTTATGGAACAGGTAATTATGACTCCATGTACTGACAGCCCATGTTCTTTGCCAAAAGTTGATGTAATAGACAAGATTTCTTATTGCCGTAGTAAACCGGCCAGGTTAACGGTTCTCTTGATGGAAAGTGGTTATCATCTATCGACATTTTAAATGCTAAAAGCATTACCAACGTATTTCTAGTCTCGAAAGAAATTTCTGAAAATCGCGTATCGTAGTCTTGGAATGGAGATGAAATTTAGAACAATCTTTAGTCTGGTAGAAGGACCATGGAATATAAGCCGTGGTGGTTGGGTGAGTCAAGCAGAGGACTGCAATTTGTTCCGCACCGTTGGGAAGACTTACATTCAACAATAGACAATGTTTGACTGACGTCCATATATATGTTAATATAATAAGACAGTAATATGTCCTAATCCATTCCTATCTTCTCACAAAGTTTACTTGCTATAATGATGTAGATATATTAAATTGCTTAACTTAAGAAGAGGAGCGTGATTTTGGAAATAACGACACTTAACAATAGTATCAATGAGAATGTAATAGATGAAGAGCAAAATATATACCAAACAAAAAGATAAAAAGCAATTAATAGAAATCATATAGCAGCTAGCATTACGATACTGCTCTTAAACACCTTCCTACACTAGGCCAACAATACTATATATGTAGTTAACGTTATTATGGTTTGTTTTTTTCAACTATTTTTATTTCTTGATGTTAGTCCACTTCATATCTATCTTGTTTGCCTGTGTTCGTGTATGTCACGAATCAGCGCTGGTTATACTAACCGGCAGTTTTGCTGAGCTAAGGCCAATTTAGGACTACATTTATTTATTGTTTTTATTTTTAATAGTTTAAGTGAGTTTTATAGTAGTTCTGAATAAATCTTTTTCTTTCTTTCTTTCTTTCTATATCACGGAGTGATTATAAACGTATAATTTGCAGACATGGAATAAGAACAAGTACATCCGGATTTAACGATAGGGTATGGTTAAACAGTTGAGGCTTATCAAAATCATTTTTTTTAATTAGCAAAATATGGCATTTCAAACAATAGTCTGAGGAGTGATTGTTACAAATTGCAACTTGCAATAAGAGAATAATTTTATTTTTAAGAATTACTTATTCATGATATTTCTGTGAAGAGTTAACTTCTTTTAAGGTCTCCTTTTTCTCCTTAATAAAGATGATGAACCTTTCACAGGACAGCTGTAGATTAAACTGGATGAGTAATTCCGCTTTCTGAGCACGCCACACGCACGATCGAGTTATCCCCGAAAGCGGGACTGAGCCTGTCCCGCGTGGGAAATTAAATTTTGATTTAAAAATCGAGACGTCTGGCAACGCTGATCCGGATTAACCTTGCCGACCTTATATTTTACATCAAGTGAAGATGAAATCCAAAGTCATATCAACGTAAGATAACATCAATAACGAAGTCTCAACTATAAATCTTACATCTATTCTCACGGTGAATTATAATCTCTAATAATATGTACATACGTATTGATCACGTAATATAATTTTTTCAGGCTGGCAGGCCATACTGCTCAGTGTGTTACGCTGACAAGTTCGCTGCGCGCTGCCAGGGCTGCAACAGGCCCATCGTTGACAAGGCAATCATCGCCCTCGACGCCAAGTGGCACCGTGATTGCTTCACTTGCATGGTGACTATCATCGCCCTTAACATTTTTTGAACTACTGCTCACTGGGGGCACCAAAAATCTCAGTAGTTCCACTAGAGAACACTTTTTGAAAGTCATAGATATGTTAAAATTTAAATTTACTTTCTATTCTATGTACACCGCTTTGCAACGTGTTATTGCTGTTAAGGTAAAGAAGCGGCAAGAAACTCCCCAGAAACACGTCTAGCTAAAAATTGTTTTTCTTCTTACTTATCTGTATCAAGTTCTTTAAAAAAATTATTTCAACAGAAGTATAGCTCTCCTCCGGTGGGGCGCATTACAAACCACCCCACTTCGGATTAGACCTATGATGACTCCAGGGAATAAAAGAAAGTCCCCCGGAAGTGGATGAGGCCTGTGTGTTAGGCCCAAGCCTGACAGAGCACGCGGAGTTGGGACCGTTTCTTCCGTTTACCCGTTGCTCTGGCATAAAGCGCAGGACGGGACACCCAGGGGTTTTATTGGGTATCCCTAACAGGGTAGCGGCAATAGTACGCTATAGCCGCACCAGTTCTGACTGGGCAAGCTAGTGCCACCCCCGATCTGGTGAACACACGGGTCGCGAATTACCCCCCCAGGCTTTCTGTGTCTGTCGGGGCTTAGTCCTCAAACGGATTTCCCCTGGCTAGAAAAAAAAATATGGCACCAGTTCAGCACACGTATACACGTTGCGCTTATGTAGTGTCTGTGAATAACCGCGTGGTGTGACGTCGCACTGCATTCGCATCATGAAAAGTCTGTCCGTCTCTCTCGAGCGCGACCAAGCTTATGAGTACGAAGGAGACAGTTGAGTAGACTCATTCCCCGCGTCCCGCTTGACAAACAAAGAGACCTCAAAAACGATTTTGGGCATCTTACGTACGATCAAGTTCGATTCGTTTTGTAGAACAGGCTAGTTCTCATAACCAAGTCTCATCAATCAATAAAACTTATTTATCTTTCCATTACAGAAATGCAGAAACCCTGTGACAGACTCCACGTTCTCGGTGATGGACAACAAACCCCTGTGCGGAAAATGCGCTTAAGCACCAAACCAAAACAAAACATGCTCACACACATGCATACACAATAAAATCACACGCACACAATCACACACATTTTGACATAAGTACGTAGGTACCTAAAGAGTAGGACCCACACCACAAATATAGCTTATATTTGGTACAAAGTCATGTTCTAACATTATAAATTTCAACTCTGAAGTAATATCTTAAATGTTAAACTACTTTCTAAGAAGAAATACCTATATTGTCGTCTAATTGTTAGGATATACTAGTTATTGCACAAGATTATAGTTACTTATATATATTTGGTAGAATTTTTGCTCGTTATGTTAAAAAGTCGTGATTTGAAATTAAAAATGTCCGACTCTAAAGTACAGTCCTCAAGAGTTAACTTAAGACTGCTCGGATGATCTAAGCGCAAGATACTGACGCGTCGACGGCGAGAGCGGTAAAAAGGCGGGTATCGGGAGGGGAGCGCGCATTCCGCTCAGGTCTCAAGTTAACTCTTGCGTATAGTAAGTCTTTAATGTTTTAATCTTTTTCTACGAAAAGTTTTATCGTTTGATTGTTAGCACATTATGCCTCTGAAAGTAATGTATACATATATTCCTTTTTATAATGAAAAGATGAATATATGTAAATTCAAAATGAAAAGATATTTATTTTTACTTACAAAGTATGTCATAATGAGTATATTACTCAGAAAGTTTAAGGATGTTTGAGTTTATAAAACGACATGACATTTAGAATGTATTAAGTATCACTACAAATATTCGTTCAGTGTATACTTAGCTTAGGGTTCAAAGAAGAATTTTCTCGATATTTTACAATGAACATCGAGAACAATTCCTTTAAAAATGTGTCTTAAAAATTATATTTAAAAATATTAGAGTATTTTTTAAACTTCGTCTTTACGACTATTGTATATAATCAAAACTACTTTTCAAATCATTTGAACATGTTTATATATATTTTTATTTAAACTTTACTACCTGACAGCGACTATAATAGTATTTATTGGTGGCAGTTGCTTCTTTCAAATAAAACTCGATGGGACTGTATGACTTATCACTGGCGTTATTTACAATTAAACTATACATAGAAGAAATACAGAGAGAGCGTATTGGTACTATTGTATGTGAAGCGAATGAGCAAGTGCTTCTATATCCCACGTTTCGTCCGACGCCTAGCTGCTAACTGTGCGAGCTATGGGCGTCGGTACTATGGGGGGCGTTGAGAAGTGTGCTCCGGCTTGCTCTCTGTCCGCAACAGTACTATTAATAATAATGTTTCAATTGTATGCCTAATTTTATTTTCATTTGTACTTCTGCCGTAAAAGTGATTTAAAAACAATGCACAATTAGTAGTTTTAATTATATACGATTTATATATAAAAATAAAGTTGTAAATAATTTTATATTTAACGTTGCTGTGATGCTTATTTGGCTTTGAAAAGTATTTTATATACTATGTATTCTTTTTAAAATTTAATCATTCACACGGTGAATTAAAATGCTAGAATTTATTACGTACGCTTTATTACAGTTTTTTGAAAATAAATTATAATATTTTTTTTGTTTTTAATATCGGTAGTTTTATTAGCGTGTCAAAAATATGTAAATGGTTCACGGTTGACAAAAAAAAAACATTACCGACAAAACAAGCGTAACTCAAACGAGTTACGTTTGTTTTGTCAGTTTACGTAAGCTAAACAGCTTGAAAATATACAAGGTGGAGTGTGTTTATCTGCCGATTCATTATTAGGTGGGGCTTTCCTTCAGGTAGACCGCGTGTCTGTTTAAATAAAATAATAAGTAATTAACTACTTAATTTGATCCAGTATTTTTAGATGGTAGCAAGTGGAGATTTATCGTGCCTACCCTGCAAGGGACCTGGCGTGAAGTTATGTATGTATGTATTTTTGTGACAGACTTGACAGAAGGTACATGACAATTACCCATCGACAATCTAACCACGGATATGACATACTTAACCAAAGACACTACAATAATATTGTTACGACCGACAAAGACCAATTCACACCTGCAGATTATTATCTTTCGGCATTTGGACTGCTATTGTTTGCTTTGTGTTTAAAATTTGTAATTAGAAAAACAGCCCATTGTGTATTGTAATCTTTTATGGTAGCCATTAGCCAGGTGTGATTCTAAGAAATTCTGTCTGCGCGGCCGAGAGACGTATTGCAATTGTGCAGTATAAAGCAATGGCCCAATGGAGATTGGCAGTTAAGCGATAACCATAAGCGAGGTAAGACGTGTGTACATTCGATAATCTATATAGTGACGGAATTTGCGCGTGTTATTGAATCGTGAATTACGTTTGTACTGGTTGTGTTCAGTCATATTTGTACCTGTGTTATACGTGTTTGTATAGTTCTAATAAATTCTATAATCGTTCCAACAGCATTTTAATTCGAGTCCTGCAACTCGTAACAATATGTAAATAATGTCATCTACAAACACTTACCTTATCGTTCTCTCGCTCGATCTTTTTCTCCATGTTGGCAGTTCCGACAGCAACTCTTTCAAGTCTAGGCGAAGGCTTCGATGATTCTGGTTTTAGCTCCTCAAGTCTCTGTTTGGGTCTGTTCTGTGGTGACTCTAGTCTTACTTCTTTCTTAGCGCATTGTACTTTAGATATCGGTGTTATTGGCATCTGTTGAGTTAGATAGAGTAAAGTAAAGAGGGATGATGCCGAGGACAGCAGAGAATATGGCTCTAAGGGCCCTCGCCTGCTGAAGCACCCGGTCGACCTTCCGCATTCCCTTAGAAACGGTTGAGTGAATGAACGGAATTGGGAACTGGTCATAAGACGGCCGTTATATGTCCGAACTTACTTGTGAGCACTCCGTGTTATTTGAATCGCTTCTGACGCTGCTAAGCGCGGGTTTAAGGGTCGGTGAAGATTGTCGGATTTTCCCCGTCTTTGAAGGACTTCGCAATCGAACTCGAGGACGCGGTGTACTCGTCTGCGACTTCCTATAACATACGGAAGCAATCAATCCGAGTTCAATTCCTGGTAAGGCACAGTATGTGGCAGCGGAGGTAGAGGTTAATGATACTTCAGATGGGAAGCAATCAATCCGAGTTCAATTCCTGGTAAGGCACAGTATGTGGCAGCGGAGGTAGAGGTTAATGATACTTCAGATGGGAAGCAATCAATCCGAGTTCAATTCCTGGTAAGGCACAGTATGTGGCAGCGGAGGTAGAGGTTAATGATACTTCAGATGGGAAGCAATCAATCCGAGTTCAATTCCTGGTAAGGCACAGTATGTGGCAGCGGAGGTAGAGGTTAATGATACTTCAGATGGCAGAGACTAATATTTACTGTCGAGTGCTGATGAGAACTAATTTATTCTGGGGACGTCATCTTAAGTACAAGTCGTACAGCTAGTACAATATGTAGCACAATGTCTGAGCGGGACGGATGATGTGCGAGCGAGATAGAGCAACTATTAATACGTGCGCTCTCGCGTTGCGCTAGTCAGTAGTTCGTTGTCCACTGTGATGGGTAGACGTATGCAGCTCTCATAAATACACTGTGCAATGCTCATTTTGTATCATACAAAATTGTATAAGTAGATTTATACTTAATTACTAATTCCCGCGACGTCGTCCGCGTGGAATTTGTTTTCAAAACCCCCGATTTTGAAACATTCTTCATTGGTGCTCCGCTTCTATTGGTCTTAGCTTGATGATATATAGCCTATATAGCCTTCCTCGATAAATAGGCTATTTAAAACTGAAATCATTTTTCAAAACAGACCAGTAGTTCCTGAGATTAGTGCGTTCAAGCAGACAAATTCTTCAGCTTTATATATTATATATAATAGATTAGTTAACCGTATAAGAATTAGCCATAATTATTTAAGTAAAAGTAGTGGTTTTTTTCTGAGTGAGTTCTTAAATATAAGCAATGTAAGATATAGAAACATTGGAACTAATGTCACTCTGTTACTAATGAAATAAAACAACCTTTGCGTAGTTTCGTTAGGTTTGTTCCTGGGCGTGACTTCCTTGTTCCTTCTTTTTGGCGTCTGTTCTTTGGGAGATCCACGTGGAGACACCTCGCGACTCATGTGACTCGATGCACACTACAATAAAATACCATTGTCTACATATACTTTGCCCAACCATTTTTTTCACTTTTGACGTTTGCGCCTGTCAAGTTGCGTCACAACTGACGTAGTACCTCATTCGTTCTGTAAGTCATCTAATGCACAGATTATAAATGTCGTCATCGTAACTAAATTTAATTGAATTTAATCGCTTTGAAATGAATATGATTCAATTAATAAGAAAAACGAACATGCTATTTATTTATTTTTGAAATATCGAAATTTTGCTTTTATTGCACTTTTAATTATAAAATTGTTAAATGAATTTATTCCTCGATACAGTTTTAAGCAAGTGATATAATTGCAGTAACTTGATCAAAGTTTAATAGTTTTCAACTCTTGTCACTACATCTTCTTTCAATCCACCATGTTCCCTTATGACACTGTTTCTTATCATATCACTTACATTAACCTCTTTCATTTCTTTACTTAACATCAATACTGTTATCGATAATAATATTTATCGATGTAGAAAACCAGCAGTGCTTTCCCTTTAAGTGTATCGTGATAATTCATATAAACATGGCATGTTTAGAATGTTATGAATTAAATTGAATGAATTAAATATATATATATATATATATATATATATATATATATATATATATAAAATTGATCTTAAAAGGTCTTTCGCTTACAGTTTCAACTGCTTCCACCATAGTTATTATATCCGTCTCTTTAAGTGGTTTCGGTGCTCGTGGTTTCCCAGCGTGGGGGTCCCTCATCAACGGACGGCGACATCTATTAAAGAAAGGCTGCTACTCAGCTATCCGGTGCACAAATTTTAGGTAGTGGGTAGGGAAGGTTAGTATACCTTCCCTACCCTTTCTGCAACTGATAGAGTCCGAAGTTGTTGAAATATTTATTTTTGGTAAACATAGCCTGACGTATTTTTTTACTAACATTATTGTGGGTGGTGAAAAGTCGAGACCAGTGATTAGAACAGTGATTTAAGTTATTTAAGTTAGGTTAGCTTCAGGCCAAAGCGTACGAGATGAGCGGGTGAAGTGAACTTGCCGCGACAGCGGTCAGCGAGTGCTAGAACCAACTGTAACCATTTACTAGTTTTTTTTATACACACGAACAGTCGGTTAGGTTATCTTTAGACCAAAGGGCCATGTCACAACCGACTGGTAAATTTTTATTTACTATTTATTTTTTACACACAATTTATCATTTCGTATTTATTGGCCGCCATTTTGAATATTTTCATGATTAGATTAGATCGCAGCCGAAATCGTTTAATACAAGCATCAGTATCACTTCAAACACCCACCTAGGCGATTTCCCGTAGCTCTTGGGCGCTTGTTCATTCTTGTCTGGATTCTTCTTTTGAACGCTATATACGCTGCTCAAATTTCCACGGACCCTCGAAGTACCACTATAACAAGTAATATTTTTAAAAAGCACAGTTTTGTTTTATTTAAAACGGCACACAAACACACATTGTATGTATGATACACATTGCACAAATCGAACACCGCCACAAGATTTACTATGTACTACAGATTTGCATTGGTTAAATAATTTACTTTCAAATGAGTCCTTGTTATCATTTGGACGTACATCTGCTTAGTCAACAACTTACTACTTTACTGGCTTTCCGTCTAAAGGATGATAATAGCTAACTCTTCAAATTCGCAAATTAACTCGCTACTTAATTAATGCAAAAGTAAATCAGGTCCTAATGTTTTGCAATAAAGTTTATATTATTTTTTAATTACCTGGCCTGGTTGTCCTTTGAGCTGGTCGACTTCGCGTTCAGATTCGACCGTAACGTCTCTAGCGAATACATTGACAGACGAGCATCCGTCTCCGTGCCTTTAATACATGACAGAACTCTCAGTTATAAATTATCAGTGTTATTTATTTATTTATGCCCCCTTTCCATTCAGCAAGCAGGAAAATGGGCAGCGCGAGTACATAAACACAACATCTGTCGAACATGAAACACTCGCGGTAGCCACTTCTCTGGCCACTTTAGTAGTTTCTGCCGTACAAGTAGGCATAATGTCCAGGAGAAGTTAGTACTGGTAGCAGAATCAAAGAGTGATGACAATCGCCTGGTAAAAAACTGAATTATGTAAACCTCTGTGTAAGAATAGAAAAAAATACTAATTCTTGGTGCTGGGTGGTCTGTCGTAAAAGTTGACAAAACAACTTACTGCCAGGCATCACGACTCATTTTTCTTGAACTTTTTATATATATCAACCCTCAAGACATCAAATTATTTGATCTATTTCTACCCGAACTTGTAGAAAAATAATTTGTAGACTGCCTTAAAACTACATAATTACATGATCTTCTTCCTCTTTTTTTTCTTTACATCATTTGGAATCAGCACAATATATCTTCTCCTTCCATACTCGTCTATTCTGGCATATGTCATCTATCACACCACAAATCATCATGTCATCGTTCATACTATACTTGGATGGACTCATCTAACTCTTTGTTGGTCTCTATCTCATACTCTTTATCTCATTATTGGTCCCTTTTTATACACACCCATAGAATTTTTATTGTCTTCCCCTCAATTTTTGAATCATGTATGTGACTAAGAGAAATAATTATGTTTAGCTTTAAACTTACCCGACTTTGTATTAGAATTTTTCCATTTTCTTAAAGATCTCTTCTTTCCACTGCTCTTACTTTTACGTGACGATGACATGCTCTAAATTAGAATCAGTCTTCAGACTTATGTTTTTGATATGAAAGAAGAATATTGAGTAATGTGTTATCTATGTAGATGGGTGGTTCTGCTGTATTCCTTACCTATCACTACAGTCTATTTTAAGATATTTTTACATCTTTGCCTAACATCCGTGGCAACTATAAATACTATAAAGGGTCATATCCTATTAGAACCATACAGAACCCATTCGGTACCGCCTTGTAATTTGGCGTGCAATCGTTGTTAATTTTAACATCGCGAGTTCAACCAGTATGGTCAACAAGTGAATGTCTCATAATCCACGAATTACTGAGTAGTATTTCCTTACTCGTCATCAATATACCAAAACAAGGCAAAGTGTGCGAGTGGGTTGTCACTGAGAGGGACAGGAGAGGTTTGATAGTGGGGTGATCCCGTGCTGATATGGAATGGTACGGAGTTGATGAGTCTGCATGTTTAAAGACATCCATAAATATTAGGATTACTAATCGCACGAGCCGAAGCAGTGCTGTCAATAAGGTAGTTGTATTGAGGTATGACCTCAAGTAGGTGCCAAATTTTGTACGTAGAACCTTAGTAGTTCCCGAAATATTCAATTATAACATAAGACTGACACCACATGAGACCATAAGTATTCTTTTTATACCTTCAGGTAGTTGAATTCTAACAAGGACATGAACGTACAGAGAGCATACTAACATTGTTTCCGGTGGTATTAAGAAGTTCTGCCATTCTCGTCGAATATTCGTTCAGCACATCGTCCAGTTTATCACACGACACCAGGACTGACTGGAATATTCAAAAGATCAGTTATAACAATTCATACTCTTGGTTTTAAATATATCTAGTTTAAATTGTTTGGCGTCAGTCAAAGACCTACTTAAGCAACTTTTCTAAGTCTGGGCATCTCTTATGCCCAATGATCTTCAATGACATAAACTATACATTTTTTTATTGATAACTTTTAATGACTCACATTGTTATACAAATTGGCAGCAGCTGCAAAGTCCTTGGGCGTTGGTGCAGATCTGCAGAGAGCTGCTGCGTCGCGTGTCACCTGCACCAGACAACGAAGGCAGTCCGCGCTTTCGCGAAGACACGAAGTTTGTTCCAATGATTTGTACAGCACCTGCTTATGCCAATTTAATTATGTTGTCTTTTACGATGTACTACAGCAGACATACTGATAGCTCATATTTAAAAATGGATACTGAAGCCTAAGAACATATTTTAACACCAAACGGACTGCCAGTCTCGAAGGGGGACTTGAATCTGGCTAGAAGTGCCGAAGTACAACAGTGGTTAATATGATTAATAAGTGAGGAAAAAGATCGTGACGAGCTTGCACATCAAGACGATCAATGTGTCAAATCCGCGAGCACACCTTAGACCAGCGTAGCAGGTGTACTGTCCGTAGCCTTAAAACGGAAAGATTCAAGTCCAGCAGTGGAACCCTTACAGGCTGTTACTATGCTCTTCCTTCTTCCTCGAAAGACGATAAGCGGAAAGGCGGTCGAACTCATAATGTTTTTGATTTCTGTGGATGTGTAAGCAGCAGTCTCTGCTTTTATTAAATAGCTGCGAACCTCTAAAATATACTCATGACACGACTTCATCGCAAGGAATTTGGCACATCGAGATCACAGTTTTATAACCCAGAATTAAACAACCCTGTATCTAGCGAGGAGTTTTTATTAGTTGATATTATTACAATTCAAACAGGTAGTTGTACCTGATAAGCCTGGAACATGTTCTGATGGAGAGACACAACCCTGACCATCTGCGATTGGAACTGGGTGTGTTTGGCGAACGGGAGTACATTTGTGCTGTGCCGTTTCAAGTCATGCATCTGAAAAACACAAGTATATTATTTAATGTCTATGGTATAGGCGGACAAATTGAGAGATAATGGTTTTGATTATAGCATTAGATTAGCTAATATAGAGATGACGCTCTTTATGAGAAGTAATTTTACTCAACAAAGAACACCACTAAGTAGGACCATTGATCGCCTCGTAAATCCAAGTTTTTATTCAAATTAAGTTCCACTGGAGAACATGTTTTGAACATGGATTGATATTTTTTGAATTGATATCTTCGAGAATAGACCATACAAAAATTAAACGGAAACTTAATATTTTTAAAGTTTAACTTATGTCGTGTAAGGAATTAAACTGAGAAGTTGCAAATGTGAAATTAAGGTGGTATTATGTAATCTTCCGCCATTAAGTAAACCGTCTGTCTGTTTGCCTTCTTCGGTCTATGAATATGGTTTTTTAAATAGTATAACCTGTACAAGTAAAAGAAGAATTAACTGTACCGCCTTCTACTTGTGCAGTGTTTTGCAATACCAGGAGCGAAGCCAACGCGTTGACAGCCTTTAGGATCTTTTTTGTTGCGTGAGTTCGGAAGACAGGCAAACGACACACTTGATGGAACGTGCTTACTATCGCCTATGGACATTGGTAATACTAAAGATGCTACTGTCGCTCTCTAAAGGGAGATTGTAAATGAATGCCGGAACACAGCTCTAGGTTGGTATGGCGGCATACTTTAGACTAGAGGTGGTAGCCATCCAGGCGGGCAAATGCCTTTGCCACCAGGCTGTGGGTTGTTTTGTCGCCTCTCACGACAGGCCGCCCGGCCACTGGAAATTGTATTCATTCTCCGTTCCTGCACGGTCAAATATAAGTAGGATGGGTTAGTTAGAATGGGAAATGGAGAAGAGGAATTTGACCACCGGAATTGCCATTTATCGTACAAAACACGAACTAATGACTACCTCAAGGCTAAAATTGTAAGAACGTGGTATCCTGATGGCGGTAAACCGATCAAGCCGACCCTATCAGCTAGAAAAGTCAATATAACGATTCCAGCATGACTCTATCACGTCAAAAACTTTAAGGCGTGCTTCAGAGTTTCGTTTTCTATTTGGCGAATCTCATTCTCCGTATTCTTCTTCCATAACAAACTGACCTGCCTCTGCAGCTGATACATATAGATCCTATTGAATCTATTCGAGAACTCCGCAGACCGTTTGCACATACGTAGCACTTCTTCCGCTTCAGCGTTCAAGACGTCGCGACGCTCCAACCAGGTTCTATAAAAGCCAAAGGCGGAGAAACCTCATGATTAATTTGTTTATTTTAAGAGGTCTTTGCTCTGTAAATCATACTAGACCCTGGCTTATTCTGAGAGCAAGCGAGCAACACAAGTTAATTAAAAAAATATATGTACAGTAACAGAAATAATACATTTTCCTAGGGCCGGGTGACCTATTGTACTCGTAAGAGGCAACAAAACAACTCACAACCAGTTGGTAGGATATTTGACAGTCTGGATGGCTACCACCCCTGCTCTAAAGTATGCCGCCTTGTGTTGTGTTCTGTCATTAGTTGTGAGGTTCCAGGCTTCCTTTAAAAGCGATAGAATATTGGTAACACCTCTGGTGTTACAAATGTCCATGGACGATGGAAACTGCTTTCCATCAGGTGGACCGTCTGCCTGTCAGCTGAACTCATGCATAAAAATGCCTTAAATTTTAACTAGGCTTTATTCGTGGTCCGTTGTGTTAGGGTTTGTGGTTTTTAAATAAACAAAATATCTAATTATTTGTCACGGGTAACTCTTGTAATATTGTACTGGTAACATTATTAATTTTTTCCCCTGGCCCACGGCGTATACGATAATGGTGCTTGTTTTTGTGTTTGTGATTAAATCTAATTTAGTCAAGTCTTTTTTATTTATATTTGCCCTAACCCTTCACATTGTAGTTAACCAGTAATATAATACAAGTGTAATTTGTTCTGCTAGGAGGTATACAAAGTATGTGTTTTTCTGCCCTTTAAATAAATATATAATGAAAAGTATCTATATTGTTACGAATTGAAGGACTCGTATTATTATAGAATTTATTTGAACTATACAAACACGTATAACATAGGTACAAATATAACTGTACACAACCAGTCCAAACGTAATGCAAGATTCAATCACACGCGCAATGTCCGTCACTAACGTCTTGCTTCACTTGTGGCTATTGCTAGACTGCCTCGACTCTCGATTGCAGCATTGCTTTATATTGTACAAATACAATATGTCTGCTCGACCGCGTGGACTGAATTTCTTAGAATCACACCTGGCTAATGACTGCCATAAAAGATTACCATGGCCTGTTTTTATAATCACAAAGTAAACAAAAGAAGTCCAAATGCCGAAAAGGTAATAAAACTTGTTTTTATAGGGCTGTAGGTGTGAGTTTGTCTTTGTCGGCACCTCGGTCGTAACAATATCTTCATTCCAGCGTTACATGATTAAATCCAAATTATGTCCTGAGCGTCCAATTCTTTTACTCCACTTCGGGTGGTCCACGGTGTAACGGTGGAGGTGTTTAAAATTGAAACAACCACTCACATCACATATTTTATACTTTGTGTTAATACCATGTTTTACGAGGTAACAATAAAAATATTTAAAGGCACAATGGAATGACTGGCGTTACACTAAAAATGTTCTTGTGTAGGTAGCTTGGCGGCCATTACGTGCAATGCCTTTTTATTACACCCGATTGCGCTCGCAGGACCGTTGTCCTGTGCGAGTCGCGCTCAAAGGTGAGTCGCTTTTAAGGACCATTGCGCCTACAACGGCATCTCTTGTCGTAATATCATAAACACGAACGCTATACTTCACCACGTCAATTTCTTGAGCCTAGTTCTTCTACCAGAGCTTTGCGAAGCTGATAAATTTCAGTTACACCTTTTTTACGTAAGAAAAATTTCAGACAACAATAAAAACATTACTTACAATATAGCTAGCATCTGTTCATCTATTTTCATTCTCAAATCCTTCACCTTTGCACAGTAGATGCTGCTTTCGATGACGTTCGAGACGTTCTCTGTTGATTTGGCTGCAAGAAATTGTACTACATTTAGCACCTGAAATAATAGATGGCAGTATGTGTGCATCTTTACACCTCACCTGATACAGTATCGGATTTTAATTTCGGTAGGAAAATAACTCACTAGGATTTTTAATATTTGTAAGTGATTGATGTTAAAAACTGTGTAATAAATAATAAGACGTTGATAGCAAGTTTCAAAATTTTCTTTAAAAATCAGAACAAATTGATGATGGTCGCCAATAATTGTGCTTGAAGATTGTGTTACCAGTTAAATTTCTTTACTGAGAGATTGTGAATTCTTAGTTCATTCTTCCGTGGTTTTCCGATTATACAAAGAGAAGCTCTGCTAAATGAACTCATTTTATTTATTTTATATATTAATAAAATGTATTTAATCTTTTTTCTTCTTTTTCTTTCACTTTGTATTTTATATGCTTCCGTGTCTGTGTATGTCATTTTAATGGTTCTAGCGGAAGATCAGCGCTGGTTAACTTAACTGGCAGCAAGCTAGGCTAGGACCAATTTAGCTACACATGCTTTGTTTTCTTTTTTATTTACTGCATGTTACATTGCACATTTATTTATTCATTTATGCTAGTATAATGTATTCTCGTTTGTGTTGTAGTTCTAAATATTTTTTCTTTCTTTTCTATTTTATCCGATGTCTACGTTAACATTGTACATTATATTTAGTTAGATTGGGCTATGAAGTGGCTTTTAACCTTTCGTCAGGACAATTTCAGTTTACTTACTAGATGATTCTTTATCAATGGTGGCAGTATGTATCAATGAGTTTGACATCTGGTCTTCTGAAAACTCTTCATTAGGTTTTTCTCGTACTGTACATGGACTGCAGAGAGAGTCATTCAGAACCTCCACTTCTGCACCTATAACGTTAAAACAATACATTAAGTCTAGTAATCGTGACATGGACGACGATTATTTTTTTATAGTATAGCTTCGCGTTTGACCATTATCTCGCCCGATTTCGAGCAAAGACTTGAAGACACCCAGGTTATAAGTTTTGGGAAAAACCGACTCCTAGGAATTAAAACAGCTTGGTAAAAGACGTAGAAGTAGGTCCGACTACTAAAGCCTACATGATTATACGGTACGGTATGTCTTATTTCACTCTGGTATTTACTTATTTAAAATATATTTCTAAAACAAATATGTAAACTGTGATCTTTTATTTTTGACTGATTTGGTTTAAAAAAGATCGATAATAACTTTAAAATAACCTGAGGGCCTAAAGCGGCAGCTCTTGGGGAATCACTTAGCGAATTTGGCACGTATCTAGATATTATACTACCACTTGAATTTGATACGTTTCATGTAATCGTGTGGGATTAGACAGCTTTTTGACTATGTACTCCAAGTACGCAATCAAAGAGACAGGTTAATTAACATTACTTTGTTTTAACAGTACAATTGTAATTCTTAGTGAATATGAAAGATTTTAACACACTTGCAGACTCTAGCAATTCAAAATATGTCCTGATATATTACCTGAGACTTCATCTTTTTCGTCATATTTCTCATCATCGAATATATGGAACATAACATTTTCTTCATCTCCTTCTCGTTCCTCGACAACCACTACATTGTGAACTTCTTCCTGTACTACATTATCACCATCACCTTGCTGAGTTTGATCCTGAGAATAGCAAAATGGTTTTTTAATTCTTTTTTTTAATGCAGTAGTTCAGCAGACAGGCAGACGGCCCACTTGATGGAAAGCGGTTACCATCGCCTATGCACATTTGCAACACCAAAAGTGCTACAAATGCGCAACTGCTTTCTTAAGGGAGATTGGAACCTGGTCACTAATGCCGGAACACAACCCAAGGTTGTTATGGCGAAATTCTTCAGACCAGGGGTGGCAGCCATCCAGTCCGGCAAATGCCCTACCACCTGGCTATGGGCCGCCCGGTTGCAAGAAATTGTATTCTTTCTCCGTCCGTGCATGGATATGTTCAGGATATACATAATAGTAATAATTCCAATAGGTTAGTTGACAATAAAACCAACTCAGATCATTTTTGTCATCTTAGAACTTCTGCAATGCAATATTTTGGTACGAGCGTATGCAATTTATGACGTCACAACTTTAACGAGTTTAACGGATTTCAAAGAAACCCCCATCCATAAGACAGTTATTTTAACATTTGCTATTTTATAATAATGAACATTGTTTAAGAATTTATTGTAAAATGATAATCTCAATGATATACTTACGTTAAACTGTGCTTCAGCTTGTTCCTTCTGCATCTTTTGCAGTTCAGTTTCCATCAGTTCCTTCAGCAAAGGTTCTGGTAGCTGCTCCAAGAATTGATATGGGTCATCTTTAATAAAAAGAATATATAATGTAATAGCGAACTACCAAAAATATGAGAAGCTATAGACAGTTGTCGAGACTTACAAATAGGAGCTCAATTGCACATCCCTTTAGCGGGTGCGATTGTTAATCTTAACCATCAAAGGACACCCACTCAAACACACAAAAATCATCAAAATCTTAGAACCTCATCTCAACGCCATCTACCGGGTTCATCTGGGAATCCTAGTCATCCTTGGACCCACTCAAATAAAACAAAATTCATCAAAATCGGTCCAGCAACTTAGGAGGTGTTCAGTGACCCTATACACGTATATAATGTTTATCTTTTATTTACATAGTCTAATACCCACGCAACGGATTCTTAAGCGATTTTCACCGTCAGCTAGCTTTTTTTCACTATAGATTTATGTATATAAGAAACCTAATTAAGTTTTCATTTAAGTAGAAAAAACAACATATTGCAACCAAGCCGCCGAAGTGCGCCTAGATACAAATGTAAAGCAATGAAACCTGTGTGCCAGCTCGCTGGCTAAATAAACAAGGTTTACGTAGGTACTGGGTATTAATTATATATAAAGACTAACTGAATTATTCTGCCCGCTACTTCGCCGGCGTGGGATTGTTTTTCGCGGAACCCTAAGAATCAAAAAAGGAGCCTATGTTACTCCTTATAACATTAGCTATCTGCCAGTGAAAGTCCCGTCAAAATCGGTTCAGCCGTTTCAGAGATTGGATAACATCCAGACAGAAAAATATTTTAAACTAATTTTTTCTATATATTATATTATACATTTTCATTAGCATTTAGTAAAAAGCAGTTAATTTGATCTTAGATACACATACTTCAATTTCATTTATATGTATAGATAAGAAAACGTTAAAAGTGTCATCTAGTGGTAGGAGTTAGAAACTTTGATTTGTATTTTTATTATGCAACAGTCACTCCTTCCAAGATAATTTGATCTCATGTATGAATACTTTGTACCCAAACCTTTGTGGAATAGGCTAGGCAGGCTACCAAAGGAACACATATAAAAATAGAAAATACGTGGTTTAAATTTACCAGTGCAAAGCGTCTTCACAACATCTTGCTCCTGTACGAAGTCCTCCCATATTTTCTGTTCTTGCTGTTTCAACCTCTGACGCCGTGTCGTCTTCCACGTTCTTTCCAATTCACCTCCTTCAATGAACTGCAATAAAAAGAAAACATTAAAAAGTTCAATATAGTGATACAACCGTTAGGGTGCGTCTCACGAAACAAGTCCCGTGGCAAAAAATGGAACTAATTAACCCCATGTAAAGGTTACATTATATTATTGTTACATGCCGTCAAAGATAAACGCACACCTGCCTGTCGTAAAGTGCAGCTTATTACCCTCCCGCATTTAGGAATTCTTTTGTTTACAATTAAGAAAAACATTCTATTGTTAATTATACTTGTTTCATAGCCGTCATTAGTGTCGAACTAATCCTTGTTGTTATTGTATTGCGTCAAAGTTTGCCAGGTATGGATCGGTGCATTATAAAGCAATGGCCCAAGGCGGAGAGGGGCAGTGAAGCGAGGCTTACGATACAAGCAAGACGTAGATTCGATGAGCAGTGTAGTGAAGGATTTCGCGCGTGTTATTGAATCGTGCAGTATGTACTGGTTTTATCCAGTTATATTTGTACCTGTTTTATACGTGTTTGTACAGTTCTAATAAATTCTATAGTAATTCCAACGGCATTTTAATTCGAGTCCTGCGTAACTCGTAACATTATTATATTTACTAACTAGCTGATGCCCGTGACTTTGTCCGCGTCACGATCACGCTGTAGAATACTATCAGCGCAATCTAGTTTATTTAACATGATGATGAAATACGCTATGCTAGATACTGTTTATGTAAGGTTTTACTTTTTCGCGGAATCTCGTCTTTTCAATGTATAAATTGTTTTATTTTATGATGATACAATACTTAATTAGGTGCATAAGTTGTATAATAAGTTGTTTAAGTAATTAAAGTTTTTTTAACTCCCGTGGGATACGGGAACTCTTTAATTTTTCGGGATTAAAAGTATCCTATATGTTGATATAAGCTACCACCGTAAAAAAATCATTTAAATCCTATCGATTAGCCCGTGCAAACAGAGAAACATAAAATCTAAAAAATAAATAGTAAATTAGTTTTATTTCACCTCTTACATCCCCCTGACTCGGGTTTTAGCATTTTTTTCATCGTACAGAAATTCGACCTCTACAATTTTATTATATGTATAGATATTATTAAATTGGAAACTTTCTTAAATTATGTTTCCTCTCTAACATTTCGTTGCACGACCGTAGCTTACAGCCAGCGAGAATTTTTTTCGTGAGACAGAGTCTACTTGACTTTGGAGCGTGATGTTGTTAGCTCAATAGATGGCGATAATCACATCACCAATATTTGAACAGTAATAAGTCGTCAATGGGCTATTGAAGTGAGAGTGACGGCGGACTATAATCCTCTTTCAAGGCATGCACTGAAACCTTGCTAGAGTTTCCCACAATATGGTAAGACGCGATTGACGTATTATTTTTATTGCAATAGCAGACATCATCATCATATTGTCCCCCGGTTCAAGGAGTGACTCACCCATATGGAGGGGTAAGCTCATGTCACCCGGGGCTACGTCTTCGGCTACGGCCTGTTCTGGTGACTATGGTATATGAAGTCAGCAGGGGTGTTTAGATCGTACTCCGGCAAAAAGACCCACACTACCCCACCGTTAAACATGTTCCCGAGCAGTGGGGTCTCCAAAAACGGATTCACCTCAAAAAAAATAGCAGACATATAGTAGAAAAAGGTTACCGCAGCTTTTTTATCGCGCCACAGCTGATGGAAAGTGCGTTACCGCCGCCTATATATGTTTGCAAAAACAATGGCCAATGACAATGGATGAGATAGACGGATCAAACAGAAAGTATGGAGTAGAGAGCTGGGATAAAAAAGATTAGATAGAGGGAGGCTGTAAAGAGGGGGACGATATCGGACGCTATGCTTGCCCCCCGGCAGTGGTTTTGGACCTTGGGCATCCACCTGCAAGGACACGTGGAGTAGGTAAGGCTTGGGTTTTTCCCGTAGCCAAGGTATAAGGCGATAGAAGAGACACCGAGAGGTTTTAGTAGGTGTTCCTAACCCCTGCACATGCTGCGGCAGCGGCTGGCGACTGCCAGAATAGACCGGCCACCATTACTCGTTAATAACTATTCAAATGATGTTTACAAATCGATTCTGACACTCGCTGACCGCTGCGCAAAAACATTGATATCTCAAGAACTATCATACTACATTTTCTTGACATAGAGGTTGCAGGTAGGTTGAAGGGGGTAAGTATTCATATCTACCCTCCCACTCCACTTTAAAAAAAATATAGATGTTTGAAACGCGAGGGCCGTCGGTAACCCGTTACTGGCTACCATATTGTTCAAACATACATAAATATACATACATAGTTTGTTTAATATAAAGCGATTCCGGTAGGTATGTTTTTCATCAAATAACATTTTGATTTTCAACTTACTTGCAAATCTATCACTTCCACTTTCGCCTCGGGCATGAAAGAGAAACCTCTCGTGCATGTCTCCATTTTATTTATAATTTCAAAACGTTAAATATTTTATAATCAATAAACTATAATTATATAATCCGCCATTATAAACTTCAGAAAACAAAACTGCCATTTTTTGGCAAAATAGAATTTGACATAAAGAGGTCAAATTAGTTTAAACAAAAAAGTTTTTATCATTTACAATAAAGTTACTTTTATCACTGTACTTATAATAATATAATTTTCTTGTTTAAATAGAATATTTATAAAAAATAGTTTTAAGCTGATTTAGGCTCGGATAGTAAGTTCTAAAACTACAGAAATAACCAATTAAATGTGTAGCTAACGGTCTTAAAAACACTGATATAAACACGAGTGTGTTGCTAAGCAACCGCAAAATTACATCAACAAAGAATAAAGGCGCTTCTACATGATCCAAGTGTGCTTGGACCGAGTGCGCTTGGATAGGTACTAACGGTCGCGTTACTCGTACCACGGCAATGGGACTAGGCATACTTGAATCGTGCCTCAACTTCTCGACTCTATTTGGATGACTTTATAAAATCAAATTGACTCATGTTGAAATGTTGAACATTGAATAATATGAGTTTAATTGCAGCTTCCATGTTTTACAGGGAATAAAATATTTTAAGAAGTGACACCATCATTTTGTTATTATTATTTCGAAAATGTTAAAGGATATTCCTTTTATCTAAGGAGGTTCTATAACTTCACCTATAAAGAGTTTTGATACAATGACATGTGTTTACCACAAGGCCAAAAGTGGACACCCCTCCGCTACTGAATTACAATGATGTTATTCCACAGGAGTGCAGTCGGTCCAAGCGTACATGGATCGTGTGAATGCGGCTTTATTATCAAATATTTTATTAATCAATCTATAAGTATATAGAAACAGTTTCATTTTTAAACGGATACATACATATGTTATTACTATTTCAGTTGAACAATTTAATGACTATACCAGGAATTATTGTGAAAGCTTTTATAACTTCAATTAGTCTAAATACAGTTATAATCTCAGATAATTATATGCATGTGATCGTTAGATTGCATTGTCAGTCATAATGTTACTTATTCCAAGGTCAGTGTACAATATGGTGGTGCCACTCTATACAAGTCCGCATTCAACGTTATGGAGGGAGAGTGAAAAAAGAAATAGATTTGTTGATAGTGTAGTGAGTTTTATGTGTATTATTATCTTCTTCTTTCGCTTGTAGACCAATGGGCAAACAGTCTACTTAGGGTGCGTTCCTCCAGTAGTTCACAGTACCCAAAATGCTCCGTCAGCCGTTCCACATAGCGACTACGGTCGTTATGGTCGTGACGTAACCGTCGCTAATGACGTCATTATTTTAGAATAAATTATTAAGACTATCATTTCCTGCGGCTGGGCTCTTTATATATTCAATGTACTCTTTGGGCCGGGCCGCCTGTCGTAAGAGGCGACAAAACTACTCACAGCCAGGTGGCAGGGCATTTATCCAATCGGGCAAATGCCCTACCACCTGGCTGTGGGTTGGTTCTGTCGCCTCTTGCGACAAGCCGCCCGGCCGCTGGAATTAGTACTCTTTCTCCGTTCCTGCACGGATAGGACGTGTTTGGAGCATGTTCTTTTTTAAATGTTAAGTCATGTAGATAATTTCCTGCTAATATTAGCACCTCATCGCTTGTTTACGCAGGTGCGTGAACAATGTGACAAGATTAGCTTGCATGAATAATCACGCCTATATTTCTTTGTCATTAGCTGAATCATCGGTTACGGCATATATTTACTTGACAGCTCAATAAAGTAAAATAGAAAAACAGCTCGTAGAAATAGAAGTCATGGTAGCATAATGGCTAGCGCACGCGTCCCAAACTCAAAGGGCTCGCAATTATTATTAAATTAATAATTAATTAACTGTTAGTTAATTATTCAATTATAATCAACCACACACATATAAATCAACCGCCACAGTGAGCAATAAAGTCTAATATATCTATAAAAAATACTATTATATTATAGTAATAACAGCCCATGAACGTCCCACTGCTCGGCTTGAGCCTCCCACTATAGGGGAATGGACAGTATACCCGCCACGGTTGTCCAAGGCGGCTTGGCAGGTTTGACACGACTTCCTTCACCTTTCTTAGCACGTGGTAACTGTAACAATTAGCACATTAAGTCACAAAACTGCCTAAATGGTGCATGCTTCTTGCCAGGATTCGAGCCCGCACCCTTTCAGGTTGGGACGCGTGTGCTAGCCATTACGCTACCACGGCGAAATAATACTAAGAACGCCAAAAATCAAAGCAAAGCAAATTTAGCCATTAAGATCACGAATATTTTACTTGTATTGCTAAGCTTATCTTTATCGAAAGGAAGTCCACTTATTTGAGCCTGAACTTTTGCTTTCCTACCTATTACGTCCCTCGATACGATCATGAATAAATTAAGTATAACTACTGATTAAGTAAAATACTTCAACCGCTACTTTGCTTGAGTGAATGGGCACTTATTTAAATACTCGGAAGCTACCCTTAAGCCTATTGGTGTTGAATAAATAATATTAAGGAATGTGTTTTATACAGAAATAGAGTTGGTCTGAAAGAGAGTGTCGGGGTGAAGGTAAGGAAAGGAATGCTCCGGTGGTTCCGGCATGTGGAAATAATGTATGATGAAAGAATGACTAAACATATATACAATGCAAAAGTAGATGGATTCAGAAGTCGCGGAAGGCCACGACACACCTTCCATGATCAAATTGATCGTGTACTAGCAGAAGGTGATGTCAGGAGCCTTAAGAACAGACGAGCGTGAATGACAAGAGCTATGAATGTCAAAGAAGCAAGTGAGGTGTGTAAGAATAAGCCTGAATGGCGCTCTGTTGTTCGTGCCTATCCCGCAAGGGACCTGTAGTGAAGTTATGTATATGTCGCAGAACGGCCTCTTTCTCACGACATCATCTTTAGTTATTTCAGGTTTAGTGGGCGTCATCAGGATAAAATGCGAGCATAAAACACAATAGCCACGGTTTATACACTTTTAATTTAGATTTGATCAACATTATGACATAGTTTAGACCGAGCAGCGGGTTCAGGGCACCCGCTCATACTTCTAACTTTAAACACTTTCTTTAAAATACTCTAAGGTCCAACTCGACCTGCTGCCATCAACTCAATGTGCCACAAAAACTCCTCAGTCTACCCAAGTAGATATTACTCAAAGTATAGAGGGCGCCGACCCCGCTCCGCCATATGCTCTGCTCTGATTGGTCGTTTATTAAATTACAATATTCATAACTTTTATTAGGTTAGAACGATCTTGAAGTTATAGAAACATTATAGTACACAAATCTAATTAAATTACATTAAGAATTTTAGAAGTGATTATAATGTAAACAAATGATATTGTGCGTTATACATCCAGTCAACAATACATCGTCATGTCGTCATAGTCATAGCTTCCCTCCGACATATATATGTATTTTATACATAAACACCCTTGCGCATACTTTCTACAATAATAATTCTTTTACCATCAAGTCTAAGGCTTTGGAACGCGCTGCCAATTTTTACCACACAAGCAAAATCGCTACCGATCTTTAAAATGATGACCAGAAAACGTTACCTGTTATTGGAAAGTGATGATATATAAATGTATGTGCATGTCGAGGGCTTCATAACTCAAATCTAAATTAAAAGTGTATAAACCGTGGCTATTGTGTTTTATGCTCGCATTTTATCCTGATGACGCCCACTAAACCTGCTATAACTAAGGATGATGTCGTGAGAACGAGGCCGTTCTGCGACATATATATATATATATATATATATATATATATATGTATTTATTTATTTATTTTTTTCACGAAAAGTTGAACTACCTCCTTTTTTGAAAAATAAAAAACAATGTCACTTGTCAGGTTTCGAAATAGCACAGTTGAGATGGAGGTGACGATTGTATAAAGGCTTTTAACACGATGACTACATAACGCTATAACGCTTAGAAGCAGGCAACATTAGTATTGTTACGAGTCGCGAGACTTGAATTAAAATGCCATTACAATTACTTTAGAGTTTATGAGAACTATACAAACACGTGGAACATAGGTACAAATATAACTGAATACAACCAGTCCAAACGTAATGCGTGATTCACTAACACACGCAAAGTCCGTCACTAAATAGATTACCGAATGTACACAAGTCTTACTTCACTCGTGGTTATCGCTTGACTGACTCATCTCTCAATTGGGGCATTGCTTTATACTGTACAGAAGCAATATGTCTGCCCGGCCGCGTGGACCTAATTTCTTTGAATCAGCTTGTATTTTAAATCCGAAACACCTAATAGTGAATCACAATACAACAATAGGCCGTAAAAGATTACAATACACAATAGGCTGTTTTTTTAAAAATCACACATTTTAAACACAAAGTAAACAAAAAAATCCAAATGCCGAAAGGTAATAAAAAATGTGGTTCTATAGGTGCAGGTGTGAATTTATCTTTGTCGGTCGTAACAGTATGATTCTGTAAATCGGCCTGGAATTCTAAGTCATTAATTACTTGGGGAGTAGTAAACAGATCAATGGAGTAATTTGCGAGTATTGTGTCATTTTCAAGCTGTTATCTGGTGATCGGATGACACGGCATAAAGCTAAAAGCTGGCAACGAGCCACAGTTGGGCAAATGGTGACGGATAAGTGTGATATCAACATATTCGTGTAACAGATACGAATGTACAGATACGATATCAGTGATATTAAGTATATTCATGTATCGGTAATTTGGTAGGTCAATAAGGTAAATACATTATTCAACGTTGAGCCGTTCGCATTGTCGACGATCCCATACTCACAGACGGTTTAGATACGCTTGGCCTTCGGAGAGACTGCGTTTCGGAATTATGCTTAAAAAACCATTTAATCAATAAAAAAACATTACACACACTACCATGTATTTGACACACTGAACAAAAGCGTATATATGCTATATTCTTTTGTTTAATGTTATAGTCACATCAGAAGTGTAGCCTTGGCAAAATCTGTGATTATAGAAGTAGTCTTTGGCAAAAGAACCTTAATAATGTTCAAACTTATAATTTAAATTAATTATTAACACTAGTGCTCACCCAGTGGTCGAAATTCAACCATATATTAATAGTAATATATTCAACCATTATATTAATAGTAATAGTTACTAAACTATTACTATTAATATAAGTTAGTGCGTGTAAGTGTACCGTATTCATATCAGCTAAAATATCGGAAAGTATCAGTATTAACACAGCTCTAGTGACGGGCCGTGAGTCAGCGACACAAGGAACCTGTGCGACGGCGCGATCGATAGACAGTGCACCCCTCCCTCCCCACTTCCTCCCACCTGCAGTGCCCGGAATCCGACATAGCTCGCCGTCCGATCAACACAGAAAATCCCAAACATCTCAAAAATCAATAGGAAATTCTCTCAAAACCTCAAAACAATAAAAACAGTGCTGATTGTATTTAACCGGCTCAATATTGGTTCAAGGTCGCACGGTCATCGACCCATAACCGAACTACCTCATTAGGAATAATGTTTGTTTTTTTGGTGGCGTGATTTATTTATAATTA